>JPKZ01002640.1:15318-42534 GCA_000803305.1 Toxocara canis | reverse complement strand
TAACCCCCACGCTACTTCCCTTGCATCGAACACTCAGAGTTTTATCAACGGATACCGCGAAAACTTAATTTGAGACTATGTCTTATAATAATTGGGCTTCTAAATTCAGTGCACTGCCAAAACTTTAATGCACACAATTTTTCACCAAAAAAATCCGCATTTTCACCGAATATTTCTTTTCTGAATTGCCGAAGGTTTTGATTCTTCTATGTGGCTGCTTAAGAAATTTCGAGATGTATTCTCTCATTACTTCTCTACCGGTTAAAGGTCATGCCTCAGAAAGCCCGAAAATTTATAGCTTATTCTAGCTTATTTATAGCTTAATTTATAGCCCTTCATTCTTTCCTCCCTAACTGATTAGGCGGCTTGTTTTGTGATGTTGATGGCCTCAGCGGAAAAAGGTAATCGAACGGTAGAGCTAATGTGGCCTGAAACATTTAGTACATTCCCGATTTTATACGGTCAAATAAGCCACCAAAGAAGCACACTGAGCATTTGCTATAATCTATTACTATATATTACACCCAACGCCAACACTTTTTATACCCACTTACTTTCTGCTACACCCACTTCGATAATTACGCATAAAATAATTTACAGATTGTTGCTTGCCTATGTGCGAAGTTTTCCGCCCAACTCAGTCAATGCTTTTGATTCGCATTCATTTGGAAGCGTTACTCATGTTTCGAATTTTTTTTTTCGACACAACATTCGAAGTTCATCGAACAGTTCATATAGATCAGTTCATATTTATATCATATATACCAGATCGTGGCAGGCATTAGCTCAGTGATAGAGCTCCCGCTTCGTGTACGGGAAGACCTGGGTTCGATTCCCACCTGCTTACCCGACGGATCGCTAGCAGGCTGACCACCAGGCATTCCGAAACTGATCAAAACAATCATGCGGGCACAGTTGTGAGCTGCATCGACACGGCAATCGATGAAATTACGGCTGCCTTGGCATCCCTTAGCATATCAGTTCATACTTATATCATATCATATCATATATATATATATATATATATATATCAGTTCATTCTCATCCGACAGTTCATATATAAACGTCGATGTGGTTGTCATAATTTTTGTAGGTTGCACACTTCGGCATTATATACGCTTAAGATTCAGAAAGCAATCATCAACACGGAACTTCACAGAACGCTCGAGCAAAGTCATCTTGATTATATCTGTTAGTTAAATTTTGTCGCCTTAACTGTATGATTGGCGAATGGGAATTTAATATGAACGTTGAAAATTGCAAGTATTTGTCCATATGTGCTCTCGTCTTACCACTTATTTGCATATGTAAATAGCGTTCACGCGGTCGGCCGCAGATGAAGCAACTGCTCGCCCAGTATTTCGCTACCAAAATCATAACCCTTCCATTCCCCCCCCCCCCCTCTTCCCCTCCCCTTTCTTTCTAGACTACTTTTTATTTACTTTAATAAATAATTATCTACTAAGCAACTGTCCCAGCCTCATCCATGACAAAAAGTGTTGTTGAAATTCGCCGTAACATTTACGTTTATTTCTTCGTAATACAGTTTTTTTCTTTCTTAAGCAGCAGTAGGCCAACGTTATGATTCGAAAAGCTGGGATGCGATCCGTTTACAAATGGTCTGACATAGGTGGGAGGGGCGAAGTGAAAGCGGGAGAGAAAATAAGCGGATTTTGTGGGCTTGCTCAGCTAGCCCTGATCGCCTCGATTCCTTAACGGTTGGCATACGAATAGGGAAGACGTCGACTTCCGGTCTACAAAATTAGTTGCAATATTTTTATGACAACCACGGGAGGTTCTGTAAAGAGCATGTTCGCAGAAATAATTGTAGGGAAAGTTCAGGGTCCGAAAACGACATTGTTTTTTCATTCGTGCTCGGGAAAGGGCATTCTGCAAATTTCCCGGGAAACGACATTCAGTTGTCGAGTTCCTAAATGAAATATTCTGTCTTTGAAGGGAAATGGTCAAATATCGGAAGATTGGAAAAACTCTTCGACTCCGCTGAGGTGGAAATCGACCGTCCCTAAGTCAGCGTCAGAGCAATTACTGCCATGTTGTTTCGTTGCTCTTAAGGCGCTTTCCTGATTGCGCAAATGTTGCAAATTTAAGTGAAGGACGATCGACGCAATCGTTTAACTGCTAAGTGCGAACCATCTCCACTGAATTGCTGCACACAAATTTCATCAAAGGCATACATCATTAGGGTGTCACCCTCATGCGGCCATCTTTAAATATTACTGCATATTATTTTCTCGGAACATTCTCCTCCTCCCACCAGCACGCATCAAAACGTTAAATGTACAAATAATATCGATGGCACAAATTTCATTGTTTCTTTCTGCAGCCAGTGATAACGAACCGGCACAACTAAAATGGTTAATTTAGTCAAGCGATTGCACAACGAACGAAATTCATGTTGGATGCATCCAGAAGCGGAAGTGTAATATCGATGGCACAAATTTCATTGTTTCTTTCTGCAGCCAGTGATAACGAACCGGCACAACTAAAATGGTTAATTTAGTCAAGCGATTGCACAACGAACGAAATTCATGTTGGATGCATCCAGAAGCGGAAGTGTAATATCGATGGCACAAATTTCATTGTTTCTTTCTGCAGCCAGTGATAACGAACCGGCACAACTAAAATGGTTAATTTAGTCAAGCGATTGCACAACGAACGAAATTCATGTTGGATGCATCCAGAAGCGGAAGTGTAATATCGATGGCACAAATTTCATTGTTTCTTTCTGCAGCCAGTGATAACGAACCGGCACAACTAAAATGGTTAATTTAGTCAAGCGATTGCACAACGAACGAAATTCATGTTGGATGCATCCAGAAGCGGAAGTGTAATATCGATGGCACAAATTTCATTGTTTCTTTCTGCAGCCAGTGATAACGAACCGGCACAACTAAAATGGTTAATTTAGTCAAGCGATTGCACAACGAACGAAATTCATGTTGGATGCATCCAGAAGCGGAAGTGTAATATCGATGGCACAAATTTCATTGTTTCTTTCTGCAGCCAGTGATAACGAACCGGCACAACTAAAATGGTTAATTTAGTCAAGCGATTGCACAACGAACGAAATTCATGTTGGATGCATCCAGAAGCGGAAGTGTAATATCGATGGCACAAATTTCATTGTTTCTTTCTGCAGCCAGTGATAACGAACCGGCACAACTAAAATGGTTAATTTAGTCAAGCGATTGCACAACGAACGAAATTCATGTTGGATGCATCCAGAAGCGGAAGTGTAATATCGATGGCACAAATTTCATTGTTTCTTTCTGCAGCCAGTGATAACGAACCGGCACAACTAAAATGGTTAATTTAGTCAAGCGATTGCACAACGAACGAAATTCATGTTGGATGCATCCAGAAGCGGAAGTGTCAAATGGCAGAAAGCAGTGCAAATAGAGTGGATATTTGTTATGAGAAGCGAATGGATTCGTGAATATAAGATAGTGTTCGTTATGAGACGATAAATCAGTTAGCCAACAAAAAGCACGAAAAATGAAGCGGTAGAAGCTTGAAAAAGCGCTTATCACGGTTAGCGATCAGTGCCCTCGGCCAAGCGGCATCTTTATGAAAAAGTTGACAGACCGACTGATGGACGCACTCGTACACTTCACAGCCCATACCGCCGCCTTGGCCAGTTATCGTTGACGGCTGGCAAAAAGCTCATCGAGCAGCACAGCTCAACTTTTCGACGTCCCCATCACCAAAAATGCTGCTTGCGCCTGATTGGTCCCCGTGGTCGGTGGGTGGAGCGCATCCTTAGGCTGTCTTCGACGCTCGGTGCCGACAACACGGCGACTGGTGGCCGGATGGCTAGCGCTAACATGTTTCTGCTTCTGCTTCTCCATGTTGTGCTACTCACGCTGGTCGTACACTCGGCTTATATTTCCGAATCATGGGCGATGCTCACCTCGGACCGACCTTCGGCACCCAAATGTGTTGAGATCCCACGCAATTTGACCCTCTGCTACGGCATTCAAGTAAGCCACCATGTTTTCGGCCCTGATACCTTCCATGCGTGGATTTAAGCATTGCAAAAGCTCCATAAACTTCCTTCCATAAAGTGTTAAACTACAATAAGGCATCGAAGGTGTTTGCTTGGTTCGAAGAATGTTTTTATAAGTAAAAATCAGGGGTAAATCTTCGCCGCTCAACATCATAGCAAAATGCTAATACCGCTTGCAAGTTAAGCGAAACGTTAGCATTGTTGAATTTATACTTTTTTTCCGTTAGATCTTACAATGAATCAAGCAACTAGAGAAAGCGCAATTCAATCTGAAGAGGGTTATACGAAGATTCGTATCGAAGCCGATCGCCAAGATTGAGTGTCTTAGTTTCAATGTTTGATCGATCGTCTCATCACTGTTCTCTTGAGCGAACTGTTTGGTTCTGGTATTGCAACGGCAAAATCTAAGAGCCGTTTCGATAGTTTTTTTCATACCTTGGATTGCAATCCTTGCCGCTATTCTTAATTATCGAATTTTGTGAAAATTTTATCACGTATTCTCACCACTGACGATACTAGACGGCCATTTATTCATAGACTTAGTCAAACGTCGTATAACTGTTTTGAATTATCTCTTATAACATATGCTCCCATATATGAAGAAAGCTCTCCCGTTTCCAACTGAACGATAACCAAAGATGCAACGAAGCTAGTGTTACAAGCTAGACGACTGATAAAACCAACTGGCGCATATGGCTGAAGATTTGTAGGGTTTCTTAAAAGTGAATTAGCAACAACAAGTACGTCAAGTGGTATCCGGAAGTGGCAGAGCTTGATAAGGCCATTGAGCCATCGCATTTTCTCTCTGTTTGTGCATTCAGAAGTTTCAACTCATAACCACAAAACGACGTTGGTATTCTGTAGTATGGTCGTATTAATTTGTAGGTCATAGTTCAGGCTCTATACCTTTGAATTAACGTTCAATCGTAAGATGAACGTTCAATTAACGGCTGTCTTAAGAATTGCTTATTCGAATCGACAGTGAATTACATACAATGAAAATGCAAAACAAATAGAGTAATGATTGATTCGATAGGCTCGAAATGAGTGAAATATTCAAACATGGGGAAAGTTTTGTCATCTCAAAAAATCTTTTAAAAAATAGACAGCATCATGATTTAACCAAAAACGATCCATTTGATCTACACGTGAGTGAATTGCTGTCACATTTGTGCTAATTAAATAATTATTGTTTTGTTGATTAACGTTGTTGTGTTCCAGCGCAGTATTTTCTAAACTAAGCAAATTGAACGTTTTGATGCCATCTGGGAAATAAAATCGAATCGAATTGTATTGAATTGATTCGAATCGAATCGAATCGAATCTTTTATTTAGTCGATAAGCACTAACTGTTTACAAGACAATACAACACGAAATACTCACTAATCCCATATAAGCATATAATTCATTTAATCAACCACTCACTTCCAAATGCACCATATGACAAGCAAATAACACCATAGTAGAACGCAGATTCGAAGGGACGCTACAGTATTAGTGAATGAGTGCATCTGCTAATTAGCATATCGTGCGAATTGTTTAAAAAGATTGCATCCGAAATGTTGTTCAATCATTGAAGCGTCCAAAAAATCATTAATTTAAACAACAAATCTCATTAATTAAGAAATTCTAATCACATAGCAATTAGATTGATCCATCAAGGAATCTAAAAATGGGAAAGTTTATCTTCGAATGATTGCAAGAAAACCATCCGTTGTATCAACTTACTGATATGTTTCGCCGTCTACTTTTGTAATTGTTTGGTAGTCATCTTGGAGTGATATCTTGAGAAGTTTTTCTCAACAAAGTTCTTAGCTGCATCATAGTGATTTCATTTTTTCAAGCAATTCTCGGAACTTCTTTACTGTCTTAAAAATGTCTGTTTATTTGGCAGCCGAATAAAATTTTCAAGAAGGGCATTGAAATGAATAAATCAACAATGCATAAACTGTTTTACTGATCATATAGCTTACTTGCTCAGAAAAGTGAATTTTAGTGGAAAATTTGTACGAACAGTTGGATGGGTCGAACAAAATTCGAATTGTCGATACTTGTGGGATATTGACTTTTGAAATTTGTACTGTTCCGAAATCTGTTCTTACTACTTGCTGAAACGATGAGTGGAAGAAGAGAACATTTGCTTAATGAATGAGTACTTTAACTAATGAATACGTTCATTATACATGCATAATCGAATGCCCAATCGTTTCAGTACTCGACAATGCGTCTACCAAACCTTTTGGAACACGAGACAGTCGACGAAGTAATTGAACAAGCAGCACCTTGGATCCCTTTGCATAGGCTCAATTGTCATCCGGACACTCAGGCCAGTATTATTTTCAATTGCATTGATAGTATAGTTGCTGATCATTACTTCTTAAGAAAGCTAACAACAACTTTTTTCTTGCTGAACTTCGATCCACAATCGATGTGCTTTCATGACAAAACGAAGTCTTTAGGCGACTTCATGGGTATTTTAACTCGTCAAATTTACACCTTTCATGGTATTTTAAACGCTCGTCAAGTGTTGTTCACGTTACTGCATCCCACGATATGATCGCAGTTTAAAATTCTCTTTCCCACTAGCTGCTCTGGTAATGGAAAGCAAAAGGCTTACTATAAAGTTATAGAGGAGCGATACACTATAGAGTTCCATGAGCCTATAGCTGGTGGACAAGACGCTCATAGGCTCATGGAATTTTATAGTGTATCATTCTTCTCCGCTATACCCCCCGCACGTTCAATATCCGTGCTTATAACGGAGTGTGTAAATCTGAGCGCATTTCTGGATCGTAGACAATGGAAGCACTTAAATCGGAGCCATACATAGGAAGACACGAAAGAGGGCCCTATGCAACTATGCAGGTATCAAATTACCAATCGGCAATCGCGTAGTAGCAACATGCTAACATTGAGTTGGACCACTTATCACCCGGGGTGATAGGGTGCTGGTCGATAATGTTACGCATCATTATTATTCTTCAATAGATGCGTATTGTTCATACTCTAAAGTATGTACGAATAGAGCGCAACATGCGTGTAGCGTGTTTTTGCGTATTCAGCTTAGAAATTTGAGCATGGAATAACACAATACAAGCAGGTGTAATTTCTTAACCGTCCAATTCGAGCAGCGAGCCGAGTTGGTTTATCACTGATTTATCACTGATTTATCACTGATTTATCACATTTCGCTTTCGATGCCAGCAGTAATTATACGTACAATATTTTGTGATGATGAGGTGGAAGCTTTCTCAAATCGGCAATTCATATGCTTTATATTTGTCCATTCTAGAGACAGATACATAGTGCTAAGCAAAGAATTGCTAGCATTTCACTATCAAGCGAGTATTCCTTTTAGCTGGGATCGCTATGCGTCCTCGATAAATAATCTCACTCATTGTCCATTTCATAACTAATAAAGAGTCATTTGAGATTAATCATCAAAGAAATCGGCCCTTAAAACTTTCCAGTTTTATTTGAGTTTACAAAACGGTTAAAAGCTTTGTTGCTCGAAAGTAGCGTGGCTATCGAGCGAGCGATTCTTCCTTTCTTTAAAAGCACGCAGTCAGTCTCTCTTGTCGAAGAGGTTCCTGACTCTACTAACGTTTAGAACTAAACCTTATAACTGAACCCGATTTCATCCAATCATCACCCTATAATCATGGGTTGGAATCTCCAAATGTTTTCGAACACAATTCTGCACTCAAATAGAATTTTTTTTCTTGCACTTCTGAATAGAACTTCGCTTCATTTGTTGATCTACCGATTGTGGATCATTCTTTGAAACTCCTGTGGTCATGCTCTCTTCCCTCTGAATTATATGACGATGGAGAATACTCGTATGCGATTAAATAGTGATCTCATGCAAAGATGGCAATAAAGTTGAAGTAACTTCAGCACTACTTTGGTGAACGCTCGAGAAAATTGCTATACGAGAAGTGTTGCTAGTGAGGCTTATGTGTTGCGCATTTTTTCAGCTCTTTCTATGTTCACTATTTGCGCCCGTATGCCTGGCAACGTTAGACCGTGAGATTTTACCATGTCGATCGCTATGCACTGCTGTACAACAGGTATTTTCTTACTGAAGCTTTTAATAGTGGATGAAGTGGTAGCGTAAATCCGATTTGGCTTACACATAGTAAGGTATGCATATACTGATGACTGCCGATGTAGTGGCTGAACCAACTAAGAATAGTTACTGAACAATTTGAACGCTTTTGCTTGGCCGCCTTCTTGAGTGCACAGTTCGAATAGCAGCTGTTCGCACCGTGAAGCCGTCAAAAATTGCTAGTGCCATTCTTTTGTGACAAAGGAATTGTGAATGCTGTTTTGGGTAGACGATAGATTTTGATTTATGTACTGAGGTGTAGAAGAAGTAATCGTCATTCTCGGTGTTCTCTATTAGATGAACAATATTTTTTGTGTTGTTTTATTGTTATGCCTTACTTATGAATTACCCTAGAGCTAACATATGAGATTATTGGTGTAAGTGAATTTTCTCCTCTTATATACTTTTAAAGCAACTTTTGTTCACTAGCTTCTAACTAATACCCTCAATTTTGGGTGTGTTTAAGGGCTGTGAGGGGCGTATGCGGCAATATGGTTTCCCTTGGCCAGAGATGCTCTCATGTAAGAAGTATCCAACCGACAATGATATGTGCATTGGCGCCGTCTCAGAAAAATCTTCCAGTAAGCTCAGATTTTCAACCAATTTTATTTTCATTTCTTTGCATTGGACGCTGACTTATAAAATACATAACAATTAAAGCACCACTGTTTGAAAATTTCATTTTTGAAAGATTAGCTGGAAAAGGAAACCTTCTTGACGTAACTATTAGTTGCATGACTCAGATATACTGTTTAGCAAGCTATTAATGATGCAAAAGGAGCTAATAACTCGTTTGAAGTGTGGAAGTAGAAGGGGATATGTACGTTTGATGGTGATGGTGATGGTGATGGTGGTGAAGGAGCGTTAAGCGGCGATGAGCCATACGCTCGGAAGCAACAAGAGCCGCATTGATGAGGAGATAGCTAGCTTTGGGGACAGCGTTATTTTTGAGAGCCGATATCTGCTATCGTGTATAGCTGTCAGGCGGTTTGCTTTGATGTTGCCCGATTGAAAGGAAGGATCATATTTGCAGGCCTCAATCATACGTGCCCATCGTGCAGTCAGGTCGGCACCTACGAGAACATACTCGACCACTACTGCCGCTCGCAAATCGGTCCTCTTTCGTTTCAATTTACCCACGAACCCCTTAATCTTGACAACCCCCCCCTTCCCCCGCCTTGTTATCCTCTGCTAAGTCGCCCTTTGGATTTCGCACTCATATCCAGTCTATCTACTCCGTACTTTATTTGTTCTTATCGATGCAGCTTATTTCAAAGACATTATCTGTTCATATTTCAAAAAACGTGTTGCTTTATTTTAAAAAAAAAAACGATGCGTTACGGTAGCTGAAGCAGCTGCTAAAAAGCGATTAACGAACACGAAAAAAATTATCTCTCCCACATCGATATTCACTCCTTGCAAAGCGTGTGTGCGTTCTTACATGGAATTTCCCCCTGAACAAATGTTGACAGCTTTTGCGACCCGCTTATTTTTGGTTCCAAACGTGTATATCACTGCGTATCGTATACGCATATCGGGTCTTTTTCCCTGCACCACGATGGAAATTTTGCGGATATATAGCAAATCAATAAACAACGAAAATAGCGCACAAATGAGGACTTGTATCGTCTTATAAACGTTCAGTTAGTTTACTAAAGGAACGAAAATGTCAGAAGTTCCACATTCTTAGGCGTTTTTTCACGTCAAATGTCCTCAAAATTCTCTCTTCTTAGCATTTTTCTAAACATAAGATTTTCCGTTCTTTCCACTGCTTCTCATCCCGTCGGTTCCTCGCAAATTTTGGAACCTTTGGCTCACTCACTCACTCTCTCTTCCCCACCTCTCTCTGTCTTTCTCTCTCCCTCTCTCTCTCTCTCATTCAAGTGGAGCTGGCGGATGGTCGTACATGATCTGAACGGTGAGACGACGATACGCGAAGTAGCAAAGAACTGCAATAATTATTAATTGACTAGCAAAGTTCATGAGTCCAGCTATTTTGATTTTTGAAGAAACAGCATGCGCTCAGTGACAAGTGAATAAATAAATAAGTAATCAGAACTTCCATATAAACATTTTCGAAGACAAACACTTTTACTCAATTGCCTCCCTTTCAATGATTCAGATATGTCTTTGATGTTGAGTTAATATCGTTTCTTCACCGTCTGATTAGTTGCATCTCTTCAATTCCATTACTGCATTACGCATCAAAGCATAAAGTTCCCTTAAGGTTTTGTACTCATTACGGACATCAAAGATTGTTGTGCGAAAGCGCATATTCGTGCAATGGAAGTTTAAAATATTGCAAGTATTGAATGTTTCAGTATTGAAAGCACGTATAGGAACCGTTAATGAATCACATGTGAAAGTACGAAAGGCACGCTCTTTGAAGAGATTAGATCGAAAGAGGTTATTTTCTTTTACAAATATTTATTGCTTTGATATAGTTATACAATCATATTTCTTAATATAACCAAAAAAAAATGCATTCAGATGCACTCAAGATTTCAGTGAACGTTATGATAACAACCGATTTTGTTATAACTTAGCCATTATAATTATTGTCGTTATAAATAAACACAACAATAACAAATCGCTGTTTTGAAACAATTTTCAGCTAACTAATTAATGTTTGAAACAATTTTTAGCTAATTAATGTTTGAAACAATTTTTAGCTAATTAATGTTTGAAACAATTTTTACTAATTAATGTTTGAAACAATTTTTACTAATTATTGTTTGAAATAATTTTTACTAATTAATGTTTTGTGTAGTTTTTTTTCTGCTTTAGAATTTCATAGGTGGTGATAACCTTAGAAAGCGGAAAAGTTTAAATAGCGAATCGACCGGCTTCGATGACGTAAAGAAACGATTCGATTTCTAGTAGCCCGATGACGTTTTTCTTTCATGTGATCGATAGGTACGGTAGTTCCGCAAATTGTAGCATATGGTTACTGTGTAAAAGCTTCGAATCGTTATAAAAAGCAATGAATCATTTCAGATCAGTGGTTAGGGATACGATAATTCATTTTTCGGCTGATCGCGGATGTCCATGTCCAGTAAACGGAAGCAGTGATGCTCGTTTCCTTATAATGGCCGATCAGAATGAAAAGGGTGATTTTATTGCGAATCTCATCCTTCCCTGGAATAACACCGACAAGGTATGACCATTTTGTTGTCGCAAAACGGATACTGATTTTAGTCACTTTGAGCGAAATATGAGAGCACAAGCGAAATCTGCAATACGAAAAGCGATCAAACTGCTTAAGTATGGACGTTATTGCATGTGCGCATTTTCTGGGATAAGCAACGGCAAAGAGTAAAAAAATCATATTATGACGTAGTTTTCCTCGGCTGGTTTCAGTAATGAAATTGATCGTATCATGTAAATGAAGACCGGCGATTGTCAGCACCCTTTGAAACGGGAGATCTAAAAGCTAAGTTGAACCAATTAACTCTTTTGTGGTAATTAGATACCCTTATCTTCATATCACTCGGCTATTAGAAGCGACAAGAATAAGCTACAGAAATTTGCTATGAATGTGCCGGCAAATCCGATAACAATTAGTTTGAAAGAAACGATTCTATTTTACGAAATCATTTGTTATATTAATCCCTTCGTTACAATATAGGGAATACAAGTGGGAAAAATTTGTCGAATATTATTAAAATATTTGTTTCAGCCATTCAAGAAAGCGATTCGAAGTTTCCGAAAGTTGAACTGTCAATCGTTGGGTCGCGAGATACGAGAAAGTGCTTATCGTATGAGCGCTCGTCGAAGCGCTCATTAGCGCGTTTTTTTTTTTGTTTTCGGCTATCACCAGATTTGTACAAAACGATCGCAATTGTTCACATCTCACTTTGGCAATAAAAATTCTATTTGTTCGTCTAAGTGTTTCATTGTATCTATTCTCTTCACAACGATAAACCTTACTAATGCACATAATCACAAAAGATCAAAGCTAAATTCCTCGGCGTTAGCTCGATGTTCAATTTTTTTTTCAAAACATAGGCAGTGACAGTGATAAGTGATAGACAGTGATCGGTGTCTAAGTTGGGGTGATCATTAAAGGATATCAATGTCAAACGATAACAATTAAAGTCTACCTATAAAATAGTTGGTTTGGCAATCACGAACAAACGAAATCCTCATCATGCGCATTTCACATTATTCTTCGGCTTGAGCAAATAATTTTTTAGCTACTAAGTCCTATTCGAAATCATATGCGGCATACTTGAAGTGTTATCATAGAATTCACTAAAATCCTTCCATATTTCCCACTCGTTCCCCAACCTCCCTCCCCCTTTTCAATTTCTCCCCCTCCCCCCCCCCTTGGGATGTCAGAAGTTACTTCTGCATTTCTCTCTTCCACACCTCCTATGAAGTTACTTCAACTTTATTACCATTCATAATTCTCCGCTGCCGCACTCAACTGGATCTAGCCACATCTTTCCGCTTCATTTCTTTTATACGCCATCTGCGCTGTGATGCATCCACTTGATAATTGCGCGATTCATCATGAAGTGAATTTATTTCTCACTGCGGTAATTAGCATTTACGGCTCACGGCTATCCAAGGTTCAACGATTAAAGCTTTCCGGCAGCACAGCGTTTGCCAGATAGTTGGGAGGGGTGGGGGAGGGGGGAAAGGGGTAACAAGCTACGGTTCAGGCAAGAAAAAATCGCAGTAATTGTAAGAAGTTGTCGCAAGTTTATTTACACTCTACAATAGAAAATGCGTAACGAATTGAAGCCGAATTGAGTAGTTTGGCATTAAAGAGTTGCAGAAAAAACATAAGAAACAATACGATCAAATGAATGAGTAATGATCATTGAAACAGATAAGGCGACAACATAAGAGCCACTTTAGCGCCTCCTAAAATTCATTTCATCTAGTCCACTTCAGTACATGCATGAAGTTTTTGAAGATCGATCGAAAGATCGTTCGTTCATTTAAAGACACAATGGCACCTCTCTAAGATGGATGGATATACTAAAATTTTTTGAAGACTTTTGCCAGATTTCGCCAAATTCGCCAAATGAGATGCAAACAATCACAGTTGATCAAAAAAACTTGCCTCTATGGACGAAAAAGATCAAGCAGTGATTAATTGAAATGCTCAGAATCTCAAGAAAACATCCGCTTATATCAAGCATAAAAATAACTCTCAAAAAATTGCTAAACGAATTTATCAGCTGACAAGAAAAAGGTTCATTTACAAAACTTGTTACGATGAGCTAAGGATTGAAAATAATGCATTAAAAAATTTGAAAAAAAATTTTTTAAAAAACCTTGAAAAAATTTTAAAAAATCACAAAAAAAAATGAAAGCAAACAAGTGCTTATTTAAACGTTCAAAAAGTACTTCCGAAATCAATGATCAGCTTAGCATAACACGAATAGCGTGATTGCTAGCGAAATAAAACGCATACTAAAAGGAAGTAAGTGATCGACGCATAGAGCTAGAATATGTTAACGATCTGGTACATTAACGAAGCGATCCGATAAATGTGACGTATTTCGCTAATTAATTAATCACCAATTGAATGACGCGCTATGCGATTTGATTGTTCGTATTGTGTCTCTCACTTACGTACATCACTTCCCTTATTGTGGTTGGTAGTGGTGCATCAGAAATGTTCACGTTGTCGGCGTGTCATTCTGCAACGTTTATACGCCTATTTGTTTTTTGCCACTCGTAAAGGTATGTAGGTAGGTCATTGACCTATCGACTCCAATAAACTCACTAAGTGATTAAAATACACTCATTATTTATCGAAGGGCATTTTCCTCAACACGGTAATGGGTGGCATTATACAACTATTTAGGAAATTTTCACGAAGCTTTCACCTCGTTCAGAAACAGCCAACAATTGTATCAGTGGGGAGAAAGAGTCCTTTTTTTCGTTTTTCTCTTTATAAGTCAAAGGAATGCGCTGAGGTAATAATTGGCCAACAAGGCAGTTCACTTGTCGCATCCTTGAACTTTCTTTAAAAAAAAACTATTCTGAAACTCTATGTTTAACCGACTTTCAAGCATCACGAAAAATAACCAGAATCCACCACCTATCGATTTGCTTCTGAAAACAAATCGCTGGGTTAGATGGGATTGATATACGACCGCAGAATGACTCCAAAAACTGCCAAGATAAAAGCAGCTTATGCGAAAAGGCATAAAGTTGCTAGTTGCGCCCAGCTTTGCCTAGGCACGTTAAAACTGGCATCTCATACACAGTTGAAGTACTCTCGGTATTAAAACCTCACATCTTTGGGTACAAGTGAAACCTTATATTTTCGGGCACACGTACCCGCTTACTCTTTTGAAAGAAACAGTTAAAGAACAGGAAAATTGTTTAATGATATTGATGCGTGATAAGTGTAGATAAGAGTATAACTGTTCTTTCTCTCCTTTTCTATCCCGCTATGTACTCTTTTCTCATTAATTCTTTCAACTATTTTCTTCCTTCCTTTCGCTCTCCTCTCTTTTTTTCTCTTCTTGGAACCTTATTCTGAGCTGTGTAGGATTTGCTGTGATCGAGGTGTTGATATGCTGTTGAATAGTCGGATAGGCATTTGTGTTCGGTTGCCATAGGGATTGATCGTGGTGGTGCATTCTGGACAAATGACATGCCAACCCCTCGGGTGCTCTCAACTCTCCACTTTTCAAACATACCGCCATCCCGTTATTTCGCATGGCGTGCCGCTCGCTATGTTGATAATATTTATGATCTAATTGGATCAAGATCATTTGCATTCTGCTAGAGCACAATAGCGTCCATCACTTCGCTACACAATGAACGTTTTCATTTGTTTGTGATCCGTACACAAACATTTTGTAGTTCGTTAATGCGGACGCGTTCTTTAATCAATTAATTCGATAAGGTCGATGGTACTGCTGGCTTAACAGTATGTTTGTTTTGTTAGGCATTTTTGGTGTAGTTTGTACTATGAATAGTTTACGATAAAAGTTCAATGTTGTCATAGCTGTTGTTGTCGACTAATTGTTATGTCAGATACTCGATCGGTTCCACTTAGTTTAGTTGGTTCTTTTTGTGCCTAATTTTTTTGTTTGCTTTAAATTTATGAGTGAATCTTCTTCGCGCTCGCCTCATTCGTTTAATTTAATTAGTTTACCGTCTTCTTCACTTTTTATGATGTTAGTTGCGTTATTAGAATAGCAATCATTAATTAATAGGTTAACAATTTTTTTAATTAGATTAACAGTCATTGTTATTAGATTAACAACCATTGTTATTAGATTAACAACGATTGTTATTGGATTAACAATCATTGTTATTAGATTAACAATCATTGTTATTAGATTAACAATCATTGTTATTAGATTACCAACCATCGTTATTAGGTTAACAATCACTGTTATTAGATTAACAATCATTGTTATTAGATTAACAATCGAACGTGGTGCCAACTACACAGTACCCTTCATGTTTTATTCCATGTCATCTGCTTATTTGGCTTATTTTAACTTTCTGTTTAACATTACCTATCCACATTGCACCCTTAGTGTTATTAGATTAACAATCATTGTTATTAGATTAACAATCGAACGTGGTGCCAACTACACAGTACCCTTCATGTTTTATTCCATGTTACAGCAATGGTTTACAATTTACTGCTTATTTGGCTTATTTTAACTCTCTGTTTAACATTACCTATCCACATTGCACCCTTAGCAACAGCAAGATTTGCTTCAACATTTTTTTTTTGCTATTTTAAACATTTTCAAATTATGCACTTCAAGTGAATGCAGAGATCACATTCACATGATTGTGGCTATGAGATAATTTAGGGTGTCGGTTTAAAGCGCCACTAAACGAGCCGCTAAAGATATGTGAGGTGTATTTAGCAGTTAAAGATACAGTTAGCGGTTAAAGGTACAATTAGCAGTTAAAGGTACAATTAGCAGTTAAAGGTACATCTAGCAGCGAAAGTAAACCCAACAGACTAAGGTGCATTTAGCAGTTAAAGGTGTACCTTTAACAGTTAAGGAACCGTTATGCTATGCATACGTACACTAATATCTATTCAACGCTTGTTTTATAGACCACAATTATAGCACTTCCGGAAATATGGTGCATAAAACTGGATTTCATTACCACAAAAAAAAACGATGGAAACACGAATCTAAAAAAGGCGGTTATTTTTTTGCCAAAAAGTGAAAGCTCATTTTGCTATTGCTCTATGCTTTCTTCTTTCAGTGGTCCGAAATGAAGATGTTACAGCAATGGATTACACTGTGCTTGATTAGTTTTTTCTCATTATCGTAAGCAGTCTTGAAAGTTAGAATAGTGTCGTTTCGGCATTTACCATTTTTCCATAATATTCAAAAATCGTAAATCGAACCACAATTATTCGCCTGTAGTTTCTGCTTGTTATATAATTTAGCTGACAACAGCGCTGCTTCATTGACCGAGGTAATGTCAGTTAAAGTTGTACTCTCACACAGACACATATACAAACCGGTTTACGCGTTTTGCTCGTCTCAGCATCACAGTATCTGTGCTCCTTTTATTGTCATTCTTCACCTCATTTTTTTCTTTTACATATTCCCTCATTACTACTTAAGAATGCTAGCTGTCTATAAAAGGAATGGAATTTGTTCTCTGCGGACGTTAACGAATAGAATCATTCAGCCTTTAGCCGCATCTCTTATGGCCATCCCGCCACCTCCCACTCCTTTTCCCTTCCCGCAAATATGAACCAATTTGGAAACCTTCGTAATCCAAGATGACTTTACCTCCTTGCTTTGCTCAGATGAAAGAGTGGTCAGAGATATACTCTGTTGCATAGTGTTGGAAGAAACTGCCTCGTATGTCGTCATGCTAAATAAAGGCACTATGATTTGGCATAGTAGCAGAAGCAATATTGTTAATGGCTCTATCAGTGTTCGCACGCATAATCTTTGAGTGAGTGTATGCGTATATCCTCTCAACAAGCTATGGCATCGCTCACTGCATGCGAACAAACACCTAGATCTGATCACTTCTGAAAGCTGACGCTAATATACACTAAACACTAATTTGTTGCTATGGATGCACAATTCTTCTTTTTAAACAAACGCTTTATTATTGTACTGTAATAAAATCAACAATAAAAACTGAACTCTGCGGTGAAAACACCATAGAAATTTTTATAGCTCAAATAAAACTGTTTTAACTTTTAGTAAGAGTACAGGCAAAGCTACGAATCGGTTCTTATACCTCGCCGATGTGCAGATCTGTGAATAGAAGTGCTGTTAAGGTGAAGAGAAGAGCTGGCGATCCAAGGTATGACGAACTTATACAAAAAACAAGGCGTTTATCCAGCACTTAGCATACACATACATGGCACATATGAGGTCAGATGTATCGATATATATAATATATATGCATATATACATTAGGAGGTAGCAAGAAAAACAGAAGGAAACGAGAAATGTCGCTGGCGAGTCAACCAGAGAAAAGCGAACTGAAATGTTTGCGCAATTAAATGTCACCTTCGGGCACAAACGATTCGTTTCGCAATCACGTGTCACCTTGCCGCACAATCGATCCGTTTCGCAATTAAATGTCGACTCGCAATACCATCGTATCTTGAAACCGCCACTGGCAAAATGCTACGATTACTGCCCTAACTTGAACTCTCGAATGAAGGAAGTAATTTTCGGGAGGCTAGACCAGTGGAGGTTTGAGCAGATCCAGCGAGCTGCAGGGTGATCGACGCAGGAAGAGTTCTGGTGGAGTCTTTTGCTCGATAAGGGAAGCATTCGGCATTGTTCGATATGTCCCCAGAAAAGCATCCACTATTTCCGAGATGGTTCCCTCCCTTCTTAGTTTCAGCATGGCCCGTTTAAACGTGTCGACGAATCTTTCCGACCGCCCATTCAATTGAGGGTGGTAGGGTAAAGAAAGATGTGACAAATTCCGTTGGAGGTGAAGAACTGCTGAAGGTCATAGGAGAAGAACTGAGTACCGTCGTCACTGACGGTAGTTTGGGGAATATCGTGGCGAGCGAATAGCCCTCGGAGAGTTCTGATAGTTGCCAGTGATGTCATCGATGATATGCAGGAAACTTCTGGGTACTTAGAGTATGCATCGACAATGACTAGGAAGTTGTGGCCATGAAAGGTCCTCCATCATAGTCAACATGGATGAGTTTTGGGGTCCAGGAAGCCATGTCGAAGCATTTGCGTCAATTCCGAGAAGGTTCATAGTTCCGCGACGGACGACGAAGAAATCTTCTTGCGTAGTGCTGTCGCCATACTTGAATGCTGCTGAACCTTGGCCAATGAATGGAGTTTCTCGCCCATTATATGCGCGTCGGAATTCTTCACATTTTTGAAGGGTCGGCTTGTCGATGGCGCGATAGGTGGTTTCAGTGAGAATATCTGCTTCGACTCCGGTGTCGAAGCAGAATCCTACAACTACCCCGTTGACACTGGACGTCTTGCGGATGAGGTGCGACGACTCGTAGATTATACCAATCTGAACGAAATGGACGTCGTTCCGCTTTGGCTTCCGGCACTTGGATTCAAGATGACCAATTCTGGCACAGCTACTGCATTTGTGCTTAATGTGCTGGCAGTCCTTGCTCCGGTGGAGTTCTCCACCTCGGAAACATGGCGACGGTGGGGTTGGCTGGGATTTCTGTTGTTCGCTTCTTCGGCGGTTGCTGACGCCGTTGTTGTGAATGGCGAACGGCATTCAACTGGACGTCGTTGCAGATGATCTGCTTTCATTTCTGGCTGCGAGTCTGCCTTCATTTCGATAAAATTGACAGGGTCGTTGATGACATCGCCGAATTTCACGTTTGTGCCATCCGCATCTAGCTTCTGGAGCATGCGGGCACGCAAGGGCTCGTCGTTGGGGTCCTTAGTGCCGGCAAGTGCAGTGAGACTGGCAAACTGTTCTTCCGTAATTTCGTTGAATTCGAAATTGCGGAGCCTGGCTTTGACTCGATTTACGTGGTGGCGTATGTTCTCCCCGTTTTGCTTCGAAATCCGCATGCAGTCATAGCGATTTGCGAAGAGTGATCGCTTTTTGTTGAAGAGGTCATGCAGACGATCGACCGCTTCTATGTAATTGAAATCGGTAACGTCCTTTGGCAAGCAGCTGCGGCGGTATTCGCTGAATGATGATGATCCCAGCCTAGTCATCAGTGTTTTGACACGGGCCTTGTCGTCGGCGAATGGAGCAGCTCCTTCAGAGAGGTACTCGAATTCTTGAGAATCCAGTCCTCAAACCTCCATGGTTCGTCCTCGTCGGGTTGAAAGAGCTCGGGGGATGGAAGGTCTGTGTTGGACGCTGATGTGGGAGGAACGAGTTGCTGTGGTGGGACGCTTGCTGAGGTCCGTGTTTACAGTGTGCTGATGAGATCGAGCAGTTGTTGTTCGCGTCGAGCGGCTCGCTCATCTTACTCCTTAAGGAGGGTTTGCAGCTTGGCTTGGAAAGCTGCGGGATCCATCGCTGAGGTTGCTATTCCCGGTCGCCACTGTTATGTCTCGCCGATGTGCTGATTCGAGTAGAAGTACTGCCGAGGTGAAGCGAAGAGCTGACGATCCAAGGTGTGACGAACATATACCCAAAAAAAACATCCAGCACTTAACATACACACACATGACACATATGAGGTCAAAGGTACAGGTATATATACGCACTGAAAGGTAGCAAGAAAAACAGGGAAAAACGAGTAATGTCGCTGGCTAAGCAACCAGAGAAAAGCGAACTGAAAACGATCGAACTGTTTTCGCAATCAAATGTCACCTTGCGGCACAATCGATCCGTTTCGCAATTCACTGTCGCCTCGCAACACCATCGTTTCTTGAAACCAGTGGCAAAATGCTACAGTTACATTCCTAACTGGAATTCTCGAGTGGAGAAAGTAATTGGCTCCGATGGGTCAGGAATGTGATTTCAGAGGGAGGAGTTGAATTTTTAAGAGGGGGGGAGGGGAGGAGGAGGAGGGGGAAGAAAATTTCGTTAGTAAGTACAAGTCGATACTTTTCCCTAATGAAGGGACACAAATTTATCTGGGAATTTTCCTCTCAACTTAAGCCTAGTGATGCTGATTCGGGAGTTGCAACTGCTCGGACTCTACCTGCGAAGCCTTTCAATAGATGGGTAGCAATAACGAACGTTCAGTGAACGAGAAGAGAAAGGGTCCTTCCTCAAGCTTTTCACAAGCTTATTTTTGAGTGATGTGCGCAATGATTCAAGGACGGTGTACGTGAAGCGTCTGTTTGGAGAACATCGGATTGCTTACTTGACGCTGAGTGAATTAGTGACATAATTGCATGTTGGTTTAGCCAATGTTTCTTTTGCGTATGTGCGTGCATGTTTGGAAGAGCGACTACCGGAAGCGTTTTGATGAACGAGGTGAGTGGGCATTGCTGCTGCTGCTGATGCTGCTGCTGCTGCTGTTGCTGCTGCTGCTGTAGGGCATGATCAGCAGTTGTGAGAGCATGCGCTCTGTGTCCCCTCTCGCAGAACCGGTCCTCTTTAGCGCTCTTCTTCCAAATTTCCTTCTTACTCGACCGATGTGTGCATTTCATTGCGCTCACTCATCACGCACTTCGACCCGTTAAACCCTTCATTGCGATGCTTACTCTTACGCTGTTAACGCTTCCAGAAAGTTATGTTTCTATTGCGTATGCAACTTTACTTGGCGAGATCCTTGCAATGCCGGCGATACTGGGCCATGTTTATGGTTGTGCGGCATGACGCTGTCGGGACGTTGACAGCGTTTTCTCGCCCTGGCAATGGGCACGACTACTTTTTTTGAGAAAAGAGACGAAAAAATGATTTGCTAACCGTAGCCTAATCGTAGTGTGTACGTACAGTATGTGTGACTTGAAAAGTTTTACGCCATCAGGCCTGGTATTAAATGTGCGCACACTGTAACGATTCCATATTTGGAACTGCTAAATATGAATTGTATGATTTAATTACCATCTTACTTCCTATTTTTAGCATTTCAGCAAGGTAGAGCTGCAAAATCGGGTTTATACTCGATCGAGTACGGTATGTTGTTCTGCGCTAGCGTTTACACGAGCTTCATTTCAGCTTTTTGCTATACAATGATGTCAAGGAATTGTGCTATAATTGTTAGCGCGAAGTGATGTGAAATGCTCTCACAAAACACGACTGTACTTTGATAAGATATGATATATTATTAATATAGTGAGTGATACCACGAGAGGGGATGTTGTGTACTGTCCCTCATCCCGCCATTCCTCCTCCTCCCCCACCCCCAACCCCTACCCTTCTTTCCGTCGAGTGTCGTACTCGCGCAAGACTTGTAGCTCACCGAACACTTGTTTCACTTTAGCTCTACCTCTTCTCCGTGGGAGTGTTAATGGTAATATTTCCGTGGAAAGGAGGTAAGGCTAAAGTGAAATCGTTTTTTTTAACGTTAATATCAAATGGTAATATTGATACTGTAATATCAAATGGTAATATTGATACGGTATTATCAAATGGTAATATTGATACGGTAATATCAATTGGTAATATTGATACGGTAATATCAAATGGTAATATTGATACGGTAATATATTGATAGTAATATTAAATGTTCAATTCATTTTTGTACGTATCTGTTTCTTTATCACTTTTATCGTTTATTATTTGCAATTTGGTCTTATAATAAGCAATCGTCTAATCGCTTGTCCGCGTTTGTAACATTCATTAAAACGTTCGACCATTTTCACGGTTGTCTCAGAAGTTTTATGCAAAACTGCAATATAGCCGTATAGCTTTGCACTGTTTATTGTCTAACTTGCATTCCAGTTTGGCAATTTAAACACACTTTACATACGCATTTCAACAAATCTGCATAAAATATCTATTGCAATTGCATTGAAATTTTTGTTGAAACATTTATTGCAATTGCATTGGATTTTTTTGTTGAAACACCTTCTATTGCAATTGCATTGAAATTTTTGTTGAAACACCTTCTATTGCAATTGCATTGGATTTTTTGTTGAAACACCTTCTATTGTTGCAATTGCTTCGAAATTTTTGTTGAAATACCTATTGCAATTGCAATTCCCATTTAATGAAAAGTATTTCTCAAAAATTTTTGCTTCACAAATATTGCGCTTTCGGCTACCGCTCTGAACATTTTCAGTAATGACATTCGTTTTGATTTGTAAACTTGAATTACTGTATTTCGTTTTAACTTCAAAGATCGTAACATTTTAGCTCGTCAAAAAAAAAGTGACTTTGTGAAGATGCGGAATGGCGTTTACAGGGGCGAATAGGGGAGAGGGGGCTAAATCGAGGAATGACAGGATTTAAAGAGATTTTATATGAATTGATGAATTCAAAAGTGGACTAAATTTGATGGGGGGGGGGGGGTGGAGGAGAGAAGGAGAGGGTTTTTGCGAACTTTCCTATTCGGAAGAGGGGATTGAATTAGAGGGGAATTTTCAAGCGGAGTTGATTTGGAAGAATTACACCATGTTTGCAATACCCTAGCAGAAGATGAGTCTATGCATCGTACCCTCTCTCCTCTTATGGATGAGTTTTATGGAACTAATTGCCAGCTGATATCTATATAGTTCACTTTGCTTCCTTATATGCTTTCAGTGAAACTTCTTCACTACCCCATTCAAATTTTTACTAACACAATCGGCAGATTATGAGTGTTAATAATGTTGTTTATTGTGAACCGTTTGATTTGCAACCATCATGACAATAGAAGTCATATATTGGGTACTTCTGTGTATGTAGAGGGTTCACTGAAAACAGTTCAGTGAATCGTTTATCATCTATTTGGCATAAACGTTACGTATATAGGGTGAGCAATGCGTTTAGGATGCGTTCAAATTGACACCATATATATCGCGTTTGCATACTGGAAAGCTATTTGAGGTTATTAAAACACATCGAACATCATAACAAGGAGAACAAGAAATACTTGTTTTTTTTTACAGTTATTGAACTTCCATTCCAAAAAATATAATTAATATTTTTCTTCAATAGGTTTGGCTAGAACGAAATTTTACTGCAAAACTGTTTTCGCTCGGGAAGTAGTATATCTTCCTAGACGATTATGCCAACTATCGCCCGATCAGCTACAATTTGAGATATAGAGGCAAGTCTAATTGTTGCGATAATAAGAGAATATGAATCCTGAATGAATCTTAATGCGTCTGAAGTGATCTAGTGCGCACACTGTTGCATATCGATTGATTGTCGATTGACCTTGATTGACAAACCCATCGACGAGACACTATGTCCCTCTCTGTTTTTTCTTGCTCTATCTCTCTCTTTCTGTGCCCTCAGCCTTAACTGATGTTTACCTCCGTTTTGGTGACTCGTTGTTTTAGTGCTTAAATGTGTACAGTTTTTGTTTGTGAAGCGCTTTAAACAAACAGTGACCAGCACGAACACACACGGTCACTTATCCACATTTCGGTGTGTATGTTGCTCGTGTATTACGTCTTCGCTGAGGTTAGCCGTCGAATTTGCTCTATCTGAGCTTCCGGATATAATACTTCTTAAATATTATGACTTCAGTTTGAGTTTATTTAATGATGCTTCTTTCTTGAGCTTTTAAGACTTGGTTCACATTTTAACCCTATTAGGCCATATACATTTAGCGTCTAATATGCTATCGTCATTGGGTGTGCGATTTTTATGTGACCATTTGATGTATGCCTTCGAAACGATGAATTACAAACTTTTATGCGGCTAATATTTTGATCTGTTTGCTTACATAAACGATGAAATAGTAGGTGATCGAACCTTATAAATGTGTTAGGCCGATCAGTGATGAAAAATCTTTAAAAATATCACTTGTCAACTTAAGCATGCGGCAAAGTTTTCCATAAATAACAATTCTACCAGCTTGTCCAAAAAGAAATAAACGCGCTATTGGGAAGTGGCAACGCATTGACGTGGAACTTTGGGGGGAAGTTATAACAATGTTGGTGAGTGATATACTCGAATCACATACGAGTGAATACCTCAGCTTGCCCTCTCAATTTTGCGAGTAAGAAATTCAATGTGAGGCGATACGAGCAAATAATTTTCAATGTAATACGGGTAAAGTAAGCCAGAACATTTACGATAAGGTAAGTGAAAAGAGTGGGAAATTTTTGCACGGCTAACGATGCAAGCCAGCTATAAAAATTAGCATTGGCTTCTGTTGGAATTTTTTGATTTATTTTAAATTCATTCTAGTGCTTGTTGGATCGTCCATGGAGCGGAGGGGGAAGTGATTGAGTCCATAAACCCTCTTCTTCCTTACGCTTCTAGGGTCACCATTTAGGTCATTGGCCAGTCGATGTCACTACGGTGTGACATACACACCAGAACGTTGATCCCCTTCGATAATGGCACTATAACCTCGTCTAAACGCAGTCTCCTATCGGACTTCGGATTACAGTGTTGCGCTGTCTTTGCATCCTTCACAAACCAAACTATTACTCGCACTGCATTCGTTTGTACCAAATTATGTCCAATAATACCCTACTGGCATAACCCCGCCCATTCATCCCTCTCCTCCTAATAATAAGCCGTGAATTTTATAGCTCCGTCGATATAGTGCTCCTCCCTAAAAACTTTTTTCGCTTGATACTTCCATGCTAGAAACCCCATACAAGTGAGCTAGATAACTCGTCCGTCCATCCCCGCCGCCTGGGAAACTCTACACCTTGCAGCCGTCGAAGGCTTTTATTAAAGTTGATAACGTAACTGTTACTTGCATACAATCCCCGACAGAGTGGATTTAATAGAAAAATCATTCAGGTGTTCCTTTGTGAAAAACCGAATTTAGCTAATACCCTTTCGTCATCACGCTAGCCGTTTTGACGGTGTTCCCTTGACCCCTTTGATATTTTTTTGCATGATTTCCTGATGAGATTACTTTGCGTTTTGGTGACCTCAAATGAACGTTTGTGGTGCCCCTCTTTTTCTACGTTGTGTGTTACGAAAAGGCGACGTATTTTTTAATTAAGAAAAAATCGACAGAAAGGCTCATATAGTTGCGAAATATTTAATTTTGAACACTTAACGCATAATACCTCATAAGCTTTCTTCAGAGCTGTTCATGATGGAAATGAAGAAGTAAGCATGTTTACTTCTTGATATAAGCGAAATACGAACATTTGAAATGAAACGCTCACTTGTATAATGACCAAACACTAGGCGAACACGAAGAGGAAGCTGCCGCTTCAGTTCTTGTTTTTGCCATTGCGATCATTTAATAAATATAGAAGGTAAATATAATGCATACTATTATATTTACCTTCCATATTTATTAATGTCTGTGTTTACCCATACATATATATATATATATATATATACATATATATATACATATATATATAATATTCTACGTATGTATGTACATATATGCATATATATATATGTATATATATATATAATCGTTAGCATGAATTAGCATGAATTAGACAGGATGCGCTGCTTTGCCGGTGGTTGACTCAGTGGTTTGATTTGATTCGAACCGTAAACAATCGTTTTGTAGGAAGCACTCCGGCGAAAACGTTTCTTTTACGAGATGCATTCATTTTTGTAGACAGCGAAGAGTGGTTGTGCTTCGTCAATGAATGAATGTTATCGTTGAACCAGGCTTGCCTGTTAGCGTATCACACTGAAAAACTAAAATCGGTTACTGGGAGGCACTCGTTTACAGTCTAAGTTAAAACACAACCAGGCTTGCCTGTTTGTATTTGAAGTGCGCGAAATTTCAACCCGTTTCAACGCTTTTTTTTTCCTATTCATTTGAAAGGTGCAATTGAGATGGTTTCAAATCCCATCTTTCAGCGGCGTTGACGAACCACCAAAGTGTCGAGGGTCAAAAGTATTAAAAGAAAAGGCGTACGAAATTACAGCCTATCCTTTCTCGGTTTGTGATATATATATATGTATATATATATATATATATATTTCTGGGTTTGTGGTATATATATTGTATATATATATGGATATCTATATTTTTAAGGTTGACTACGAGATGTTGATAAGCACGTGGTAGATTTAGTATTTGATCCCCTCACTAGTACCACTTCAATGCTTTTCATCGTGAAGCTTCTTCATGATTGCTTTCTTTGCGATACTTTGGATGCATCAAGAGCTTGATGCTTAGCGGCGTTTAGCCAGTTACATCATGCTGTTTTCCTTAATTCTTTTCCATACAACGTCTCAACTTGTTTACGCAACACGTTTACACATACAGTATGGGCTAATTAAAGCGAAAGCCTAACCGCAGGTTGTGTGCGTTTGCTTTTCATCGGAACAGGATTTATCCATATTTAATTAGTAAGCTAGCACCGTGCAGTGCATTTTTCCTAGTTAATTTGCCTTGTGCTAAATCTGACTCCTATGTAATTTACCTTTTAAATGACGGTGGCTGTCGAGTGGGAGAAGAAGAGGCGAAACATACTTTGAAAGACATTTAATATAAATCTCGAGAGGGAGGGGGAAGGAAAGCGGCGAAACATACTTTGGAAGGGATATTTAACCTTCCTCTTAAGAGAGAGGGTAATCGCAAAACTTGCTTTGAAAGGGGCATTGCAACTCCTCTTGCTGAGCAATTCACATTGCATTGTTTTCAAATGATCGTGACGTGTGTTTTTGATGGTTACTCATTACCGTCGCAATGTTGTTTAATAGTATTTATCGATTTACTCGTTACCGTCGCAGTGTTGTTTAATAGTATTTATCGATTTAAATATTGATTTAAATAGTTTTTCAGGGATAATGTTAGTATATCTATGTTTATTTAATTTTCTCCTCATATGGCGGGTTTCTGCTCTGGAATTGCATCTGACCACTTCGGACGAGGGCTATATGACCGTGATTCAGGGATTTGCTGCGCAGCTGGAATGCACTCTCAGCACTTGTGTACGAAATGCTGCTACGGTAGGCCATCTGTCTTTTCAATTTTTATGCCTTACTGTTCTCTTTCACGCTTGATCTCTAGCAAGAGTCATACGTTAAGCTTGAAATTGTTTTTTTTTCTAATTTTAGACTGAACATCAAACTTTTCGTTCGATCGCTTTGTGAAAGGAACTAACGCAGAGGAAAATATTTATTGCTCTACTTCCTCCCCCCCCCC
>JPKZ01002633.1:357295-381362 GCA_000803305.1 Toxocara canis | reverse complement strand
CCCCCAGCTTGCTGCCCTCAAACAGGGAGGGATGGGGTCGTGGGCAAAATTCCATGTTTTCTAATCAGTGTCCAGCCATCAGCAGGTCAACAAGGACGACAACGAATTGAAAACTGCGGAAAATCTCGAAGAAAAATCATCTAAAACGTTGCATTTCGGCACTTTTAGTGCTTGCACCTCATTGAAAAGCCTTTATCGGTTATTTCAATAGTTAACGCTATTGTTGGCTCAAAAAACGTTACTGGTAACACTTGGCCCGGAAAGTGATGGTCCTTAAACTTGGTCGAAAAATATGACACATTAAAAATGTTTGGAAAATTGGGGCTGAAGGGGGTAGCGGGTGGGGGTTAGCTGGTGGGCGATGTGAAGGAATACCCACGTGTGAATACAGCTACCGCTTTCAAGTGTGTGTCTTGAACCTCTAGAAGCGATGATAAGTCTATTAGCGAGCAGTACAACTTTCATGTGAGTCCAGTATGGTTAAAATGAAACCGACACTGCAAAATGTTGAGCGCTCAAAAAAAAACCGCTTATCCTTTTCCCGATAAAGTCGACCCATCGGTCAAACCGGATGATATGTTGAATGAACCGATGAAAATAAGTAATATGGAGAGAAGTTACTTCGGCATTCGTTTGAAACAACAATAGTAATTTGCTTACAATGCAACGCTGAGTCAAATGAACGCAAAGCAATGCACAGAAGGTTCTTTAAAAGCAATGTCAACAAAGCGCTGCACTGCAATGTTTGAGAACCCATGACAACATATCCTTATTTATGGTATAATATTTTGAGAAGTCTACGGAGACAATGATGAAAACTTTTGTGATGACTCTTTTAAATTCAAAAAATATCAATCACTGCTATCAATCAATGCGATGTGCATTGCTTGGAGATACAATTAGGCGAGTGATCGCCCATAAATTCTGCATGCTTTGTATAGAAGACCCGTCACTCCTTATTAGGCGTTCTTCATTTGGCATTACCAAACTGCATAATAGTTATGAAATCCGTATGCAGAACTTTGGCTTACGGATGGAACGGAAAGGATCCTCAATCACTTTATCACCACAGCGGTGAAATTCTGTTGGAAAACCTATGGTACTTTCCAGTTGCTTCTAGTCTGCAAATTTCCGAAATCATCTTTCAAATATTTTCTCTTTAGAACTCTCCCCAATGCATACCGAATACCACATATCGTCCATCATATCATACGGATCAAGTATCAACTATCAAATATCATACCGCCTATCGATTAGATTCTGTCTACCCATTAAACGAAGCAAAACAGCACCACCAGTGCCACAAAGAGGGGCGTAATGTGGAGCAATCAAACATTTTTAAAAACCTCGCATGATGCGTGCTAATTTCAAAATGACATGATATGAAGGGTAATGTTGAACTCAATGGATCGAAAATAAATATTTTACATCTTTTATGGAAATCACTGTGCACTACAAGGAAGTAGGACGTCGAACGTGTCTTCATTAATTGTCACAATTGAATCTGTTTGACAATTCTCTATGCGTTGAACACTTTTGCATCTCGCTGTTATATCGAGTTTCCTATTTAGTTTACGCTATATATTCGTTTCCTATGAAGGTATTGTTTAAATAAAATTTTGTACCAACTCGACACCGATATAGATGCATCTCGAGTACTTCAATTCAAGATTTCACTGCTTTCGTTACAATTGCGCCCTTGCTGCAAACGCCGATCCGTACCCACCAGGATAGCACTCGCTATATAAAATGAGCAGATTTTTCATCTTAAGTAACGGGGATAAACGACGTTTTTAAATTACAGGATGAGGCCGATGAGAGTAAAGTATCTGTGCGAGAGCCCACGGTCTTATATGCCTAGATAAAGGCCAGAGACGACGAAGGTCGTGTACGCCAAACCTTAGAGCCTTGATATCACCACTCTCCGCTTGGCACTAACGTTATTATTCCTACGAATGCAAAATACTGCATATGTCGTTTATTGAGAACACAAACGAAACAGTAACGAGAATATGTGTGGGACTGTATTCGTCGAGTTAAATATCTAAAACATCTAAAAACAATATCGACCGTTGATATCAGTGAACGTCCTTGCTCAATAAATAACACTGTGCTACACGTCGATCCTCAGTGAAATGATGCGAGTATAACGAAGCCTATATCAACCGTACAAAACAACCGTACAGAAACCAAAACAAACAATCATCGACGATGCCCTTTTGTCAAAATACATTTTCATCATTTTTATCATATCATAAAAATTCATGAGCACTCAATTTTAATTGAAGTCACATAAAAAATTTTCGAAAACTAAATAGAATTTTCTTTCAATGAACTATACGGAAGAAACTGACGCGAGTGTAATAGTAAGGCTGGACGCTGGAGAACTTCAAACTACTAACATAATAATTTTTTCGCTCTTAAATACATTCTCAAGAACACTCCCAGCATCACCACTCCACAAACGAAGGAAACAAGCGCATCCTCAAATATCAGACCGCGAAATTTACATCAGATGCCACGCAGCGTAGAAATCGGTGCAGCTGGAACAGATCAGGAAGGAAATGTGTGCAAAGAAAAGAGAAAGGCGTGAACACAGCCCACTCAACAGTGGATTCATTTGTTCACCTTGTTGAAATACTCTTTCGATCCCTTCACGTCGGGCTTGATCGTTGGCTGTTCGTCGTGCCAATCCGCGGGACATACTGAAATTTTCTTGTCCTCACTTCATACATCTCTCTATTCACCTATCGAATTATTTGAGCCTATCCATTTCTATAGCAATAACCTTAGCGACCTTCTGTTTCCATATAGAGCATTTCAACGGCCTTCCGTTTTCATACCGGGCATACATAATTACTTTCTCAACTTTTCCTAGGCATTAGCAACTTGCTAAGTAAAACTCAACGAGCAACAACCTATCACAAAAGAAGTACTTCAATTTCCCAATTGCCTCGAACGTCAACGACATGACATGCGGATAAACGATTGGAAAGTTGGAGCATTTATGCTTTTATTTTTTCCCCTCCCCACTGGGTTTGGAGAAAGGACAGGGGGGGGGGAGCAAGTTGTAGCCGGTCAAAGAAAACAAAAAAAAGTGTAAGAAGAGGAAAATATAAAAAGCAAAAATAAGCAAAACAACATAAAAAAAAAGTTCGTTAAGCAGCCAAAAGTCAAGGTTTCAACCAGGTCTCCAATTTGAGAGGTAGTAAGTTCATGAATGAGCTGAAAGGAACCTCAGCAAAGCGATAATTGTTTCTCAAAGTAGACTAAGCAGAACGCACCAAAACCTTTCATATGAACTCCCGGCAATCTCTACACTGTCAAGCACCATAAAAATAAACCTTGGTCGCCGGTAGCCCCTCTACGACAAACATGACCGCAAGGGACGTTCAGTAAACGAAACTCAGTCTTCCCTTCCGAAAATTCGTAACCAACTTTTGTGCGATCTCAATTCGTTAAAACCAAGAGCTAATAGGAAGGAAATAAATCTGACCTTCGCCATGCTTCTCGACGAATTGGAATGCCTTAAGGACACGAAGTGCTTCATCCACACTTCTTCCAACCGGTAGGTCGTTGACCGTCGTGTGACGCACCACTCCACTAGGGTCGATCAAGAACAAACCGCTGCAACAAACACAATTCCTAATTTGAGCTGTTCTAGCACAGACAAAGTGAACACATTCAGTACGCATGGCTAAATAATATTACCCATGCCACGCAGTTATGCAATTACATAAGTCAAAGCTTACACCACATAAGCACTTAGGCAAGGCCGTAGCACAGTATCCTGGAGGTCAATAAAGCGCCGTTACCAAATGTCTTCTGGAATATGCAGGACAGAAGAGAAGTTGTGGTTGTCAGCCGGGCTCGGAGATGAGATAGCGAAACAGCATAACCTAGCAAATTTAGAAAAAAACGAAATAAGGTCACCATCTAGGAATTTCGGCCAATTATCATAAATACCACCATCCGCTTCCCTCCCCCTTCCCCAGTCCTCAAAAATGATAAATCCGCGGTTCCACTTTGCTAATAGTATTACAAATGGACAAATTATACACGCGCAATAGACGCATAAAGCATTCGGCGTTTCAGCATCGAAAGTAATTAAGAATGAAAACGCTGACCGGTATGAGACACCAGCTTCGTGATCCAAAACTCCAAACGAATCAGCTATCTTCTTACTGAAGTCGGATAGCAATGGAATCTGAAAAGGATCACCATATCGCAAGAAAAGATGAAAATCTAGTTGGCTCAACAGTGCTGCAATTATTCCTACTAATTTTAGTTTTCCAATCCCGTCCAACGTCGAAGAAACTACATGCCATCCTTTACGCATGCGACCAGTCGCCCATACATTCATTGACCACAGCGAACATGTACTTTTAGCCCGTATGCAACGCAACGAGACGAGAAAATGAAAGAAAAAAGCAAATATACCTGCATATCACCAAGGCCACCGTCTTTACGAGCAGTCTGTATCCATGCGAGGTGCGAAAAATGTGAGTCACACGAGCATGCCACCAGTTCAGCACCAAGTTTTTTGAATTCGGGAGCGCGATCGTTGAATGCGATAATTTCCGTTGGGCATACAAATGTGCTGAAATCATATGACTTCCATGCAATCAAATAAGGAAGACATATCGAGACAACAACAGAACTGCACTCACAACCAACTCTTAGTTTTCATTATCTTCAACTAGTTTATGCGATTCACGCTTGTTTTCTTTTCTCTTCGCATTATAAGTCGATTTAGTTCAAACTAGTTCGAAGTGAGAGTGCATTGTTCTACACAAGCCTCTTCTTCTCGTTCGCTGTTCTTCATTGCTTTTATGGCCACTTTGGTGCTTCTGAATTTTGGCAGCGTGTGCCATATTTTGGATGAACTACTTGTATGTAAGAACATACTTACAATAGTCGTTCAAAAAATTTTTTTAAAGGCAGAAACAGAAAAGAAGCAGACAGATGAAAAGGACAATCCCATCCGCTGTCACCTGATCTCACCCATCATTTATCGGCAGGCGTAAAAAGCATCAATACTTTATTGCACTACTTCGAACTTTGAATGTCGAAATTTCGCGCCACAAAACAGTTTTCGAAGAGAAGAAGGGCGCAGAAGCATCGCAAACGAATGGCATGAGAAAAGCTTCAGCTATATCAGCAATGGCGCATACAAAGTCTTCAATGGAATGAAACGTATTTATGCTAGGAATGGCGTTTCAAATTGTTATAATTTTCAGAACCTAGCGCCAAGTAGGTAAGATTAGCGAATCTTAAGCCCGATCAAGCGTGCTATGACATGTACCTCATAACTATGAAAGCCGTACAATATTCTGTCCCTGTTCATAGACAGGTGACTCCCTCCCTTTCCCGTTCCATTTGAGCCGAAGATTCCGCGACCCCGCCGCTTCCAATTGGACCCAAAATGTTTGACTAAATAATGGTTTCCGTACAGGGTAAAACACTCTACCGAGTGCACGTGAAAGATGCTAAGCGCTAAAGGCTCGCTCATATATGCATTTTACTTTAATTTCTTGATTAAGGTCTTTGCTTACTACTTTGTTCACGAAAAACCACAATGCATGCAAGTCTGCGCACACATCTCACCGATAACAGAACAACAACTTATTCAACAACATCTGATTCCACCCAAATAATGTTAGCAATTGAGCAAACAAGCAGGAAGAGCGAGAGAGGACGGATGAGCGAAATAAACAACGCATCCTACTTAGAATCGAACCACGGGTCGTCGCGCCAAATTGCAAAGCAACGCCACTGTGCCACTGCATTGCCCATGGTCGATCTCCTAGAAGGCAATAACAGGCTTTTGCTGTCTTATCGTTCTTCCATCCATCTCAGTGTCCCCTCTTCCACATACCTTTTTCCTCGTTTACCGCTAACCGCTGAGCATCGATGAACACTGCTACATCTTTCGCAGTGTTGCAAAACAATCGATGTTGGCGACATATATGAACAATGTATGTAACACTCGCGTTCTGAGATACCCGGAGAAGGGTAGGCATGGAAGTGGGTAGGTGGGATGGGAGGGAACGAATTTGACCTCAACATTTCATCATAAAATCAACTTTATGAACATTCCTCTCTCTCTTCAGTTCCCGGTTTTAACGCGAACTCAGCTTTATCTGCGACCTCCTTTTCTATCCTCCTGAATTTCCAGCTCTTTTAGGACCTCAGCTCGAAATCGGTCTGCGATTTGCGACCACCACCCCACCCCATTCCAAAGCTAGAAGAAGAATAATAGATTCACAAAGGTCTGTTGGAACCACCCGCCCCTTAACGCGGGTTTATCTAGATGCAGGCAATTCAGCCACCTCATAACGCTGTCGTTCGTTCACTGTCCTGAAGGAATAACAATTATGAACGCACTACCAAAAAACATACAAGTCAAGAGGGTAGAAGAACACGATCAGCCATTTGCCTTTATAGTCTTTCGCGCTAATCGTTTTGAAATCTCCATCAACAACGGCCGTTCCCTGTAAGAGAATAACCAGCGTTAAATAAAAATAGCGACTGCATATAACCGTTCATCAAGTTCAGCGTTCCATCCTTCGCTCATGTGCCATTTTTTTGCAACTCTCAGAAACCACCCGTATGTACAAAACAACAAACTGAAATTAATATGTGCTCGTTGGCAATGTTCCTTTCTACGCTGCTGCCCGCCGTTAGAGAAATGTGTATTCCTCCATGTTTTCATATTTTATACCTTTTTGAATGCACGAAATCATCGACATACCGGAGGACGATAGGGCTTACGGACTCCATTTTAGCCCGACAAATGAGAAATTTCACTATTTAGTCCGAAATGTTACTTCTGAAACAGAAAAATGCTTATTGAATATGAGTGCTAATAAATATTAGCACCTTGCTTGTTAAAAAGCTATCCATAAGTATTAAAGATCGGATAAGAGGTTTAAGCCAAAACAACATCAGCTGACGACAAAGTAGCAATCGGAATGAGAATGTCACTTACGATAGTAACAGAGAAAGTTAACAATGAAACGAGAATGAACCTGGAAATCAGGGACATGGCACGTAGGCCCCAAAGGACGGATGCCAAGCAGCAGATGCGAAGTTGAAAACGCGGCACATGATTGCCGCTTGGCCAAAGCGGAGGCGGCAGTGAGAGATCTGATCTGCAAAATCGAACAGCTCATTTCGAAACATATAAATTCAAATCACTACTTTACAGCCAACTTCTACCACTAAACTGATGCCACGCCAACATTGTGCAATAGTCAATTTGTTTGAAGTGGGTGATTTATTGAACGATTTTCAATAAATCCTAAAGCTGATTAGGGTATCAAAAAGTTGGAGAAAAGATGACAGAGAACAGTCCACGGTGTACTGTCCCTTGTTTGTTGTTTCCAGTGCTAACATTACAAGCACCTATTTCACCAAAGGTGACCAACACCAAACCTACAAGAAAGTCTCAGTCATAACCTTTGAGATGAATTTCAACTACCGCATTAACTGCGGCGTAAATTTGGAAAAATAATGGTCTCTGCTTTACTGATCATTGTAAAAGAAAACCTACCCTCCTATGCCACCACAACTAACCACAACTAACAGCATTTCGCCGTTAAAAACAATCTACGTCCGCTCCTTCCTTCCCCCAACCCCCCGCCCCGGGCCTCCCCCACAAGTGAACGTCAACTCATTAACAAAACCAACTCTGGATATTATAGAACTGTATAGGTATTTGACAGATCTAGAAATAATCGAATCCTTAAACACAAAAGAAAAAATGAAAATAAACTTACTAGAACAGAGCGGAGCATGGCTTGATAAAGTTGCCCTCGAAGAGAGATCAACCCTGAAATGCGCTAACAGATGGGAAGATAATAAGAGCGGTTTAATTACTAAAGCAGCGCGTATAACGTTCACTATGAATTTAAAAAATGCGGAACACACAACGGAACAGCAACGTTCAATACGAGAATATAAATGGAACGACCAACGTCCGCAAAGCAGCGCTGACATAACACCCTTTTCTGCTAATATTAGGTTCGTCTCACGCGCTAATTCCTACCGTGAAATAACACAACCTGAAGCGAGGCAGTAAGGTAGTCCCTTGACAGCCTTACTTTTTTGTTCAGCAGGGATTTCCGCCACAAGGACAACTGCTAGTCTCAGACAAGTTCGACAAGAGTAAACTGACATTCTACATTCTTTTGCCTAGACCTGAATCTTATGCCCACCACACTGTCTCAAGTGCTTCCACCACACCGCAATGCAGCGAAAAAGTACCCTTGCGGGCCTAATCGGCCGGGAAACCATAAGCCAATTTCCAGTGAAAAATACCTTCGAGAAAAAATATTGAAGCAACGCTCATAAACTGCAAATACGACTCGTGCACGTTCTCGGAACAAATTGGCAAAAATAAATGTTCCGACGGATGTGTTTGTTGCAGTACTTCTTTGGAACATAGAGAAGTTTTTCCGATCTGCGGAGGCGACGATATTTGCACACATCGAGCGGATGACTGTTTTAAAGGTAAAAGCAACGAGCGACGATGGGACGCATCCCACACTTTTTTCGAGTGCACGGGGTCCCATCAGAAAAAACCCAAAAAATCCGTTAAAACAAAATGAGCAATTGTAAGATCTTGACAGGTAAATGCTCTTCCCATTTCAACCACAAGCCGTTGACTCCGGACGCTTAACGCTCACAACGACAAGCCAACAGAATTGAACAAACACTCCCCGATCACCTGAACTGCCTAAACTTTGGGGACTGGGGAATTCGCGGCCGCGACCCGTTTGTGCACCAAATGCAGCCGTGAATTTCAGCGAGGCGTGGGTACGGGGACTATTCTGTCGTTCAGCACATGGTTTTGAGTTGTGATCGCGATTTCTTGAGTTCCCGGGTTTTGATTTTTAAATTCATAGATAAATTTTGCATTTATTGATTTTGAGTTGTCTCGGTTATCTTCACGACAAAATGGTTTAGAAATGATCGTTTCAAAAGAACGATAATGTAGTCAAAAATGATCAAGGGTTTTTAAGGTATGTACAGATATAATGTTGGGAACGTGCACACATATTACTTCGCTGTACTGGCCTGCCCTAAAGCACAAGTATGACATAAACAGTTAAAGATTGATTATTTCCATAAAACATAACACAAAAGTCAAGTTTACATTCAGCATTTCTTGCTCACTTACTACTAACAAACGTCGAGAATGCAGTACAGGGTACAATGCAGAGTTGAAGACGAGATAAAGTTTGACGGATTGCACAGCATTGCACAGCCACACCTCAGAGTGCAAAACATTACTGCTCTTGTCTACAATCGATCGCAACCACAAGCAACAGACGCGCTGCTCCGCTTTTTACCAATCGCAACTTCCCAACGACCAGCGTTGCCCTGCGTATGTTGATTGGCTTTTAGCACTTTCTTGAACGCGAATATTCGATGTTGCGCTTGGGAGTAGTAGGTCTTGCACAGTTCCTGACTGCATTCATCCGTTACTGTTTCGGGTCAACACTTACGGGTCTGTAATTGGCAGCCGGAATTTCATGATCGCACTACACTTGAACTGTTTCGACGGTTGTTCATCGAGACTTTGCAAACAAATAAGTTCCAACTCACATATTCAATTGTTTGAAACATAGACCCCATCGTTGGAGTACTTCCGCTTCTCCGGCTAACTCTGCTTTCGTTCTTTATTACAACTTAGTAGAAAGGCAACTCAGGAATACATACACTGATAGTAGTGTTCTGCAGAATACAACTCTAGGCCGGGGACGGGAACGTCAACGGGAGCCATTCGACGACGAGAGAGGAGAGGGGGGGATCCGATCGGGAAAGCAGTTCTCGCAACATACTGCTGTAATGGATAGTATGCGAACATCACCTGTACCCGATATGTTATAGTATTCAAAACGGCAACAGTCCAGTTTTGCCAGTTGTTAATTTCAGATTCTTGCTAAATATTCAATCGCCATTGGAAAGACTTCAAACAAAACTTATACGGCTATGAAAGGAAAGAGTGCGGTACATTAAAACAAAATGCTCAAAGTGCATCAAATGTTTGATGGGTGCAGCGTTATGGATTTATTGGCTTGCGAGTGAAACGCAAATCGATTGGCAAACGGTTGTTCTGAGAGTGCTGATTGCAAAAAGCGGATGCGTTCAGTGTTGCTAGAGACCAAGTGTCGCGAAGGTGAATGCGGGAAAAAGGAACGACAGTTATCTTCGGAATTAATTTTCGCTCAGAGAGTGATTCTGTTACCATCCTAACAGAATGATAGCTTTAAAAGTTCTCTTTTTTTTTGCAAACTTTTTGAAAAAAAATTTAAAGTTTTTTTCCTGTTTTTTTTGCAGAAGTCTTCCTTGACGTATTTCTGTGATTTCAGCATTTATAGCTATTGTAAAAGATAAGGTCCACTCATGGATATGTTAGTTATGGCCTGGGTTGAGGTAGTGCCTCAAATTCACTTCCGTTTGTGAACCATCACCTGGTGGGGTGAAAGTGCAATGTAGATTTAAAATTGAGTTCGTGGCATAAATGCGTTCGTGCCTTATCGTTAAGCATGAATAACAATGTAAACGCATGAAATGCTTTCTGGAATATGGTAGTCCTTGACTAGCTTTAAAAAAAAGAAGACTTCAATTATGAATAGCTAACAACATGGAACGATTTGAACAGATTACTTTACAAAACGGAATGAAAGAATGTGATGCTGTTCGTGATTTTTGAAGCATTACTGCAACGGTAGCTGAGTTTCATCCCCATTTCCAGTGGCTAATATTTCGTCGACTTCTACACGTTGAAACGGCGACGACGGATTAGCGCAGTGAAACAAATCGACAAGCCTCTTCCTGAAAAAAAAAAAATGATTTGAGGAAAGTTGTTGCAAAGACCTGCTCTTCTGCCGGACTCATTTATTGTTGATGATGTAGTCAGTTCCTCTCTAAATGTTAAAACATACGAATTGTGTACAAAAGCTGAAACGATATGTGCTTTGGCAAATCCATTCATCACATTAACTGGTTTCATAAAAGTCCTGCAAAAAAAAATGAAAATTCATATTCGAAACAACTCCATTGCTCATGCAAAACTTTAGTCGAGGATTCTTTTTTTCTGCGACCCGATCGATTGCAAATTTTTTATCCTTCTTATATGAGTATAATACGACTTCCGCCAATGTCGATAAATCGATTTGAAGTTGATTCCGAATTCTCGACTTTCGTTCTAATGGCAAGTACTACTTTTATAATAGCTTCGGCAGGCGTATGGTTCAGCAGTTCCCGTGTTGAAGCCAACAGACTGACAAATAGAGACACACAAATGTATGCGCACACATGTGATGTAGTCATAATGTGTTTTACAAACGCGAATTTGCCCAAAACGCATAAAAGCTGAGGTCAGAAATTACATCCGTCTAGTGCACATATGTTATTCCTACGAAAACGAAAATAGCATTGAAACACATGAATAACATGAAAAATAATAAGAGCTATTCGTTAAATGAGCGAACCAAATTTGACGGTATTTATTGGTCGGCGAAGAAAATGTTAAAAAGAGGCAAATCAGCGAGGAGATCTCTTACTTGAAATGGCGATCACCAAAAGCATAGATAAGCGGATTCCACACGATAAATGTTTTCCCAAGTAGAGCAGTCAACGTTAAAGCAGTCTGACCCGGACTTCCAGTGAAAATGAATCGCCAAATAACGGCAAGCTAAATTACGTATTTATTCATTCAATCTCATCTACGGAAAATATATAGGAATAGGAAATATAGGAAATATATATTAAAATATGGACGTGTTAAATGTAAAAATTAAATATATATATAAAACATATATTAAAATATAGAAGAAAAAATATGGAAAAGTATGGAAAATGTATAGGAACGAAATTGCTGAAGAAAAAACTGTGGAAAATGAAAAAGGAAAAAGAACAAAACGAGTATTAAAAACATTTCGTGTAATGCTCAAGCAACAATCGACCTCGAGAAATCGTTATAACATAAACGACTATTGCACGCTTTTCGTTTGACTTATAAACTCACAAATGGATACTGGTTCATCGGGTCGACAATTACAACGGAATGAGACAACTAGCCAACAACAGAGAACCAGAAAACCAATCATGGGCGCATTTTTAATAGTTGATTTAGATATTAATACTAATACTTAATTAATACTAATATTAATACTTTATACTTAATTAATACTAATATTAATACTTTATTTAGATCTCTTTGACTAGAAGTAGTCGGCTGTATAGACTGGAAATGCATATGCCTATACATATCTGATGGTCACAGATTGAAACGTTCTATAGCTAAGTGACGATTGGTGGGTTGCATAACCACATAAAATTACGGATCAAATTAAGACGAGAATAAAGAAACGGCTTGCAAACTGTCAACAACGTGCAGACAACAAACTTGTTTGCATAATGTTGAAGTTTCATGAAAAGACGTTTAAAGACTTTACACAATCCCCTATAAAATATTAGCAAGGAGACGTTATCGTTTGCATATTGAATCGAAATAAAAGGTCGCATTCATAAATATGAGCAGTGCTTATCAATCGTTTTCTATAGTTTATGAACACTATTCTTAACACTCGTAAAGTTCTCATTCTTTCTTTAGAAGCAGAAAATTTTAAAAAAAAAATAAAAAGCTAATAAGCGTCAACTGGGCTTACCAAAGCATACGGTGTCCATGTGATCATAAATGCGCAAATGATAAGTAATGCGAGTTTCGTTAAGCGGAGCTCTTTTTCACCATAGTTATCTCTCTCCGCAGTTTCATCCGCTGATGATTTGCTGCCAGATTTTTGTTCATCATCTGTCGCCTATATACGCCTCAATTAAATATGATTGTAAACATAAATATATTTCTGCATAAAACAAGATGATTTCAGNNNTTTATGCTTTTTCCGGTAAAACGCCGACATATTTTAAAGCGAACTTTTAATCCGAGTAAATCTTTCGGCTAATTAGACAATTAAAAAAATGTTGCCGTTGCACAGCCTCGGTCGGTCGGATGTATTTCATTTTTTTTGCCACAATAAAATAATCGTATCCTTGAGGAAAGTGCTTCGAAGACTGCAAAAACGAACATAAACTTTTGTATGGATTGATTTCACCCTTGTGGTCCCTTACCAGCAGTTGTCGAATAGGATAGTGAAAGAAGCTGCTAAAACAAAAGTATTTCATCGCCGCAAGTATGAAGCATTTTTTGCCATGTCAGTAAACATCACACTCGAGAGTATCGACCTCCATTTACAACTCAGCTGACACAGCAGATACAAAGGAGACAAAAAATTTAGAAAAAAAAAGAGAGCCCCCCCAGTACCGACATCTAGGACGACGTTTATCACAACATGGAGTGCACTGTGTAGTTTGGCAATCTTCCCGATAGAGAGAAGGACGTACATGGATAAGGTATTCATCCGTACGCCTTCTAAAAACCAGTATCGAATGATAAACTGTGTCTTACCGACTTAGCAGTAGCTTCAGGTTCATCCTCAAGTGCCCTAATTGTTTCATCGGGTGTCTTCGAGCGAGAAATAGTGAGCGGCTTATTGATGTTACGATAGATGAGCGTAAAACAAGTTGTAATGGCTATGCACGGTATTGCGTAAGCATTGACAAAGAGATACACCAGGTAACTCCTTGATTCGAAATCATCTGTGACACAGTCGAACCTAAAATTCAAAATGAAAATTTTCCTGCCTATTGGGGAAAAATTAACGTTCCAATGAGAAGCTCTTAATGATCGTAAAATAAATGAGAAACAAGGAGAACCTTGAGGTTATTTGCAGCTAAAATTTGCAAAAATTTTAAAAAAAATACAATGTTCGGGTTTCCGATCGTTAAGGTCATTAAGAGGTTCTTTTACGATCATTAACAGCTTCTCATGGAACGTTAATTCCTATCGCACAAATAAAGAGCGCTAAAATTACGAATCAGATGTATTATTTGGGTGTTTAATAAAACATTTAACTTGTTTACTTATTATTTCGCTCACATCACTCTTCCACAGCAAATGAGGATTTTTGAAATAACTAATAACAGTTGAATTCACGCATTGAAAAATAGCTAAACAAGTGAATTTTTAGAAACTTTTTCATCATTAACAATAAAATTTTAGATGACAGATGCAGAGAAATATTAAAATGTACTAGAATTGTAAAATATAAACGAATAGTTAATCCAAACATTTAAGCTAATAACTAACCCGCAATAGAAAATATTCTCTTCGACGAGACGATACCGACTCCAACCGAGAAGTGGTGGAACAGTGACGGCAAGCGAATATCCAAATACGAGCAAAAATGCAATCAGTTTGCAATGAAAAGTTATCCTCTCGTAAACGGTTCGATGAATCATGGCCAAATATCTCTCTGAAGGAAAGTTAAGACTTCGCAAAAAATACTTATCACCATTGACGATTCTATTCGAAAATTACATCTTTTTTTCTATATGATCAAACTGTTGCATTCTCTGAATTCCTAATTTATGATTCCAGAAGCATTTCCTCAAATTGCCACTCGTCTGAACAGCAAGATGGTCACCGACGAACAACGATCCTCACAGACGAACAACAATCCCCACAGACAAACAGCAATCCCCACAGACAAACAACAATCTCCACAGACAAACAACAATCCCCACAGACAAACAGCAATCCCTAAAGACAATCAACAATCTATTTTTCGCCCACCAAGTTCCATTAACCTTCGGCAACTTAAACTGACTTTTTCATAGTTCCTTCAAAGCTTCAACACCGCAGATATTTAAAGGTCACTTCAGAGTTATTGAAGTTCTGAGTACGGCTCAAAACCACCACCTAGCCAAACATATTCTTGCTTTTGTTATGCCATTAAGCTTAACCGAGAGAAGTCTATAAATGATATAAAATAAAATGATATGAAATCGACTGAGCGAATTTTTCATAGTGACTGCAGTGAGCGATACCGTTCCGCATATCACATAGATAGGCGACTCACCAAAAGCGAGTAGCATAACCTGATGAACACAGGCGACTGTGGCTGTCGAAATAATAAAGCCATATAGCTGACAACCTAAATTTCAATTATTTCTGAATAAGTAGTTAATCCTTTCTAGTAGAATATGACAGTGTGAAGAAGTTATAAATGATAAAGCGGATTGAATGATCGATTTGAATGATCGATTAGCCATCGGAGAATGTTCAAATAATTCTCTTTCATTGTCCGCCTTGCTTATTTCGTATATAATGATAACAATAACGCAAAGGGATGCAAAGGCAGCTGCAATTTCACCGATTCTCGTATCGATGCAGCTGACAACCATGCACACGCATGATTGTTTCGATCAGTTTCGTAACGCCTGGTGCTCAACCTGCTGGCGATCTGTCGGGGAGGCAACCGGGAATCGGACCTAGGTCTTTCGGCATTTAAAATGTGAACCCTACCAATCAGCCACCACCCACCCATATATCAGCACTAACACAATTCATTTTACGAAAAGTATAAATTTTGTTCAAAGAAGTGCTGAATAAGTTACAACTGACAAGCATTCATTGAATTTCTATGTTTTTCTCGCCAAACACAAAATTCCACTCCACCAGCCTCTTATCCGTGCATCCCTCTCATCGCTCTCGAACGGTTGAAGTCATTGTGATGGTTGTTTGGAACAAAAAGCATTTTGTGCACTATGCTTTCAAGAAAGCTCACATATAAAATCAAAAAAGCTCGTGTACTCTGGACAATTTCTATCAAAAAGGAATTTTCGCCACACTTGTATCCCAGCATTACTAACTTATTGGGTCACAAAATATATAGCACTTTTTCGGGTTACTTACAAAATTTATGCATTCTCATAGGATCATAAAAAGTAGGTGTCTTTTCAGGTCTTATTACCACAGAATGTCATTTAAATCATCTGTATGTCATCTCACAAATGTGCTTATTTTATTGTCCTTTTACTATCTCCAAGCGTTTATTATTCATATTTTACTAATGACACCTATCTCCAAACTGTACTGTAAATAAGTACTGATTCGCTGGTTTAATTTCCACAAATAAATTAGCAAAATCTCATATCATTGTACACATATTACACATTTCTTACTTTTTATTTTTATTTATTTTATTTTATTTACTTTTTATATTTCTTATTTTCGTTCTATTGTAACAATTGTGACAATTTAGAAAAAAAACCAAAATTGCTCGAACCAGTGCTTTTCATTGACTCGTTGAAATAGTTGAAGTATGCAGCCACAAAAGAGCATGCTGCCGCAAACAAAGCCAAAATCGATATACCGATCACAATCATAAATTCTTTCCTCAAATTCCGGGCACTGAAAATAACAAAATTGAGGAACAGAAAGAAAAGTAAGAAAGAAAAATTCATCCACAGATACCCTTACGGGAACAGCGGCACCATCTGGAAATTTGATATGAACTGCTGGCGAATAACGTCAAGACGATTTGCGTTCGTTTTTTTTTCTTGAGAAAAAAGAAAGAAAATTCTCAAGCAAAGTTCGCTTCATAATGTCGTTTTCATTACTTCGAAATTGACATGAAGCGTTGGAAAAAAATAGCTTGGAATAAACTGCTGAGCAACTTTGCGATATAAATGATAAATTGGCTTCCTACTAAATAATAGGCAATTGCCGACAGCTTACCTTATATAAACAATGATAAGTAAGGTGTTGCCAACTGTGCCAAAAATGGCCAATAATAGCATGAAATTCGGAACCAGGAACTCGAGCAGCATATTGAAAGGCCAACTGCAAAGGAACAAAAATATGAATATGTTCTTCTGGACATATTGCAATTGCAAAAAAAAAAATTGTCAATGCTATATGACAGTCAATAATCAAACGTCCGTGAAAGCTCAAAAACATCTATCGGTGATTTTATTTGAGCCAGATGAAATGTATGAAGGTTGTCCTACAGTTGTTGAGTGAGGGAATGAATGATTTGCGATTCGTAAATGAGAATAGATTGTAAGAAAATTCGAAGGAGTCTTAATTAGATCGGTGAGAACAGCTGATAAGATAGTGGAATTGATAAGCTGTTATTTGTTAGAAATACGTGTAAACAACATAAAAAACTGAAGAATGATATGAGATTTGCAGCTGATTGGGTAAAACGCTTTGCACGAACGTTTTGTTCATTAAACGAAAACACAGCAAAAAATACGCCTTCATAAACTCTTCAGCTATTTTAGACTGGATAACGTTGGGGGTACTGTATTGTGATAAAGTAGTTGGAGATACTGTATTATGATAAAGCACTGCGCGTTATGCTATCACCTAACTGTTCTGTCTCATATGACCTCATGCCAGCCATTCACTATTTTATTTTAACCTTTCTCTAATCTACACCAAAAACGGTTGTAAAGCATGGAAAACAAAATAGGTACACCTTCAGCTTAGCACATGACCTTAACACAGCGTTAAGTAAACGCACGAGAATGAATATTGTACAAAACTGTAAAGCATTGAACTAAAACCTGCTTACATTTCATGTGGGTAACTGTTACCCCTTAGTCGATTTGAGGCACCCGCAACCGACAAGTCAACAAACGCTATGAAGAAGTGGAATTTTTCGGAAGAAAAAATTGTCTAAAAAATCAAATTTAGAGTGAGTTGGGCATTTGCTAGTCACGAAGACCGGCCGGCAGGAGTGAATCCCATAAGTTAGCTTTTCAGGCCCAAAATCATAAGCCGTAAAAACTTTGATTTAATATTCAGAAATTTCTCACCCCACAGTTCTTGATTCAAAGCGGTGACTCCAAAGGAATTTTCAAAAGTTCTGAGGTGAGAGATTGAGGAGGTGAAATGACGTCACAGTTATGTATGGTGAAAACTGCGAGATGTACGCTTTCCGTATGCTTTCGTATGGCAAAGACAGTGCGCAGCTGCTTGGGTGTAACAAGCTGATAGTAACTGACCTCACTGAAACGTTGTTGAGTTAATTAATCGTCGTCGCTGAGCTAAACAACTGAACCAAGCAACATATCTCTCCACATTCTTCCCGAATGTTATGGAATGAGCCGTAAACAAATAAGATCATCGGTCACGAATTGCTTCCCTTAGGGTACAAAAGGTGACTTTTTTTTTCAAGAAAATAAGCCATACTTCAGCCTTAAAAGCTTTCCCTTCATATGGGCCTATCAGCCTTTCATTTCATGAATCGGATAAAATTAAGCTGCTAGGCTTAATTTCTTCATTAAAAGAAATATGTGCGGATTGATGAGCAAGAAAAGTGCTATCATTTCAATACTACAAAATGAGTTTTAAAGTATATTGAAGTGTCGATTAAACTCCCTCTAGAACATGAGCGCTGTAGACCCCACACGTTTATTACAAGGTGTATGACATTTGACTTTATGGACGATAAATTATTCACGTGGGTAATCCATGAATACCCGCAAAATGGCATATGTTAGGCGTAAAAAAATTGGTACAAAATGCGTCTGTTTGCGAATGAACTCGACAAAATGTTACTTGAGGGAATTGTGGCCGTGCAAGCAATATGAACATAAACAGTACGCCTTGAGCGGTCCAACAAACTTCACTATTATGCTTCCATCGAAGGCGATCACGGTAATCATCTCCACAGACAATTTGTTCCATCTATGAGACAATGCCCAAATAGATAAGACTAGCTTGATTCCACGTTTCGTATGACGGTTAAAATGTTTATGGAATTTGACTGTAGTATAACTTCTAAACAGAACACTGTAGTATAGCTTCATATTATATATATACATATATATATATGTATATATATATATATATGTATATATGTATGCAAGGAGATACAAAGGCAGCTGCAGTTTCATCGATTCCCGTATCGATGCAGCTGACAACTATGCCTACGCATGATCGTTTTGACCAGTTTCGGAATGCCTGGTGGTCAGCCTGCTGACGATCCGTCGGGTAAGCAGCCGAGAATCGAACCCAGATCTTCCAGCCTACGAAGCGGGAGCTCTACCACTGAGCTACTGCCCGCCCGAGTGCATGAATATCTTTAATAATTCGCATTGGTAACAATCAATTTACGTGTCCGTTGAATTTTCACATCTGAATGCTTCGTAGAAGTGTAGCAGTGTGCAAGCAATGATGATCACAAAAGCATGCCTTCTGCTATGGAGCAAACATATACAATTTATTTCTAGCCAAATAGCACCTATCGCTCAGCCTCGTTGACTGTCCCCGTAATACGCCCTCCTCCCGATAAGTGACTTTGCCATTTAACATTTTTGATAGGGACATGTTTCCATTCCAAAAAAGTTACGTGCAGTGTACTCGACTATTCTAGCCTAGTATACTATACCATGGCTTTGGCTCAGTTATATTGAGTGAGTATTCGAATTTAAATTATAGGAATAACTTTTTTTTTCGACCACGATGATATGAATTCAAACATCTTAAAAAATCGTTGATTTCGTCCTAGCAAATTCAGTACTCGATATATTCGATATAAATGTATTTCATTCTAGGTGAGTCCCTCTCAATTTATAAATAAACGAAAAAAAGAAAACGAGTATATATTAGATTGATGTAAGCAGATTTACTATATAGTAAGCGTTCGCCTATCAAATGCATTAAGCGGCTGCTAGTAACCACTTGCCATGTGGTTCCATTTTTTTATCGCTTAAATTTTCATATAAATTCTTTGCATCATTTATTTTCGTTCTCTTGTTGATTTTCCGAAATTTATGTCCGGTTTTTGAGCGGTGAATTTACAAAAGGAAAATAAATATTGAATATTTCTAGCATCAAAATTGGTGCTCATTTTCAGACTTCACAGCAATACATCACAATGACTCTTTCATCGTACAGATACTGGTGTTCATGGTTGAAACACTTGATGTATAGTAGTAATAAATTTTGATATAGTGAACGAAAAAAAAAACGACAGCTTGTTAGATTTCACTGATATGGAGGTTGCTATGGATCGGCGATACTCGTGATCACCAACGAATTCGGATGCGCGTATTTTTTGTTAATGGCTTCCCTACTTCATTATCTAAGAGGAGTATCACTGCCAATGTTGTAGAAAAGTTGACTCGACGTCAGAAACAGCTTACAATAATGAATGAAAACTTCTGATGGACAACCTCTCTGGCCTCAATAATCAACATAATTCGCTGGCGTAATGGTTTTCGTTAAGCTTACAAAAAAGAGTGAAAAAAATATCTTGTCAAAAGTAAAATGAAGAGCCTGTGGCTTGTAAAATCTAGCTGGAGTAGGAAATTGTGAAATATCTTTACTCGATCACTAACAGGCAAACAACTTGGATTGTTTACTTCGGGAGTTGAAGCAGTGAGTGAAACCTAAGTAAGCAGCTTACTTAGTTGAGATATAGCTAAATGGTTGCAACGGTAACAATCTGTTACCACTAAGGCAACGACTGTTTACTATAAAACAATTCCGCTTCAACTACTGTACTATTACGGAATACTACACATAGTTCGAGCTATCTTACTTTTTGAACAATAAGTTGCCCATATTATCGGGTCCAAGTGGCAAATGTAGCTAAGGCACTTGTTAACCGTTAAAAGTACGAAATGTGCTTAAGAAACACGGGTGGGTTACGTGCAGTGAACACGTTGAACAATCGAGGTCGACTATGTACTTTTCAAAGGTCGCCTTCATATTTTATATTCCACGCAATCGCTTTGCGCCAAACATATCTAATCATAAAAAGGCAGCTTGCAGATAAAGGGCTCCAAAGGCTCAGAAGCGCAATGCTGGAATCAGTAGGTATTTCGGGATGAGAGGTGCTAAGTTTGATGGCTCCGGATTTTGAATTGGTCAACGATGGGATTTTATGGTTCAAAAGATTGTGCATAAGTTGATGAGATTTTGTAGTAATTTTGTGGATGTAAAGTAAGCGAGAATATCACCAGCAGATCATCCCGGCACCATTTCAGATTCCGCATGTGGCAAGCTTATAGCTGGAATAAGGGTACCGAGCTGTTCGCGCTGAGTGTGTTCGTAATGCTTTTTGAGTAATATGAGGAATCTCAGCTGCGACGATTAATTCTTTTTTTTTCAGAATAGAAATTCTTTTAGTTTTTCGTTTTTAGAGCCCAACATTTTTACTATTGTGCTATTCATAAGAATTTTTAGTGGATTAGTTTGTTATTTTGGTTGCTAAAACTTGTTGTTAGCGTTTTTTCCTTGCTTCATGATAATTGTTTTTCTAAAATTTTATTTTCAAGTGGACAAATTAAAGGCTCGTTTATTATTTGGTATTGTTTCAGAGATTAGGTACAAGTTTGATGGATTGCGAGCGGAAAAGTTTGCGAATAGACGACTCGTCTCATCTCATTTTCTTCTTCAACTTTATTTTCACGACTATTACACTCTTACGATCAATTTAGCAAAACTATTGTCGACCTTTCGATATTGGTCTACGTAGTGACAGAAGGGTAACAGTTTCATAGTTTCTTCTTTAAAAGATATGCTATCTTTTTGTGATATGCTATGCAAAAATATTTACTCGAAACAACTAAAGCAAATCGTTTATGGAATTTGACATCGAATCGAATCGAATCTTTTATTTAGTCGATTGGCAATAAATACCTTTACGACAATACAAAGATGATATAGAAGGATATAATGAGATACAGTCATAATAAAATATTACGTCATAAAAACATCACAACATATCACTCAAAGGCAACAGTGTATTGAGGAAAGCAGTCGCTCGGTATCTTATGGTTTTTAGTCCGTAATTTGTTCGGAATGTTTCACAGATGTACATTTCATGCCTCGTTCGGTTTTAGTTGTTTTTGTCAGCAAGTTATTCAAATTTTCACTGAGTTGACCATTTTGCATCTTCTTGACCATTACTTTAAATTCCATGCTGCTTAGTGTTGAGATGTCTCCCCAGTTGTAGCGGGCTTTGTGTTCGCCAATTTGTTCGAATTTTTTAAGGTTGTGAATGACTCTGACTGAGTGGTTTGCGACCCGTTGCAGTGTTTTGAGGTCTTTTCTAGTTGTTGTCGCGGTGATGAGCAAACCCTTTTGAGAGAGACGATGAAATACATACTACAGAAATGATTCTCTGAACTATTGCTTCAATGCTTTGAATGTGCCCTTTGTTTATTCATACATCGACTTTCAAGAGGTATACTGAAATGACAGAATAAATATTCGACTAAAACTGAGGAACGATTAACTGCGCGTAAACATTTTTGCTCAACCCGCTTGCAAACAACTAACTGCTTTCGATGATCAATGTAAAGTGCTTATGGTGCAAATCGATCAAGAGAGCAGAAATTTCATCAGCCATAATTTAACCGGAACTTTTGCGTTTGTTTGTAACAGTTATGAATCGTTCTTTCAAAACTGATCAATGCTCAAAGCTCAGAGGACTGTACTTTGCAATTTTCATTAAAAGTCGTATTTACATTGTGCATTGCAGTTTTCGTTAAAGTTGTGTTTGCATTTCGCCTTGCAATTTTTATCCACATTTCGCATTACAGTTTTCGTTAAAGTTGTATTTGCATTTTGCATTGCAATTTTCGTTAAAGTTGTGTTTACATTTTGCATTGCAACTTTTATTAAAGTTGCACTTGCATTTTGCAAGTGCAATCAAGATTTTAAAAACTTGCAACAAACCATTTGCTTTCCGGAATCATCGTAAAAGGTAGGTAGAAACAATGCTTTCGAGCATGATTTATGAACGGTAATAAATCCGATAGAAGATATAGGCATTAGGTTCTCGTACTTGAGCGACTGTTAATTATATGAACTGTACTGTTCTTTATGTTCGAATAAACCAAAGGCTGTGCAAACAATAGTTAAAAGAACAATGATTTATTATAGTAATCTTTAATCGATTATATGCATACATCTAGCGAGGTCGTTTTTTATGCACAATAGAGAGCGGCATCGTTTTGTACGGCTCACCAAGGTCGTACCCCAGTAGGATTTGTACCGTTGTCTTTAATCATGAACCATTCATTGGTTGTGGTGTAATGAGAGCTAATTGTTATCAGCAAGGTTACTAAAAACTTCTACTGTATGTAGCACTTGCATACGATGAAAGGAGGCGGACAACACTTCAAACCAGTAGGATTCGTACACTTCAAACCACCATGAATGTTTAAGGGGCGTGTCCATATGATGTCACCTATAAAAGCGTTGATCACCTTCCAATTCTAATTAATGGCTCAAGAACAAGCCCACCTGTTCATCACCTTCGATCGGTGCGGTCTTATGTAGCGATCGCAAAGTTTTTTCAAGTTTTCTACCTTTCTTTTTTCTTCTCTATATGATTTTTCATTGGCTTACTTGCGCTTTTTCTACTATCACTTGTTTGTGAAAGGCAAAAAAACAAATTCTTCTCTTGGCAGTCTTTTTCTGGTTACGTAATCAAAGCAAGTTTTTCTTATATGTCCCTCTGCAATTGTTGGGTGCCCGAAATAATGCTTGCGGGAAAAAGGGATGTATGATATAAGGTGAGGTGATAAACCGAAAAAGGGATGTATGATATAAGGTGAGGTGATAAACCGAAAAAGGGATGTATGATATAAGGTGAGGTGATAAACCGAAAAAGGGATGTATGATATAAGGTGAGGTGATAAACCGAAAAAGGGATGTATGATATAAGGTGAGGTGATAAACCGAAAAAGGGATGTATGATATAAGGTGAGGTGATAAACCGAAAAAGGGATGTATGATATAAGGTGAGGTGATAAACCGAAAAAGGGATGTATGATATAAGGTGAGGTGATAAACCGAAAAAGGGATGTATGATATAAGGTGAGGTGATAAACCGAAAAAGATATGGCGCAATGAGCAAGTTTTACTTAAGAGGACTTCATACGTCCATCTGCACTCTTTATATGAGTTTTTTGTTGGATTTTTTTGCGCACTGTTAATTGCAGTGAGTGACACGGATGTTTGTTCGCGAACGGAAGCGACCCCGTTCATTGCATTTGCCTGTTTATGAGAAAACTATTCTGAGCGGCAATAAAGAAATATAATATCGAATTGTAGACTACTAGTGAGCCTAAAACTTCCATTAACCTCAACTGGCAGATTACACTTTTAAGTCACATTTCGCCC
>JPKZ01002633.1:340671-357262 GCA_000803305.1 Toxocara canis | reverse complement strand
CCTATCCACTCTCTCCACCCACCTTCTTTTGAGATGAGATCGTAATTGCAGCGAGAGAGTAGCATGAGTGGAGAGAAAGAATGCAGGGAAAAAAAACGGGAAAAATTTTAGATCTGCAGTGATGATTTCAGTATTTCAGCGATGACAATCAGGATATTTCTGCTGATTTTAATTGCACTTGCGTTGTTGTGCAATGGGGCGCCGTTACTTCCTTGTCGAGATAAGGGCTCGCTTTGCGAATACCTTGGCGAATCAAGTAAGCTGTTTTGCTCTGCTTTTCTCATCTCCCATTTAACGTTTTCTTATTGAAGGCTAACTTCAGAAGTCTCGTAGATTTTCTCCCGCCTCCGCCACTCCCACCCTCCAAAAAAACGGACTTTGCTGTCGATCTAGTTCCGTAATCAAAAGCCGAGTAACGTATTTGATGAAAATTTTAAAAATATCAGCATTAATCTCTGAAAGAGTTTCTATTCCAGTTTGTGATTTGAGGATGTTCTTTGAAGGGACTCATTTTAATATAATAAGGCCTGTTTTAATACAGCCTCAAAGGTTTCCTGCTGTGCTATCTAGAAATCCCCTTACAACTGAGTGTCCCACTTGTTTGTAAACTTTATATTTTCAAAATTTCACCTCTTTATTCGATCAGTGCAGCCTCTAGCTGTTCGAATTTAAGAGCAATTGTTTGAGAAGATAATTCAAAACGATTGTTATACTTAAGGATTTGATGAGTAAGATAGAAGAATAGTGCATTGGGGTGCCGTATATATATACATATATATATATATATATATATATATGTATATATACATATATACACATATATATATATTTATAAAGATTATGAAATAGTGACTATATATATATGTATATATAAAGATTATGAAATAGTGAGACATAGTGAGGGAACGTGCAAGCGAATGAATTGAGCGTGAAGTGAATATTTGATGAAGTATAAGCACTATTTCCTTTTGAGTATTTCAAATGCCCGCATATGATGACGGTTTGGTACAATTCTATCGCTAATGCTAAGTGAAGGCCATTCTCTTTGCAAATTGCAATATCGACGGCGATTGCAATCAAAGGAGGAGGAACTTCACCTGCCAATCGTTGTACTATATTTTTCTGTACAAATCATTTCTGTGCTCATCGTAACTGTTCTATTCGGCTCTTATTTTTTCGCTCCTTTACATCTTTTATGATTATATGAGTCAATGGAATACACTTACGGAGAACTGTATCTTCTACAAGTGTCTACATGGAAATGAAGAGTGAAAAAGGAGTCCGAGTTGTTAATTTGTTGTTTTCATCATCGGAGAAAAAGTATTGCAGCAGCCTAATTCGATAATTGTTCGTTGTTTCAATTTGGTGTTTGATGTATTGCTCATCTAAAAAAATCACGAGCTTTACGCATGTCCATCAAATTGATCTTTCACATACCGCATATTCTCTATGTATTTATGAGAATCTGCTTTTACCTGTACTTTGTACATCTCTTTGTACCACTGTGAATAAATCTGATGAGTAAGATTTTCTATTGCACATATTGAGGATGGAAATTCGAACTGTCATAGAGAACAAATATGAACAAGCGCTAAGCAGTGACCATCAATTTTTTGTTCCTTACCTATCACATAATCTGGCGGTAGTGGCTCAGTGGTACAGCCCCTGCTTCGCATGCGGGGAGACCTGGGTTCGATTCCCGGCTGCTTACCACCATACCACTGACATCAATCGCAATTTAACTCTTGCCGTATTTTCGACAACGCATTTTAACAAATGGTAATGCTATTACACTCTCGTCAGGGAGCGGCAGTAACTCAGTGGTAGAGCCCCCGCTTCGCATGCGGGGAGACCTGGGTTCGATTCCCGGCTGCTTACCACCATACCACTGACATCCCAGCTAGCGGGTGACATTAACAGCTAGATACAACGCCAAAGGGATAGCTGTTGCTCGGCATTCGATTGGCTCAGTAACACCGAGATATCGCACTGATGGCCCGAGCTTACGGATAAGAAGTGTAACCTGTGCCATTCCACCATAACGATTGGTTTGAACTAAGCGTTGTTTTTCCGTGGGTTGTGAAAATGAGAATTAAAAATATTCGGTGATAAAATGCTGGCCAGTTTTCAATCACAACTGATTTCTCCCCTGATTATTTTTCAGTTGCCAAACTTGATCCTTTAGGAAGGCAAATTTCATCCTATTTGATCGAAGTTGACTCGTTCAAACTGGCCGAGAGAAAAGCTCAAAATTCACCACGAAGTTACCGGTCAGATAGCAGCTACTTTCATGGTATTTGGTCACAAGCGATGGGCTCTCATCCACGCATTTCGTAAAGCTCAAATTCTTCCTCCTCCGATACAACTGTTTTCGAAGGTTCCATAGCTTGTCGCACTGAATCGATATATATCATATTTCCAAATTCGCCGGGAAATACAAAAAAAAGTCGAAGAAATCTTTTGAAGATCGGAAGCAATATTTTTTTCAATACAGCACTCGTAAAATCCAAGGTTTCGTTGTTTTGTTGAGAGATTTGGATAGCTGTCAGCTTCAAATGAGCAGTATAAATTAAGAGGACGTTTTGGTAGAGTTTGGCTACTTATAATCGCAAACAATTATGATTGAAAAAAAAACGCAATATTATGAGGAAATTTAATGATTGTGAATTGCAATGTGTGCTGGCGACGTAGTAGGACAGTTTCCTTGCGCCGCTATGTGAAAATGTGACTAATGTTTTTGTGGCATGCCACTGTTCAAACTAACCTGTTTTAGGCAAAAATGGAAGAAAAACATAATTGGCACTGGAAATGACATTATATTATTTCAGCTCATTCGCTGGACACTTTTGCGACACTAATCCCAGCAATGCGACTTTTGCCATTCGGACAAAAAAGTAGCACTTAAAATAAAATCGAACGGCGAATCGACGACACCTTGCGACAACCTATCGTAATTTTGCAAGCAAATTTCATTACATCTTAACTGTTCTACGAGAACGAATGCGATCGAATGCTTTTAGTTTGCTAGGTTTCAAATTGATAAAAATTTTCCTCTGTACACATTGTTAGACTAGTCTGCGAGAATTGTGTTCTGCACACTTGCTGGCCACTTCAATTGATTTCTCACTTATCTCTCATCTCAGCCTAATCGCATTTCGTTTTCGAATACAGCAAATTGAAATTAGGACCAAAAACAATACAAATTTTGGCAATACTAGAAAAACCTCTTAACAAATTTTGGCAGTACTGGAAAAACCTCTTACTCTACATTGTAATTTTTTTTCAAACGTGCACGGTTTTTATGGGATCTAGCGCAAATGAATAATTTGGCCTTTGTATGCACTGATGAGATTCAAAATTTGGCGCCACTCGAAAAGAAAATATATCAACACATACCGCGCAGGATAGTGAAGCTGTCGTTGGCTGCCGCCCACTGTTTGTGACTGAAGCATATTGAAGCATAAAGAGCTGGAACCCTCATAGGATTTCAGGCGGTAAATTTGTGCAATGTCTCTCTCTCTCACACACACAGATCTTTCCCCGCCGCTGTTCTTTTCGCTTCGTCGAGAAACGGGTTTTTACGCTTTAACACCATTCGAAAGCAGTCGAAATGCTCAGTCAGCAACTTCAACTCTCCCATTTAGTCAATATTTCGTGAAATAGAACGCAATTTATTTTCTGCTGGCATGCTAGCAATTTTTGAATACGCCATTTATTTGAATGGTGGCCACTCTTGCGACAAATTTCGTCAAAGTCGCTTGTGAGGAAGGCAGGGGAGAAGGGATTATTGGGGAAGTGGAGGAGGGGGAGGATGGGGAAGGTGGGGTGGGAAGGGATTATTAGCGGAGTCCAAACTTGAACCGAACTCACGAATTCAAAAATTAGCGGAAATTTCATCTTCGGTTACAAAATTCTTACTACCCATTCGTATGGGTTACCGGTTTGTGGCCAACTAGCAGGGATGCGTTGATTTAGAAGTGTCTGCCATTCTGTGCATATTTATTTCTAATCAGTGACATACCATTAGACAACATAACACTTGTCAGAAGCAAATTATTGCGGAGAGGTAAACGGCAGCGATTTCATGACGCTGCACACAATTTAGCACGTTAATTCGGATGGTTTGGCGACATAGAACTGACATGACGATTGTCAATGTGGTCTTGATTGTCTTCCGATAAGCTTTATTCTCTGAACTTAGAAGCATTCGTTTGAGCAACCTCTCTATTCAATTTGTAGTTAGAGAGGTGAATACTCTTGGGTTTGAATATGTGAATTTTTTGAAATTTTTCCGCCATATTTGCTCATGAATCGAATTTAGTTGAATTGAATTGAACTATGTTGTAGAAACCTAAACTAAAGTTTTTGACCGTTTTAACCAGGGAGCTCGTTCTCTAAAATGTCGGAAACACATTCTGGTTTTGACCGATATTTTTTTAGATAGACGCCGAGGGCTCCATGTTCCATATTTAAACATATGCGCTAATGCATTGTTCAACTTGCTCTTAATTCTCGTGCTCACCACATAGATATCCTAGCGTTCAACTTTTTTGTACGTTTTTTATGTCATGCTTTTTATGTCATCTAACCTTTCGGGTGGCTAATTTTGCGATGAGAATTTTGCAACTCAAAAATTCGATGCTCTCGAAAGCCTTAAACAGTGAAATGGTTGGCAAACAGCAGTATTGGTCGTGCGGAAATATTTGAAAGATTAAGCGCATCTGAAAAGTTATTAAAAAATTTTAAGTTCGGTGAACGTTTTGTCGTTTAAATTTAGAACGAATTCCAGTTTAGTTTTTCAGCATTGTTGCGGTGAGTGGGATGGACATTGTTAAGGAGGCGAACTGTGTAAACGCTCGTTGTCATCTCAATGTCCACTCCCTCGTACCACTCTTCATTTATCGTGATTTGTATTTGCTAATCTATGGTGACTGTATTTAATTTATTCTCGCAAAGTCTGTTAGCTGCTCGCTGTCTTTTCGCTAGATTGATCGCTCAGTTGGTTGACCGCTTGATCGCAGTACCATTCCATGAACTGTCGATCTCAATTCGTTTCTATCGGTTTCTTCTTCGATCGTACTGTAGATTTCTTCATAGATCATGGAATATGTGAAGTCATATGTGAAGTCATGAAGCTTTTTTAAAGATGGATAGTTATGTTTTATGATGCTGAGAAAAAAGAACGCATGAGAAGTTTAGTATGATTAGCAAACGGACGTCACAGCAAAAGCTTCAGTATATACCGCTATCAGTGAATGCCGTTTGTTTTGTTAAGCTAAAGTGCTCACTAGCGATGATATCGCATTCACAGATTATATCTGATATGAACCAACGATACCCTTTTTCTTGTTGAAAATGTGCAGTGCGTTCTAATGTTTCACCTAGGAAGCGAAGGCCTCTCATGATTGTGACCAACTTTTATGGCTCAAATCCTTTAAAGAATAATGTCAAGAGTTGAATTGATTTTTTTTTGCTAAGCATCAAGCACAAAAAGTTCAGGGACACTGTGATCATACACATAGAGTTTTGGAGAAAAAGATCAATATGGTTCAACCATAAGCGCATCATCTCCTTCAGCTTTCTCATGCAAACAAGTAAACATTTATTTTATGCATTCTATTTAAATGACGGTACTTTGTTTTAATTTTGGCGTTTAAGAGGGTCTCTCCGAAAGCCTTATAAAATGCTATCCGCCGAGCACTGGTAATATATCGAGTGCGTCAGATCACAAATGCCATGATCGCCGATAGGCTAAAGAAAGCAGTTGAAACTGAATTTGACAGTTTTGTCCGATCGCTGTTAATATTGTTTCAACGTTAGGTTATTTCAGTTGCTGTTTGCCTAATCATCCAGGACGTTTACGAGATGTTTGTTCAAAATTATTGCGCACTGCATATGGGCCGATTCTAGACGGCAAATTTTTCGTTCGCTTTCTGCTTGACACAACAGTTTTTGTAGTCGTAAGCAGCATGAAATGTAGTGGAGACATTCTCATAGATAATTATCGAAGGGCCGAATGGGTGAATTCATTAAAGACTGCTCGGAAATTTTCATGAACGCAATCCAAGCATGAGAAAAAAAGGCAGTTTCGAGGCAGCGTAAAAAATCAGAAAAGGCTTTTAGATGTTGTTAACGGCACGATTACTTATAACGAGAGATCACTATGTTTCATTCTTGTTTTATTAGGCATTATATAGGGCAATTAATGCGCTTACAAAGCTCATTTAACTAATTGAACTGTGCTCTCTCATTATGGATTATCTTTCGACACCAAAATTCTAATTTCTTCATAGAGATGATTAATGGTTATGGATTTTGAGTTGCACGCATAGTGTGTATGTTTGTGACATTTACCACTCGATGCGTTCATCGTTTTTGTTGATCGCAAAAAGTTTATTCCTCTGAGCCTCGTTCCATAATGGATTAGTTTATATCTTTATATAAACTTCGAGAAAGCCTATTGAAAGGTGTTGACTGAGCGACAAATACTTTAAAGAATCCGTTTCGGAAGCAACGTGTTTAGTAGATCATTCGAAATAATATCTTAATTTTTATCCTTAACTCAATCGGCACAAAAATAATCGCGAAGCTCAATATGATACATTTTGAGTTGAACTAATGGGAGTATACTTTTTAAAATCGAAGTTTACTGAAAGCTATGGTCTCGTTTCTCATAAATTATGCTAAATCGTAGCGCAAGCCTCCATATAAAAATACATAGAAGTGAGCGCGACGTTACGTTCATAGCATGGAAAGTTGCGCTATGAAAAGTTTACGGTACATATGCACTTGCACATTGGCAAACTTAAGGGCTGGAAACTTGCGCGAAGGCGTATTCGAGGCATGGACGCTAGTGCCATGCGAGACTCAAGGCACTAATGGAGGTGTTTTTTATCAGAGGTAGTGCGGAAAAGCTGATATATGCATGAGGCATAGACAGTCGATTTGGTAGATGTGATGTTTCGCTTTGGGCAATAACTGAAAGATGCCACTTAGGAATTAAGATGGTAGAACACTTACCCGCATTATGTATAGGTCGCAGTAAGGTGATGATGAATTCAGCCGTTCCATTTCTGTATTGCTAGTGAGTGTACGAGAGGTATAGATTTAATTTGGAAATTTGAGCACTTAATTGGAGCCCAGCAAGTAACTTATTCGCCAAAGTATGCTTAGCATTAGTACTGATGGTAAGTAGTAGCAGCAGTAATGGCTTCTTTCTATTACAGCTTGAATTAGTTGCTGTAAAAAAAAACCCCTAATGCGAGCACTGCGCCGTGCTACTTCAAATCACATACGGGTATCTCGCTTCTCACTAAAAAGCCGTTCAATCATCCATAAGTGCTAATCGTGCCAAAGGTGGAGAAATTTTCACAACTTCAAAGACAGTGATTGAAAATTTTCCACGATTTTTAAATTCTTTTCAGTGCTTATCGAGTTGCCAGTTATCAGAGACTTCAAAAATCAGAAAATTTTGAGGAAAGTGGATGAAGGAATTGAGGGTCGCTCATTCGTAACTCATATATTCTGCACAGATAAACCTCAATGTTTTTGATGCTATGTGAGCGTAAATTGCTCGCAGCTTCATTCGCTGAAACGAATCCTGCTGTCGCTGGCGAATGTCACGCAATTCGGATAGTTTGGTATCATCGGCTTTAAGTGACAAAGCATCGGAAATGTAAACAATGATACGATGACGTGTATTTACTTGTAGTTCCATCAATTGTGGGAGTTAAAGTCGATTAATGCAAAAATGTCATATTTCTTTGCCCTTTTTCGTTCATTTGCGTCACCGTTCCCTCTCGAAGGTATTCAACCCTTACAACAAATAAGCCATCGTTAACTGTGATGTAGGCGACGTGACTACATTACGAACACCTATGAGAATCAACTAGATGATAAAATAAACTTAGGCGAGATTTATCAGTTGTAATTTAAATGCCGTGATACAGTTACTCCACCACTGGCTAATGCTCAAAGAACTTTACATAAACACTAATTTCAGTAAGATCGAGTATGATAAGTGAGGACGATGTCTCGGCAAAAATGCACGCGTGCAGTGATATTTTAAAATCATCATCTCAGCAAGCGTTCTCATCGAACAGCCGAAGCGGTACACGAATACTTCCTTGTTGTTATCATCGACCGTGTTTGATAACGATGAAGCAAAGCTCATCATGCTTTAAGAAATGTTTGACCAATTTCTTCATAGGAATTTTGATGACGATTTCTTATGAGCACAAAAAAATCGAAAAATATTCCGAACAAAAATATTTGAAATTCAACGAAATTCGGCTTTATTCGAAGAAACTAACGTATAACGGCGACAAGCGAAAACATCAATTCAGCAAAGTTTGAAAACGGAAAATACCGTTTATCGAATATGAGCAGTAGAAAATGCAAATCATAACAAAAAAATGTGTTATGTGTTCAAAATAAAAGAAATTTTTCGAAAAAGATGTAAACCAGAGCGCATACTTTAATAAATATTTTCTAAGCCTTGCCGACAATCAATTACATTGGGGTCGATGCTCTTGTTTCGATCTTCAGTAAAACACTTTGTACATTGTGAGCAAATAAACTTTTAAATGAACAACTCCCGAAAGTAGCCATTATTACAAAATTTCGAGAACTAATGCGAAAATGAGGAAGTTCACATTGGCGATTTTAGAAAATAACTGTTTTCAATTCACGAACGCACTCTTCCTTCTTATCTATCATACCATATTTTTGATTCGCTTAGCGATAACACGTTGCAATGTTAGATTGTTTCTAATGGGTATTGTTGTTACGCATGGTGAATAAGAGCAATGGAAAATATATGAGAAGCATTCAAGAGTACTGATATGAGTAAATTCGTAAATTCATAAAAGCTTTCATTTATTCTGTTCATCAGCCATCAAAATATGCTTGTTTTGCACTCTTCATCGCTGTACTTTTATATAATCCCACTCTTTTCAGGTGGCTCATCTCTATATGAGCAATTAAAAGTGGACCGAAATAATCTCTTCCGATATTCTGTCGACTATCTCTTCCGCTTCGAACATTTCGATTCGAATAAAAATGTGCCGTTTAGGAATACTTCGTGAGAGGTTATATGGGGACGAATCTTATAAGACTGTTTGTTGTGTGAGAGTTAAATGACGATGAGTAAATTCTAGGCTTGTATGAGAAAATTGTCCTCAAAAAATTAAAGCATATGAAGGCTCACTAGTTGATTGTGTTTTTGTTCTGAAGCGTCAAAAGATCTCCTACATAATCTAAACGACAAAAGCTGTTGACCACTATCTGCAAACGTGGTTCAAAGGCCACCGTTTGGTTTCAACGCTTATATCGTTATTGTCATTACCTACAAGCTCTTCCATCCTTTAGAAGACAGGCTGAGTGCTGAAGACGTTTTCAAAAAAAATTGACAAAATTTGTGATGTACTACCAGTATAACTAGCGAGGGTATAGGCATGTTTAAAACACACTGCGATTAATGATGAAAAACTCGTTATATTGGCATCGCTCAAAGTGATATTTTTGAAAAGATTAAGGTGGATGTCTTGCCGGACGAATTCAGCGAAACGCTAAAGCCTACTCAGTCTACAGATTCCTCATCGACCGTTTCAAGCAATGATGCCGTTCCCTCAAATCGATATCTCCGCAACATCATTTCCAAACGGATCAAGTCGAAAAGCAATGTAAATGTTCGACGAACACTGCAAATCACTCAAAATTCGCCATCCACGAAGAACGAATTGATGCAGACGGCTAACGATGCCACCACATATTGTCTATCCAGAAACGCTCCAACGAGAAGAGCCAAACGATGGAATGTTGAGAAAAATGCAAGCGAAGTCTGCAATGACGAAAAGGTTCATGTATCGCCACAAGTTCATAACCAGCGAAGTACGCCCAACGACCAACAAAACAAAACTGAGCGCTCAACGTTTCGTTCGAAGAAGATTGTTGACGTTGACAAAGAAGAATGTGGTATCCATTTCTATGAAGAAATTGAAAGCAACCCTATAACGAATGATGCGCTTCCTAATTTCTTACCACCAGTTCCCGCATTACCTCTCATCAGGCCGATGAAACTGTTTCCACCCGATCGAACATTTCAACCTAAATATGCCTATCATCGTTATCAACAGTATTGGAAGGATAAGCAATACCTGATTGAAAAAATGACCAACAATGGGAACGGATGTGATAAACGATGAGTACGCCCGCCATATGTGTTATCTCGAAAAGTTGCGAAAGCTAACGACATTTTGAAACATCTTTTGTGACACTCGCTGACGTTTAGGGATGTATATCTGTGCCGTGGTGCACAAGCTTGCAAGCAAATGACAAAAATAGCCTTCGTTTGTTTGACGCTACTTCTTCATAAAGTTTTCATTTGGTGATCGCTAACATGAAAAGTGCACAGTAGCTTTAAATTAGCACATTAGATTGCTTGGGCCACATTCACGACTTTGCATATTCGAGAAAATTGCTGCGAATATCGTCATCTGTAGGAGATAGGTCATACGGACAGTCATTTCCCCCCTGAAGCTCTCGAATTCTCGATTTTTTTGGGTCATTTGTCACAAATTCTTCCAAACGTTGAACGTGATGGAGACAAGCTCCGTATTTGCCAATGCGCTTGATAGAATAATTCGTTCATCAATTCGACAAGTCATGCTCATGAACTATTTCGCATATAATCATGAACGCTCATTTCTGAAATTTATAGGTCAACTTTTTGTTCCATGCAATTCATTCTGCTTTAAACTTTCATTATGATCCAACGAAGCAGTAAGTAACGCTGCTGGCAGTAAGTATTTCACATAGGTACACTTCAGCGGTTAGATGTAACTACCGATATCATTCGTAGCGGCGGTGCAATTTATTGGTTTCAGAAATGCGACACTGTTTCGCGACAACGTGTCGTACTAGCAGTAGCATGATGAAGCATACTGTTAAACACTGAGCGTTTAAAGCGTAATGTTGGGACTGCAATGTGCATGTATGGTATCAGAAGCTATTCGTAACGTCGACATTACCATTGGAAATGGTCGTTTTATGAGGGCAAACTAACAAGTTCTTCAATTCAACAAGTTGCAAAGTCACTTTTGAGAAACCTAAGCAGGAAACTTATGTTGTTCAGTTGCTTTTAATAATCTCTGTTCTTAATTAGGCATTTTGAGGATAAAAATGCAACATGGTAACTAGACTCGATAAAGCGAGAATCGAAATAAATAATCAGATATGTTGGATGAACAAACACAAATGAACTGCATACTAATCAGTAAGCATAAAAAGTGTCAGATGTGTGAGTTCCACTTCATTCAAAACTTCTCTAAAGAAACTTGTCGGTTTCATTACGTTCAACACTTTCTCGACGAAACTATGTACATTATAGAATTAACTTTTGCAAATGTACTTTATAACCATTGTGATAAGCGATTTGTGTACCTCAAAAAACTTGATAAGATATCGCTAACACCGACGAATTCGGTCTTCCTGTCACCATAGTCTCTCCGTAAACTCTGTTCCTTATTCTAAAGATGGCATTTTGCGCAAGGCCCTTTTTGACCTCAATCTTACTCGCAAAGTTAGTTGCCCCTTTAATTGGCACGCTCATTAAATTTTGTTTTAAACTTTCTTTCTTACGGATTAGTACCCTCATTTTGAGATATGATTTCACATACCTCCAACTCCCTCTCCCTCCCTCATCAAATATATTCCATGTCGGTCAGCTGAATCATCATAATTCTGTGCTACAAATTTGGAAATTAATTAAGACATTCAAGTTGAATTGAACTCCTCGGTTCTAGGAACTGAGTATTATGTGACTTGCAAATACATTGTATTATGTTTTTGCTGTCTACGATTTTCAAAGAAATTTTCAATTAGTTCAAGAAGAACAATTTATAACACTTAAGAGCATTTCAAAACCTTCTTGTCAATTCAGCTCCTAACGATCAATTCAATAGACATTTATGAGAATATTTTCAGCGCTCTTCAAAACCAGTTGCATTGACGGAGACGTTATCGCACAATTAATACATCTGAATACTGCAATTAATTAAGTTTTAGCATGCTAAAGGAAAATTTGAAAAAAAAAGACAATAAGACGCACAATAACAGAGCATAATAGAGCACCTGTGAGCATTTGCACTCGAACATTATTACCGTATTTTAACAGCTCGAATATAATCAAAACACCTCAAACGTTTACGTCATAAATGCTTAACCTTATATGTAAATGGCCGATGGGAAGTGAAAGCACCAATATAGTCAGCTTACAAAACAGTTTATATGAATGGATATGCTTCCATAAAATACATCAATGTCATGTGTTACACTGCCTTTGCATGTTGTTAAATTCAGGTCGATGCGCCGTTCAGGCAACAGTAGTTTAACTTTACAACTTATACTGAACCGCACTGACGGTGTGCTACCTTTATTTTATTGTCCCCAGCACCCTGCTCTTCGTTTGAGAGTTCAGAATAGTCATATCTTCCCTCCAACTAATGCCTTGATCCATGAAAAAGCATGGCTAGTTTCTCTACCACTCGAAAATTTCTAAATTTGTGTTGGTAAACAGCAATGAGATCCAATGGTTAAAGTACAGTTCGACGTAAAGCGCACAAGTTGAACTGATTTATCTCCAACTACACGCACTGCTTAAGTGAAACTATGCTGTATTGTGTAAATTGTAATTTGTACTTACTCAGCATCGGTCGCTATACCTCACTTCTAACTGTGGGCTCCGTTTGGTTTGGAACATGAACCGATTTTCACCACGAACATGAACTATTACTACTTACGGGAGCAATAGTTATAAAGGAGGAGTCTGTGCCTATAATCTGAGACTGACGGGAAAAAAGACTGAGACAAAACATGATAATATTGGAGAGTGACGGACGTAGAAGAAAATTTCAGGAGCGCCCTTCGGCAGAAATTGAACGAAATGAAAACTCATCACTGGTATCGAACAATGTGGTCATGAGCGATCGATTCAAAAAACATGTCAATTTTTCTATATTCGGAGCATAAAAAATTCATTCTAAGATTATCGGAAATCTTAGAAAAAAAACACCAGTTGCATTCATCTCCGTCTTCGTCATAGTTCTATGATAAACAAAAGGTTTAAGAGAGAGACGGAAAGAGCCCTCACACTTATACAATGATGGCACCGTTACAATTCGAGCTGATACTATTGCTGTTCTCGTATAAATCATCGCTTTTCGCCCTTTCAACAAGTTCGATGAGTGTATCCGATTCGGGCACATTAAGTCGATTGCCATAGCAGAACGTATTACGACGGCATTCATGATTGTTGTTGCTTGGTAATGAATTACTCGAACTGTATCTAAGCGCAATGTTGGCACTCAACCGCCTCAAACGTTCCGAGAAGCTAGAAAATTCATAACTTGGTCGCGGCGTTTCATTCGGGACGATCAAGAGTGAAATCCAAGGTGCCTCAACCTTCTGTGACAATCGCCGTGTCAATGGTGGAGCGATAACTACCTGCAAACATGTTCATTATTTTTTGAATTGTGCTCCTTCCTTCCTCTCCTCTATGTTCTAGAAAGCAAATTTCATGGCATATCGAACCAGAAGAAAATGGATGGAGTGCATCGTACTGAGATGAAAGTCTGTGAATCAGTTTTTACATAATAGGCGAAATGAAATTGTAGAAGAATTTTTTTGCGACACTTAGACGCACACTCATGCAAAAATATTTAAAATCACGTAAGATGGTGGGGAGGTAAGGAGGGCGAGGGAAGAGGCAGGTAGAAGACTGTTGAGGGATAGCTGCCTTTAATTAAAATATTACTAAACTCCTTTTAATATTAGCTGTAAGTATGAGCTGTAAGTATTAGCTGTAACGGCGTTGAAAAAAGCCAAAAAGAACTGGAAAGATTTATTGCTAGAATGAACAATATGCAAATTGTGGCTTATTTTTTTAAAACTTGCCGATCATCTATGTACGAGCAATAAAATGTGAAAATCATTGCTCATTTTCGCTAACTAATTAATTTGTTGTGCCCTAAAGACAAGTTGGCAAATAATGGTCATTCACGTAATGAAATTTGAACATTTTAATTGTTAACTTCTTCTCAAAGTAATTTGTGAATGACGAATAAATCGGCACTTCTAGTCGATTCTATTTGAAATACGTTTACCTCATAGCTTTTCAACTAATTACGAACGCCTTATATTGGCTTTATGCAGCTAATTCACAAAAGGCGATTGCCATTTGTCTTCACAATGAAGCAGCGTTACCTTACGTCTGTGCTAAGATACTTTTTAAATGGGTACTTTAAAATAGCTTCTAAATGTACCCAAAAGGAAGTAGCCAAAAGAAGTATGCATAATTGTTTAGCGATTGCTCTAGCGAACTTTGCGAAATTATTTGGTGCATTTCTAACTTTCAAAAAAAAAAACTTTTAAACTTTTTATGAAACGAATGATGCACAAAAGCAATACACTGACTTTGTTGCTCTCGCCGAACAACATCAATCCGAAGTGTTGCCGTATATCTTTGTTAGAGACAAGATGTGCAGGACATCGAATCGCATTACCAACAACCGTAAGTACGGACGCCGTGTCAGTCACTATACGGTATAACTGCCTGTGCTCAGTGTGCAAGAAATCTAGAAATCATTAGTTAAAGCAACTGACCACACTAAAATATTTGAACGAGGCAGCCCTTTTTTGAACACAAATTTTGTTCAGAAAAATGTGGAAACCCAATAAAAGAGAGAGGTTGTAAAACGCGCCAATATGAGAAAAAAACCACCCGTTAAGAGTTTTACGAAAAGTTCGGAACTTTAAGTTATGCAAAGGCGGCATAACTTCGAGTGTCATCCGCATAACATATTTCATAAATTTTAGTAAAACTTAATATGAACGGAAACTATCTGTATGCAAATTAGCGGCGTACTCCAAATTTGGTAGTGCGCCAGCATAAAACCTATTCAATCTTAAATTGAAAGCCTCATATCGCATAAAATATGAACGCATCTGGATACTACAGATGTCGTTTGACTCTTTTAAGTGACTTCAACAATTTCATGCATGAAATTGTCACATGCATGCGAGTTGAAATGTAAGTGGTGATAAAAAAAGGGAAAGAGAGGAATGATCTTTTAAGCGGAATTCATATAGGGATGAGGGTTCACAGACGGTCCTCACTCAAGCTTCCCGAATAAGACGACCGCTCCCCTCTAAATTGTGTTGGAAATTTTGTCGCCCAGGCTTATTTCTCATCCAAAACGATTTCTTTCATTGAACATATAGCGACTTTTCTCCTGCCTCCCTCTAAATTGCGCTGGAAATTTTGTTGCCTTGATAGAAGAAATACTTGTTCAACATTCTCTCTTTCGCTAATTTAAAAAAAAATAATTTCGCTTCTCGCCGGTGCCATCACTCATGCACTTAATTGCTGCTTTCTTTAAGTATGTAAATAAGCAATGCGAGACGCATCTTCGCTTTATAATTTATAGTTTACAAATAGCAATGGCAATGAGTCTTTTAAGTGCAAAAATAAGCAGAAATGAGAACGCTGCGATAACGTTACTGTTCTTTGAATCATTTTTTACACCTCACATCGCTCGAAAGCATTTGAAGAGTGAAGTCGAAACGCTTCTATAATATTCCGTTTGGTCATTATTTTATTAATTGCAAGAAAAAACTTTCACTTAGCATGCTGTCAGTTTCGGAAAACGTCATTTACATATATGCACGCCATCTTCCATGGGTGCTGAGGTTCATCCGATTCGCATATATTTTAAAAAGTAATGAGGTTTTACGGATCGAAGGGAAGAGATAGGGAACAAAAAAATCCGCTCGAGAGCAAGTTTAAAAACAACGGATTTTATACTGTGAAGCTTTGTATATGCTCGCTCGCCATTTGCATTCGTATCACAAATAACTGAAGAAATGAATTGCAGTGAACTATCATTCATCGAATATTAAGTACAACTTTAGTGACAAATCAATTCGTCATACCAGCCGATTGCATTACTCTAATCGATATTGACTGGGTCATCTGAGGTGAGTGGAGGAGAGTTGCAACCGTCAACAGCGAAAAAAAAACGCAAGGAATAAATTTTGAACAAATTTGTTTGGATTTCGGGTTGGTTGGAAACTTTTACACTGTGCGCGGAAAGGTTCTACACTTGTGGGGGAGTGACAAAAGAAGTAATAGCACAAATATTCATACATTTAAAGCTAGAACGTTGAGTATTTTTACTGCCTAGAAAGAAGTTCGGTTGAAATCGTTCGAATTTTATTGATGGCCTAAAAAGAAGCAGGACAGACCAGGCCAGAAAAACTCGAAAAGTGTGATCATCATATTGAGCAAATTGCTAATCAGATAAGCGGTTATGATAACGATAAGCGTATTTGTTGCTGAACGGATATTGCGTCGTCTGAGTTTCATTATATCGGGACCCATTGTCAGTTCGGTTATCAGCGAACGCAATTGCTATAAAAAAACGATTGAAAAGAATGTTCAACAAGAAAAAATGAGAAAGCATACCAGAGCTGTGGTAAAATACGAGTATAGATTTGTGGGGTAGATATTATATGACAACGATTCCGAGAGGGG
>JPKZ01002633.1:327072-340352 GCA_000803305.1 Toxocara canis | reverse complement strand
CGGGGGGGGGGGGGGGGGGGGGGGGGGGGAGGGAGATAAAGCGATAATCGTATTCCTCGAAATTTCGTTTTCAGGAGTCGCCATCAATACGGTGCTTCGCAAACGAGCCATTTCCCAGAGCGCTTTGCAAAATGCATATGAGATGGGAAACGATAGAGGATTTTGCGCATGAGAAGGTTGGTTGATATCATGCTTGTACTGTCTTCGACAATAACTATTGTTTAGATGTGATCATTCTTTCTTAACCGTTAGCAAATCAAGCGCTCTAGTGTTCTATCTTTAGCAGTTGCAGTCAATGATCTGATTGCGAACCATATTTGTTGTGCAGGATAGCAACCGTTGCTCTACCGTCATGCTCGATACGACCTCATCGCTTCTCACTAATCTCAATGAGTGTAGCGAAACTAAACATTGCCCAATTAGCATAAACATAATTGCTTCATCACTTCAGTGTATTTGGTCGTTTTGATTTTCAAATTACTTTTGTAAACAGAATATCTTCTTAGAGACAATTTGGACTGTGTGAGAGAAATTTGAACTCTCGGAGAAAATCTAACCTGGATATGCTGCCTTCTCAACATCAGTACAATTGCACCGTTAAGGGAGATGAGCGTAATGAAGGGTACAAAAATTGAGATAATATTCAAAAGTCCCGACAGGAGCGTATTGTCGCTTAGGCTACCCACTTTATAGCGACGAAATCCACTGCACATTGGAAGCTTTAGAATGACAATATCCTGAAACATGTACCTTAGGCAGATGAACCTTTACCAGTTGAGACGATTATTCCTATTTTGTACAGCATACAGTATAAACGAGCTTACCGCCCGTCCCACATCCTTCCAACCTCCTCAGTTTCGGAACCTCAACTTTTAGCTGTCTCGGTTTCCCGATCTTTTCTTTTCTTCCAATTTTTTCTCGCATTCTTGTTCAACTTTCAAAGTTCTTTTTTGCATTTTCCAGACTCGGTTACAATCTCATGTGATCGTTCCGCTACTTATCACTACTCTCTGTTAGCCTGAAGGATGGGGAAGTGTGATGGGAAACTGATGAGAGGGGCTTAACTCATGCATGATCTGTATATAAGAGGGGAGAAGGAGAAGATCGTAGGCTAAATACAGAGCGGTCAGATGTGATTAAAAAATCCCCTTTAGTCATATTTTAGTCCATCCGTGGAACAAGCGGATGGTTAAGGGAATTTTTTAATGAATTAGAGTCCCACTCATTTTGTGCCACTTGTCTTCTCGATTCTACAAATATAACTGGCCATCTTTGAAACCTACAGCTTTTGATCCCTACCACATGTATAGATGATATGTGGCGAAGTGAACAACGAAAAAAGAACAATGGCATTCAAGTCGACACTTTTTATGAGGCAGATTTCAAAGTAGAGATTCCATCAAGATATCATTAAAAATTTCAAACTTGTAGATTTATAAGCGCGGAAAGAATGCTCTCTATTCATACTTTCCGTTCGTATCATAACGCACTGATGCAGCTGCATTGTAGGTAAGCACAAAAAATCGAACACAATGGTATCATGTTGATATAATAGCGTGAGAGAAGCTGGTTTGAAATAAACAAAGTTTTTTTTCTTGTTTAGACTTATTCTGGTGTATATATGATAGTGGCCCAAAGGCAAAACCTGTAGCCAAAATGGCCGAAAATCATAGGTGTGAATAAGCTTTCGGAAACAGTAAGTTATTAAGAACTGAAAAACTTTCGTGCTAGTCGCATAAAAATTTTCATAAAAACATTCAAGACAACGAAAAAGTTTCTCATTCCACCTGAAAAAATACCATGAAAAAAAAAAACCGGAAGCCGAGACCATCAGTACAAAACGATGAGAAATTAGATGAGGAGTGAATCACAAGTTGGACTTCGACTCACTTTTCGCATTTTCTATAGTTAAAGGATTTTTCTTTTTTTTTTCGTTCTCTTTCATAAAATATCTCGCTTTTCTATTGTCTTTTAGATATGAGCATAAGTGCACGACCGTAATGTGCTACGAATACGAGGTACGCTTCATTGAATTTGTAATGCTCTCTCGTGGTCAGAATTGCATGGCTCACGAATCGATGATGAAAGTAGATTGTGTAGAGAATATCGCACAAAACGCATACATGTGCAAAATGCAAATTAAACATATGAATGCCTGCTTCATGGTTCTAAGAACAAATGTTCATCGCTCTAAAGCTAATCCATGTTGATATCGATTTCTGGTAAAGACTAACAAAAATGAAGCGTTGAAAGAAATATGATGATCGCACGTCGCAACAACTAAGAACTTGGTCGCTAGCGTGGCGTGACGCTTTTATGCACAACGGGAAGAAAGGATTAGAACAGTCTTAACACTTCTCGCCGTAATATAAGACAGCTAAAATCGGCTGGCATATGTTTACGTGGTTGGCGATGAGCGCCCATAGGTGTGAAAGGCAAAAATTTTGAGTTAGTTAGTAGCGGTAGTTGAACTACTTACATACTTCAAGAGGATTAGGAAGTATAACCAAAGGAGGTAGGAGAAGGAAAGCTGGGGACGGTGGGAAGGGGGACGAGGGAAGAAGGGAGGGAAAGAGAGGTGAGATGAAATCGAAACATAAGGACCAAATAACGCAGACCTTGATGGTGTTCGAAAAACAAATGGCACATTAGTTTTGAAGACTTTGTAGACTTCGGCCAGTTCTATGGAAGCAGTTATTTAGACGGTGAAGTATCTCGGTCTTATTTGTCTCTACTTCCTATTACCAGAACTTTCTTACGCAAAGCCATTGTTTGTCACCTTGCAACTGAAATGCCTAGTAATTTGTCTTATGCCGAGGATCCTATCACTGTATATATAACATAAGAACAGAACAATTTTCGCTTTTGTGAAAGAATAGCGTTCATTGTGCCACTGTTTGTGTTTTTTTTTTTTTGTTAAAACAGTACGCATCGCAGTGTGCTACTATTACGTTGCTCAAACGGAAAAGGATGGAGTGATGATTACTTGCAGCAACATGACTGGTATTTAGCTTCATAACTTACTTGTCATAGATCGTGACAGTAACTCAATTTTGCAAGTACATTAATTTTGGTCAGATTGCAAAAGAAGTTAAAACGGAGTCGAAAACTAGGCTTTCAGCTCCACTCTGGGCAGACCAAGAAATTGCTAGCGGAAAATTTTCAGGACCAGCAGCTCAAAACTGAAAAAAAAAACGTTTACCGACACTTTTATAAATTTTGGTCTATAGCATGCGTACATAACAACGGCCTTCAAGAAACAATAAGCCCACAGTGATTAAGTTTTTCATAATCACTCTTCATATTGCCGTTTTTTCTAAGAAAATCAATACTGAGTCACCTTAGTCTCTCTAACATTATCAGCGATAACCAGCATGGTTTTCTGAAAGGAAAATCTACGCTCAAGCAGCTGCTAACATCCTGCTGCGACTGGTATGCTGGTCTTATAGCTTTCGTGTATACTTTTTTTTTTTCTGGAGGCGTTGTTACATGCTTTCTTTATTGTAAATAAAGATTCTCTCTTTCTCTCTTTTGCACTTCATTATTTTCAGAGCACTTTTCGCGTGACTGACGAGATTGCTCTGTTTGAAATTCCGCAGTAACTTTGAACATTTCAACCAAGGAATAACGTATTGAGTTCCGAATATTTGAAGATTTCGATAGCCCCAGTCAACAATCAGACTTTTATTCAAAAGAAGAGTTGAAGGAAACGGAAAGAGTTTCTTAAGAGATCAGCCTCGCAGGTTACGACTGAAAATTCTTACTGCTATCCGAGTGGAAAATGCTAGAAAAATTAACTGCGGGCGTAATCAAAGCCTATGAAATATTACAGAGTAACAGTAAGGAAAAGTGGGAAAAGTGAACGCTGCACCCAGTAGAAGTCTACCTCTTACAGAATGATGAAGAAAGAATCACTCTCATATAGAGTATGACATGCACAGAGAGTACTAAACAGTGATCTCCTTCGATAACGCTTCACATCATGAAGCGATTGGCTACTGGATTATTATCAAACTGTTCAGCATTTACTGTATACTAAAGATACTACTGTACTACTAAAACTTCATTAAAAATTTTGCTTTCACAATTTTACTTTTGTGTATTATAAGCAATACGGTTTATTCAGTTTTTGGCCAGAAAATAAAATATTTGCAGAAAATTTGCGCAATCTGACAGAATTCTGAAGGCATTTTGAGTCAACCATTACATGGAGCCGTTTAAAAAGGATTCTTGTAGCATATCGTTCATCTAAGGAGAATTAAAGCACAAACCGTGAAAGTTGCGAGTTTAAGCGAAATAGCGAAGAGTATGACAAATACAAGAATTAGCCATCTTGTCCGCTGTTCGAATCCCGTGAACGTCCAATGTCTCGTTATGAAGTAACGCTCAAATGAGGCGACGATAAGGCAGAACACCGATGAGATCTTCGAGATCTGACCGAACAAATACGCAGGACGCATGTAGTGCAACCAGAGAACATACATGGCTAAATCGTCGAAATATTCAGCAATCGTGGGCACTGGCTGAAAGAGTGAACGAATTTTGTCGTTGGGCAAGTGTTTCCCGAAACTCTGATGAAGAAGGCAGTAGCTTTAATGATGTTGCCAGATGATCCGTCTGCTATGCACCACATGATGTGTCTAACAAACGGCAAACATAGTTAGTGCTAAATTTCATACTGAGCACGACGCTTTGCTTAGCGGCAAGAACAGCTCCGAAATGAATAACTTCGGACAGCTTCGAAATGAACAACTTCTTTGGCTTTCTTGTAATATTCGACACGAGCTTTTAAACAAATTGTTTTAGTTTACGAATCATTAATGATGAGTAAATCCTTTCTAGTTTGAATGACCAAAAGAGTTTTGCATAGGGACCGTCGATTATATGGAGCATTATCCTTGTCTAGTCACTCTTTACCAATAAATTTAACTAATAAATGAAAAAAGTTGGCTGGTGAAAATTGAAACGAGTATTTCAATACGCATTAAACCTTTTATCTATTTGTATAATTCAAAACAGGCGAACAAAGAATGAGAAGGATTTGTTCTCAGGACAAATTGCCCTGGCAAACGTATTCAAATAGTGCTCGAAAGAAAAAACTTAGATCACATTATTGATCAGGTTAAGTTAAGGGAAGTACCTCACCGTTGAAATTCCAGCAAAACGTTTCATAAGGTCACTTCTAGACGCTCCAAGTAAATACGAAATAGTCTATTTCAAGTAACGGTTTGCAATAACGCTATCGGCAATACATACACATGTGTACGCTTTTTCATGTGAATACTGAACGAAGGCAAAACAGCGAATCATTGCCGCTCACATTGGTGCAGTAATTTATGCAAATGAATCCGCACAGTTGGTTGCTCTCTTATACTCTGACGAAGTTATTCTGCGCTTTCACAGCTTGCAGCCTATCATGAGTATATTTGTGTCTACCTCTCTTTTGTCTGTCCAACTTGACAATTTCAACTTGAGAACCGGTAAGTCTAAATTTGCGAAATATGGCAGTTATGTTCTAACCTTTAGGATCACCTAATATCCCTACTTTCAAACCTATCGATCGACTCTAGGAGAGTCGTACTTCCCTGAAATGGGTTGAAAATTTGCATGTTCTTTCAACCGGTTTAATCGCAGTAAGAACGTAAAATATATTTGCTTGCATTTTCACCTATCGGGTTGCGCAGTCCGCCGATCAGATTTCATGGTTGACTGAACGACTCACAGAAAAGCAGAAAAACGAACCTTCAGCAGGAAAAATTACAAGAGCGGATCGGACAAAATTTGGGTTTTCATCGTTTGCGAGCACCATGAAACCGGTCAGTTTGGTGGGTAGATCACCTAAGTGTATACGGTGCCAGCCTATTTAGTTGTTTTATATGCTACAAGCAATTGTATCCTCGATTGCCAGTATTTGTTGCTGATTGGTGGTTCTTTTCGTATTTCATGTCTTTTGGCGTGGTTCATTGATTTGCACTGCGGAGATGCCGTGTTGCTAGGTTATGCATCCGCATTCCTACTTTGTTGTTCTTATGGCGCCTTTACAAATACACATATAACCATGTGTACTTCATATGGGCAATTTGCAGAAAACGAAAAATAGCACCACGAAGAGGCCTTCTTTAAGAGCCTCCTTAAAGAGAACGATCCGAGAGAGCGCGGTCGCAGAAGTCATATTATTGCCATATCACGCTGTTATGCGCTCAAGTTAACTGAAGCATGCTCACATGGACGGCAATGTATAAGCGCTCTTTGATCTCATTCGGAGTCGCTACTGATTCGCATAATTTCCGTTTGCAATGCGCATTTCGTTGCACTTTATGCTATCAATGCTATTCATTAGATGAAAACTTCCGTGAGAATATCTATCGATTTTCGATGAAATCAAGTTAATGGCTAAATTATAAACTCTTTGGAGGTACTTGCTAAGTGGAGTTGTACCAACCTAATCTTACTCAGGCGATTTAAAAGATGAACATTTTGAAATTTCTGAAAACTCTCAACGAAAACATCACTTTTGCTCTCGGATGAGAAGTTACTCTTTAACAAGTTATCACAGAGTTGAAACACTTAGCCACGTACATCAACTCGTATTTGTAATCAACACTTTAAACAAAATTTCCGTGAAGTGCTTATGACTGCCGTATTCTCAGCGCGATTATCGATAGCAATTATTCCCAAATTTGAATTATTTTTGGCAAACAACTGTAACTCGATTAAATAGTAGCAACCACGGGTTACTTATTTTGTAATTAGTATGACACCTATTTGAACGGTGCGTCAAGTTGTATACACTTCCTGGCCATCTAAAGCATATGTTGTCATGGCATGAATTCATTAGGGAGCGATTCGTGGAAAGCGTAAAAAAAAACAGTATCTTCATTGAGATCTGATTATTTTTTCAGAAGGTCGTAACTCTCTAACTGAGTCGCTTATACACAACAAGATTCGTCTTATTCGTCTTCACTCAAAAAACGGCCATGATTTGCTTATCAAATTTTAACTCGTACCTTCAGAGCTTTCAATTAATTTCTCAATTTCATCTCTATGGAGTGCTTGATCAAAAATACGAATACTTCAAAGGAGCAGGTAAGCTAGAAGGACGCTTCTTTTGTGTTCACTTTATGCATGAAGAACAATATGAAACATGAGGTTAAAATGTTGGATACCGGTAGCTTACCAATAAAATAATATACGTGAAGTCGAGCAATGTATCATAAAAGGCAACAAATCCGAGGAAGAAAAAAGGCGAATTGCGATAGCTGAGACGAGAGAGGAACAAAACGGCAAGTAATGCGTTCGCTACAACTCCGAACATTGCCAACGCTGTTCCCACCACTCCAACTAACCAAAATCGACTTCTCAACAACTCATCAGTTGTGTAGTCACAAATCTGCAATAGTCGATTCTATACGGTAGAATGGTTTATTTATTTTATTTTTTTCAAACGTCCTAAGTGTCCGATGATGGGTCATATCGAAATGGATTTTGGCGTTCTCTTTAGGCTGTTTATCAATAGCGTTATGTGCTTCCAGTCCATTGTGGTCAAAAGTTACTTAATGAACATTATTGACTCAGTTCAGTAGTGCTATCTTATAAGTAGCCGTAGTTCACTCGAATCACGTCATGCTTGTATTTCCCGCCACATACACTCACATCTGAATCGGGCTCCCACATGCCTAGCTTTTTCACTCACCCATTTGAATCGGACTCCCATATGCCTAACTCTTTTACTCATCCAACTAAACCTTTCTTACGGGCGAAATTTTTGCTTCCGTTTAGCAATTTTGTTATTTTAAAGTGGTTGGACATAGTATCTATGATTGTTTCTTTAAAATAAAAATAGACTTTAAAAGATGGAAAAGAAACTATAAGAACATTCCCCATTGTTTTGCAATCACCGTCACATGCAATCATTGCAGATCTCATTCAACGATTATTAATTAATTAATTAATCAATCTATTTGAGGGAGCACTACAATGAATTACGGTGAGTTAAAGTTATTTTGTGGAGATGTTTCATAATATAAAAAAGTTAGTTTATACGTTTACTCCTAAATGCAGTGCTAGAGAATACCTTTTTATTTGGCTTTTTTGAATAAATTTTGAGAACGTACCTTCATTGTGAGCAATAATGGCCGTCGTTTAACACCGATTAGCGAATCGTCGTTGAGCAATATTTATGCTCCATTCTGCAATACCTGACTCAATCACATCAACATTTAGTAGTGCTACAAATAAATTTTATTAGAAATATATGTAAATGTTGAACAATATGACAAGTTTCGCTGAGTATAGAAAAAGAGTTACGCGAATCGAAAATGAAGTAATATTCACTCGAAATAAGCAGGTGAAAAGGATGGCGATCATCGCATGTATGCAATCATCGTGTGAAGAATATGACAACCATAGCCAAGTGTTGTTTAACAATTTTGTATTGCTCCACTAGTCAATAGTGTGATGCTCCGCCCCACAAAGGGCTCTTAAACAACATTGAAATCCATAAAACTGAATCGCATTTGTTTCAGAAGCGAGAAGGAATGAGTGAGTGAGTGCTTTCAGTATCACTAGCCAATTGTTGAAATTCACATAAATAATAAACGGTTCGTTTTATGAGCCTCAAATAAGCACTAGTTCATTTTAAACAGTGGCAGCTAGCCACATATCAGCAACATACAATTAACATTGCTTCATGTTTATTTACTAGCTTCAATCATGAGTTTTGTGGCAAATGCCTGCAGCAACCAGGAAATGCGCTCCAGTAATGGACTTGTTTGTTCAGTGAATGAATAATGACGAGGGACAATGCTGTGCAATAGAGCAGTTATTTTTTTGTCCGCTACAAATGAGCGCAGCAATTCATTCACGTATCTTATAGAGAACTATTATCATGCATATTTTTTAACTTTCCGTAAAATATTCCACTTGAGGGCAAACATGGGTACGCAGTTTACGATGGGCAACGAAGCTCTTAGCTGGTCAAGCATCGTTTAAACAAAGTAACGCTTGTCATTTAGGAACAGGAATTGAATGAACATCTAACCAAAATATTAAAAAGACGCAAGCAATCATATACTTTAAATATAGTTGGCTCAATCAGACCTTAAAACAATCTGCTACTGATCATAATAATGCGTTCATTGTGCCCTCTTCATGAAACGTATATCATTCATTAAGGTAAATGTGAACATCCGTTTACCTATTATTGCCCACCTATCATGACAAACACTAACTGACGGTCGAAGTCCGCTAACTAAGACAACTAAATACGAATGTTGCTAGAACAACACGGGTCATTTTTTAAATAGGATTGATGCTGCTCCAAACACCTGCAGCTAACACTACTTCAGCCATCCCAACGAACAAAAATCGACTCCTCTGCGTTGTTTCTTTTTCAACTTCATTTTTGCAAATCAAAAAGATAGAATGTTATTCTCAAAAAAAATCTTAGTTCATCTTTCACACAATTTTTCAGCCCATTTTCGCATTACGTTTTAAAATTTCAATTTTTCTTTCTGGTTTTAGATAAGGTTACTCGAGCGAACGAAGCAAACAATTTCGTTGATTAGGAAGGGGAATTTTTTCCTGATGCGATTATGTTTATATGTTTTATTTTCATGAAAGGAGCGCTCATCTATCCACTTACACGAAATGTCCGATGGTAAGTTCAACTCCAATTAAGTAAGCAGTAAATATGTTATTGCTGCAATCCTCGTTCATAGTACACTACATATCCTTTCTATTCCAGTTGATCGCTTCAGCGTAAAATTCACTCATACAAAGTAAATTTAAATAAACATTTGCTATCTCTCGCTCGCTTTCGATTGACGATTTCTAAGATATGCATGCGATTTCTGTATGTAGTAAGGCAGTCGGCACTTTTGGTCGGTTACCCCAAGCGAACTGTACACTTGAAAGCAGCACCATCGAATAGAGCTAGATTTTTGATTTGAAGCATGATTTCATCAACTTCTCACTATATTGCACTTTGTATTTATTGTAGTTTATGGTCTGACCCTCATTATACTTAAATGGGAAAATATCCAACACGTCTATATTGATCGACATCCATAAAGAACAATTAAATATGGGGGAGCCAATCAAAGACATTCACTACACCGAACCGCACACTACAACTTCAAATGGTATTTTTTATTGCCGACTGCGCGAAAGGTATTGTGTTTTCAATAATAGTTTTGCAAATCTATTTCCCATTGAGTAGCAATTTGTGTCAGAGCGAATTACTCTTGCTTTGTACTACTTTTATGTTATGTGATATGTCATGTAGTATTTGCGGTGCGAGCATACGTGTCATGTTTCGGATCTTTGTATTTGGTCTCAACTCTCTTGCATTTTCTTCTTTTTTTTTTTTGAAAAACACAGAACCACTGTTTAATGAGGTTTAATGAGGTCCTATAATTACAGTCTGTGTATTCTACAGACGGACACTACGAAGGTTGTAAGTTTTTCAGGTTGATCGAATAAAGATAATGAACATACCGACAAGGATTTAAATATACGATCAAATTATTGCTTATACGTCAAACAATTAGGAGTTCACTAATTAGACAGCCCATTCCCCTAATGAAAAAGCTGATCCAGATAGCAGTTATCAGAAAACGAAGTAGAAGACTCATAATCAGTTAGCAAAACCTATCTGAAGATAATGCGCCATTCACGATGGTGTTTTTAAACGTAGCTATTATACTGATATGACTGGAAAGTATCCTTGACAAATCTAAACGCTTAGTCCATTCGGATGCTCATGAAATATCGCTACGAAAACTTTGATGAGCATGAAGTAAAACATAAACAAACAACAATGGCATATTATTAAGCGGTTGTGACTCATCTGCATAGTTTGTTGAAAACTCACTTTAATTTATAACGATGTTATGTTTTGCAGGTGTTTCGCATAGATCAGGTCACTGTGGAATTAATTGGTCACCTAGGGCAGCAGTCAGTGCTGTTCGCTTCCTTACGCCAACTAAGTGATTTCATGAACCGACACCAATACATCACATTTTCGACAAAATGCGCTCTTTTTAGTGACTTTTAGACTTACAGTTTCATCTGACTTCTAGTTTCTATCTTTTTGATCGCGATCGCCCTATTGCGTTTCCTCCTTTTCATTGCAGCTCGCTAAGCAAATATCGTCGTTATCGTTGTTTGACAGTTGATGAGAGCTTTGTGCAGCTAAGAAAGCTTGCCGACTTTATACATTCTGCTCTCGTTATTTACTGGATTTTACTCACCTGAGTTACAAAAAATATTTCATAATAGGGTGTATTTGTTAATGCTCTATATTCACTGTAGAATCAGTGCTCCATTTTATAGTGTGCATCGGTTAGTTTGCCGTCGTTATGGCGAAGAAAAACGCTTTTATGTTGTGGATAGAAAGAAATAAGAGAAAAAAAAGATTGCTTGGATATTCATGATGCCTGAATATTAAAGATTAAGCAAACTAACAACCTTCTCGAAAACCAACTTTCCAATTCGATTGAAAGCACGATTTTTTTTTTTGGCTAAACGATAGACAACATGCGTCTGATCTTTTTCGCTAAACACCGAAAAACAGATTCCCTTCGATAAATGGCTGTTAATAGAGGCTCAATTCACTAGTCGATTAGCATATAAGACGACCATCTTAAAATCATGCAATAGGCTAGTATTCTTAAGGAATCGCTTGGGTAAATATGTCAACCAGATGATACAGTTTTTTTTATAAACAATAGGTGCCCAATCAAACGTTGTTATGAATGAAGTTTAGTGTGAGACAAGCGTGAGATCTGTTAATTTCGGGAATTTTTTAAGTGAAAAATTATTATTATCAAAGTTCGGAGCCTAACTAACTTCTTAGTTGTTTGTGTTCAAATCGACAAAACCAAAAATTATTTCCAAAATAAAAACATTCAAGTCTGGAAACAACTGAGAAGAAAAAAAGAAACGCCTCAAATTTCGAACAGATCAAAGCTAGATTAGGTGCATCGAAAGCATCGTCAATTGAGGGCAATTTTCGTCCATGTCAATGCAGAAAGTGTCAGCACCAATAATCAGCCCATGATCCCTATATGGCTCAGCTGGATGCTTTTATAAAAGGTTTCCTTTGCCTTATCACTTAGTGTAACTCGTCGTACAATATATTTAGATTTCTAGCAACCTGACTTCATCAACTCAATCTTCACCACTGAATAATATCCACTTGCAGGTCTCTCGCTCTTTGGGAGACCTGTAAGTGGATGTCATTCAGTGGTGTGGACGTCATATATGTCAGTAAGCGGTAAATACAGTATATAAGTAAAGAGTATACTGTATATACAAGTGGTATGTACAGTAAGCAAACATACATACAAATGGATGTCAGTACGTGGGTGTTATGCAGGTCATCTATGAGATTTATGATATAGAAACGCAAAAATACGAAACTGTTCTGTTAATGACGAAATCAACGTCTAAATGGAATGTAGCAATCAACATTTCCACATATTACCATCATTAGAAGCTAAGGAACAACAAAGATTTCATATTTGTTCTGAATGGGAATGGTCACATTGAGACGCCTTCTTATAACGGTTATAAGTGGTATGAAATGAGGGCAATAAAAGCGCCTTAACAAATTAATAACTTTCTGGAAAGGGTACCCATAGCTGAAATGAATTAGCTGAATCCAGAAGCTGTTCCAGTTGATGTGGATTCCGGCAAGAACTGTTATCAGAAGAAAATGTCAATACAGTTTTGTTAGCCTTTGTTTTTTTGCACTGTTCGCATTAAATACGGCGCAGTAACATACAATCGATTAGATGAGCATTCGTGAAGAAAACAGTTCGTCTGAATCTTCAAAAATTGAAACAAAGAGCAGTTAAGAAATCGAAAAAATACCTTCAATCGAGACTGAATTGGTAACATAAAAAAGAATTTTAAAAAATAGCGGGATTAAGGAACGAAAACCGGTTTTTTTTCCTGCGGAAAATCTCGCTGCAAGACTAATGGAAATTTTAAATTGTGAACCTAACTTAACGCTCAGCGATTCATTCGCTAAGTGGAGCTGAACGAAAGTCTTGAAATCACCTCAAAGAATAGGCGATTAGAAGCTGCAGAGAGAAAATCGAATTCACGCTCTGTCGCCGATTGTCTATGAAGCTTAGCATCTTTCAGTAGCGTAGAAAAAAAGTCGAAAATATTCGTTCGAGAGAAAACTGGCTAAAAATTTACTTTTTATCAGTAACATCAATGTATTTCTCGGCTTCGGAGGCCGACAAGAGGGGGTGCGGGAGGTGAGTGGG
>JPKZ01002633.1:303574-326156 GCA_000803305.1 Toxocara canis | reverse complement strand
GTGGATAGATTAGAGTTGGTTTGCAGACGTAATTCTCATTTCTCTTTGATTGTACCTAAAGGTCAGTGTGCGGTTTGAAACCTATCATAAGGTACATTGAGCCTTGATTTTTATCGTATCCTCGAGAATATTCCCTTATTTTCACCATGAAAAGATCTCAGCATTGGAATTGATCAGAAATGGCCAAACAAGCAACCGTTAGCACACAAAACGATCATGGTCGAGTAACAAACAACATGCACTGTTCCAGACAGTCGGATAAGTTAACAGCTGCAAACATAGAGTTTAACTGCACTGACCACACGTAATAATTCACATGCCTTTCAAAAACGGTGCTATCACAGGGATGGAATGGCAGGTGTCGCAAACAAGAGAAAAGAGTTTTTCCTTTTTTTTCGCTACCCATAATAATACTCACAAATGAGAAGAACAAAGATGAATAGAGATAAACGGACGCACAATGGATTAGAGCGAAAAATAAAATGTAAGAAGTGCGCGATGAGTCTTGCACAAAAGTAATAAATAATGTAGGCGACAAGAGTCGAAACTTCGTTGCGACAAGCCCCGACTAAGATTGTGCCCGTTGAACCGACCAAGCGTTGTTCTTTCCGAAGTACTAGCAATTATTAGCAGCCCACAAGCTAATACGGTCATACTCTTCAGTCACGATTTCTGTTCCGAAGCGAAGACATCCAAGAATATTTCAAAAAAAACACCTATTGTTGAAGTCTGCCGACCAATAAGTCAATGCATTGAAACATTTATAAGAAGTGTAGTATGAGATTCGTTTAGAACAACATGATATATGCAACTTCCAATGCAACTTGTTCGAAGGTAGAAGTAAGATGGGGATGAAGAAAATATCGCAACCCAATATTAATAACCATTTCTTTATTTTTCTCTCACTCTTTCTCATCCTCATGAATAAATTATTAGTTTTGTAGGAATAAGCTCACTGTAATTTGCATTGAAATTATACGGCTTATGCAGCTGCTGATGAGAGGATGGCCAGAGCTAAGAATGAGTTCGTCTGATTTCGGATTTATTACAATTATTCAGTCAATAAAAGATGCAGCTTCGAAGGCTTTTCGTTATAGCGAAAGTGCGTTAAGAGACCAACATGTCTGCAGGTGTACGCCTATATACATCCGTCTGGCAGATACTTTTGCCTCCTAAACCACGAAAATTACCTTGATGGAAAATTAGCAAGCGCAATTGATTTTGTGCAAAGGCTTCGGAACCGAATCCGAGTACAATCCATGGATTTCTGGAGGGGTCATAGCAAATGAAAAACAGCGTTCCGAAAAGAGCCGATACGGGAAATTAATGCCTGCAATTTCATTTGCTGAGACCATATGGACATAGATAGCGAGCGTACCGTATTGCCAACTTCAATATGCTTTAAAGACAGCTCAAAATCGAAAGAATGAGGAATGAGCAATATTGGAAAAGCGTTTGCCAAAGTTTCAGGAAAATGGATGCCAAAAGCGATATGGGCTTCATTCTCATGGACATCTAGCTTCACTATCACCGTTTCATGGCATGACCCAAGAGCAACTCTATGATCGTCGGTCGAGCAGAAATGTCTGTGCAGATCTAACCGTTCCTCCTTGGTTTTCGAGTATTCATTGGGAGAGTTGAACAATTTAAACGTGTGCAATTTTAGCGAGATCCCTGGCATGTTTGCCAACTTGTTCAACATCATCAATCTACAATGCAATTCTCACTCTACAATGCACTTCACACTATCATCACTCTACAATGCAATTCTGTATTTTCCCTAGCGACGATATACTCAAGAGCCTGCAATTTGTACAACGGTCCATGTCTTCGCACTGCTTTTGACTGTGACGAATACTTCCATAAAAAGCAAAACGTTTATCACACCATTTATCATATCCGACCGGAACATCTGTTTTATCACCAGCATTTATTGTGCCAAGCGGTCCAGAAAATTTTTTTGGTTCCGAAAACACCGGGTCGTAAGACTTATTCTCCAAAAAAAAACAGTATCCATGGTTCTTGTCAATATCTTTTCGTCGCCTAACAGAGGGAAGTTATTCAAAATCAATCTGAAGGACTCCATTAGAAAAAAAAACGTTCAGACAATAAAATTCATGCGAATCACTTAGAAACGGGACGTTACTCGGAATTCGTTTGTTAAGAATCCAATCAGTGACATGATTGCTTTTATTTCATAAGCGCAAAGACTTAAAGCTTATTGCACACACAACAAGCAATTCCAGTTTTAAGTGTTTTGTTGACAAGTGATATTCATTGAATGATTGTTAGAACCATAAGCAGTTTGATGTATCTCTCAATAATGTCGCTGATCCTTTCATCTTGTTAACTGTATTATCCATTCACGAGCCCTCATGACTTACGTCATTTATCATCAACACTCCAGTAGACGTTTCGTGGTGCTTTGAAATAATAAGAAAAGATTATTATGCTGCTGCAATAGACAACGATCATAAATTGCGTTCAGCAAAACGGTGCGTTACGGTATTTTGAACGTTGAACGATGCGTTACTGTGTTTTGAACGGTATAGCATATGCAAAGTGCAGTATTGTGGGCAATGGAATGTGCGAAAGCAGTAGAAGCGAAGAGTGAAAAGGCGGATGAGAAGTAATGAGTGGTTTTTGTGTTCGACTATAAAAAGATAGCATAAGATATAGCACATATATTTTATGCTGGGAGTTTTAATGTAAAAATCATTCGGCGATTATTCCCTGGCCATTCTCGAACAAAATAAGACTCTGCACATCGGATCGTGCTTTCATGGCTAAAACGTTATGTGTAATGGTAAATTCGCTGCCGCAAGAGTATTTCAATATTGCAGCGAGAAAGCCACAAAATATCGCACAAGTTGAACTGAAAAGTTTCAAAATGACTGCATTTTTTTTTAATTTCTGGAACGACGGTCGACGATGATGCATGATTCACAGGGCATTCAAAAATGTCAGTATAAAAGAGGATATATGAAACCTCGTTATCCCCTTTAACACTACGCACAGATTCGTACGAATGAATCGTATTAGTGATTGATCTCATCGTTGCATTTAAAACGAGCAATATTTTCACTCATACCTATTACTGCAGTCGTGGACATTTTAACGTGCCCTTATTTATCTGCCCGTAAATGTTCCCTTTTTAGCTCTTAGCGTATATCAAGAAGGCTTTAAGCAAATCCTTTAAGCATATGGTAAAAAGCAGCCTCGAATATTGCACTAAGGCGTCCTCCCGGGACATTGGCATCTATGAACTACTAATTATGGCCAGTTATTGCAAGTACTGCGACATTCTGTTGCATTGCAGCAATTGTACTGTTTACTGGCCGTAGTTTTATCGCTTCGTATGACAACTAAGCAACCTGCTACTATAGACAACGTGACCTGCAGTAGGAGATCAAAAGGGCGCTTCTCAAGGAGATAGCAGCCTTCTTAATTGACCCAACATTCAAGATATCTAAACTTTGCAAAAAAGCAACAACGTTGCTTAATCAAAACGAAAAAGCTGAGCTGACTCGACCGTTTAATTACAGTGAAACCTCACTTGTCCCTTCTATACTTCTTAATTAGCAAATCTATTTGATCGAAGCGATCATATTTGAGTGTGAAGCAACACAAGTGGAAAATTAAGGCGTAGATGTTAGCAGTTTTGGGTTCTCTATATTTTACAAACATTCCGACCATTGTTCACAAAATGTATAGTGAAAGCTCAAAAAACGTGCTGCTTCAGGAACACATATTTGGTTTCAACTCGTCCTTGCAAGGTCTCTTAATCAGGACAAACTCATTCCGATAAAAGCGGTTTTTCTGTGATTGATATGCTAGCTCTGGGGTCTACCTCCCCTTAATGATGGGCCCTTAAACGTGTTGCGGGTCTCTGTTCGACAATATACAACTACCATGTTGTGTATCCATTAAACGAAATTAATTTGGTGAAGATCTTGAATGTACAATAGAATTTGAGTGATACTCTATTTCAGAAAAAGCCGCTAGGCATTGGTTTACAGTTGTTCTCGCGATTGCGGCAACACATTGGCCATAATAGCCCTCAAAATGAGTGCAGCGAATGGTTGCATGACAACATTTAAACAAATGGAAGCGAGCGCCGATAGCCTGACGATTTGTCAAATTCGATCATTTTTTAGGGTAAAATGTTCGTTCTTTCCGTTTGGGAAGTAGGTGACAAGCACGAAAAATAAAGTCAGCGTTCGAGCATCAATGATCGCAACTAGTCAATCACTGTGCAAAGAATAACTGGATATGACAGACAGTTCCATGCCAAAGCAAAAACCACCGCAAAAAATTTGACATCTAACAGACGAAAGTACAAATTATTTTAGAGAAGTTTTTTAAAAAAATAGTTGGACGAATGAATTCGCAGTTCACTAATAACAAACGAAATACGGCACAAACTTCGATATTAGCGCCGGAGAGAGCCTACTGTGGTGTTCCCACCGCAAATGCCGTCACTGTGAATCCAAAATAGCTTAGAAATCTCCTGGAAGGAATGAAACAATGATAGATTTTTTGCATAACGAGCCGTGAATGTTTCGTTTCAAACAGCAATTAAGTCTATGAAGCGCGTTGACTTCCTATTGTTAAAAAACGATGTCGAAGAAGAATATGGGCTTCATTAAAGGAAGCTACTATTGAGGAGAAGCTTCTGTTGGATTCTGTGGTATTGCAGGAAATGGTAATGAATGCAGAATGCACGCACTTGCTTCTACATTAGCTTGAAATGCTCACTGATGCAAAGTGAAAATTAAGCTTCGACAAGGGGTTGGCGAAATCTGGCCTCCCTCAAGGGTCCGTTTTATCGCTCCTTCTGCTCTCATTCTTCTTTGCCTCACTTGCCAGCGCAACGATGTCGAAGAAGAATATGGGCTTCATTAAAGGAAGCTACTATTGAGGAGAAGCTTCTGTTGGATTCTGTGGTATTGCAGGAAATGGTAATGAATGCAGAATGCACGCACTTGCTTCTACATTAGCTTGAAATGCTCACTGATGCAAAGTGAAAATTAAGCTTCGACAAGGGGTTGGCGAAATCTGGCCTCCCTCAAGGGTCCGTTTTATCGCTCCTTCTGCTCTCATTCTTCTTTGCCTCACTTGCCAGCGCAGAAATGCACGAGAGAGTAGTTCTTTTTGCGGTTGACATGAAAATATTGCACCAAGAAATGGCTTCAAACGAGCAGCTACTAATGGATTACACGACCTCCAACATCGTCGAAATCGGGAAGCACTTGAAAACGATGCAAATGAAAACCAACTCTTCAAAAGCAATGACTGCAGATGTACTACACCTCCCATCAAACATCCAAGGTTGATCCAGATCTGGTTTTGGTAATAGATAACATACACGTAAAGGAAGAAGATCGCTCCGGGAATATAGACTTTTTTCTTGGTCAACAGTCAACCTGTCGATGACCGTTTACCGTGATATCAAAACAATGTTTCACTACCCTCCACATCTTGCGCTCTATTCGATCACATCGTCCTATAGTGTCTGTGAATATTTTAAGACTGTTACACCTGCGCATCTAAACGTACATGTGTATCGCTTAGTAATTTCAACTCAAGAAGGAATGGCACTAGCAACAATCATAAAGTTTCCCATTTCCGCATGGATTTGACTCGAAAACCGTTATATCTGAAGATGAATGGGAAGCGCTGTCTATACACGCACTGGAAGCTATTGCAAAATCACTCTTACCTGCCATCGTTAGTTGATGGCAGTTAGCATTAAAATAGTGGTGGCATGTCCACTCTGATTGCAGCATCGCGGGCCTTTTTATAGAACCGTCACATTATGCACTCAGTGGAGATAATGAGAAAAAGTAGGAGAGCAAAATGGTTGGCATGAACTCTATAGAGTATGTGTTCAGAAAATAAGAGTTCCTGACGTTTGTTTTGCATGTGGACAATGTTTTCACCCCCCCCCCCCCCTACATCAGCAACTGTTAATATTGAGCCTGGGTCAGGCTAAAGTGGCCTCTACCGTTATTGTTTCACCACCTCACTATCAGAAAATTTTCGGGAATGTAATCGCTAGTTTATGATTTTTGTAATTGCAAGAAACGTTTTGCACGAGAAATTACAGGAGGAAAACGTTGTATTTTCTTTTAAAAAGACTACTATAATTTGGAGAGTAAAAGTTCTGATTTTTCAATTTTCACACTTTTACAAATATTTGAAGACAAGACAGTCTTCTCAACGCAGACCAGACGATGAAGAAGCAATTTGTGCTACGATCAGGGTAGCAATTTGTATCCACTTTGTTGCCCTCTTCAAGGAAATGTGCCCAGTGATGTAATTTGCATTGAAATAAAATCATTCATGCATGAATTTAAAAACTGTAAATGCGGAAAAATGATCTGTCTACCCCACTGGAAGTTCACGAAGCGTATGCGCTACCGGAACTCTCATCCGTTTCACCATATATTCCTGTTTCTTTCTCTTTCTTTTTGTCCCTTCCCCCAATCTCTCCTCCCTTCTCTGTCTCGAAATTGTTCGCCTTTTCTTACAAATAAGTACCGAACTATTTTTGCAAATTCCACAATATACATCGCCTCCTAACAAAAGCGATCACAGTTTGAGTGGAATAGTTCTATTCAGTTGTTGAAATGATAAACTCAGAATAATAGAGCAATGAAGTTTTAATTACAAATTACTCCGGTTCACATTCAAAAATGTACTCTTCCCATATTCCCCGCTTCGCACCAACCGTTTTTTTGAACAATTAGGTGCTTGCTAGTTCGGTTTAGTTGCAATTTACGCATAACGGTCGAACTATCTATATAGACTGTTATTTTGCCAAACTCTCTGTATAGACTTTTAGCAAATGCAAACATTTTATGCCAAAGTAATCTCAAAGATTTTGACATCAGCATAAAAATTTAAAATAATAAACAGCTGTGATACCAACTAAAAGATTTTGGTTAGGCAATAACCGAGTTTACGAGAGGATGCGCTATTCAGACTCAGCTGATACGAATAAGTGATAATTTTTCAAACACAACTTTTGAAGGAATTCAACGCGTTGACTGACTGATAAAAGCCCAACTCAAACTGAGGCAACGACAAAGCTTCGTTCAGAATAAAAATTAATGTCCAATGAGTTGATTAGATGTTTGCAATTAATGTCCAATGAGTTGATTAGATTTTTGTAAGTTTCGTACTTTCTTGTTGAATACTTACTCCTAATGGTACAATTGAATCAACAGTAATCGAACGTTGATTTCACTTACTGAAATGTTTGTTTATGACCAACACGACAGATCAATTCACAATTTTCAAACCGTTTTTATCAATATTTTCTAATAATTTCTATTAATTATATTCCTATTGATAGAAACTGATAAGTTGGATTTCATTAGTTTTCATTAGTTTTTTTAATTGAATCAGCAATAATGCAAAAATCTTTCGATCACATTTGATAGATGATTGAGATGTAGCCTTCAGCGAAGTGAATGTTAGCAAAAATTTAATTTTGAACGAGAAGATTTTGAATAAAGGCTAGTAATCGGTATTTGCACCAAGCATTTCCTTCCCACGTTACTTACATGGAAATGTATCACTGAGAGTATTAGTGATTTAATACAAGATAAAATATTTTACTTAATGTTTCGAAACAATCGAATTCGGTGAGAAAGTTTACAGACGGCCAAATTTAAACAACTATTCAGTTTGAGCTTTCTTTAGTTCCAGCCAGCAAACTAAACAAATATGAGCATAATCATAAATATCATCAACGCTATATTCTCATACGCGGAGACGAAAACGCAACAACCATGAAACTCTTTTTAGCCGTGATTATAAAGTAGTAAAGGTTGGTTGTACTTTGACGCCAAATGAAGCGAACAAAAAAATAAAAAGAAAGGGATCAGTGAGAGGATCTTCGAAAGTGCTCACTTTGAAGCACGTTTCGTTAGGAGGTCTTAGTTGTCGATAAGGAGGCTAAATGCATAAGAAGCTAAATGCGGCGCATTACTTTTCATCATATCTTCATTTCTTTCACTTTTACATAATTATGAGCTAAAAAAAACAATTAGGCCATCTCGATGCATTGAAATTGCTCAATTGTTTTGCTTCTTTTCGACAGCATATTTCCATATTCAAATTTTCTTTTAAACCTGCTCTCTATACATTCTACATTTTGTTCATGTTGACTCGACATCGACAAAGATGAAATCAAGTCCGCATGGATCATAGACAAATTCATATACTTGTCCACAAAGTGTGCTTAGCACGTTATTGATGCCTACAGTCAACATAATTGGTCTCAATGACCGGTCGGCCAAGCTTGCACTTCCGCTCATACAGCTAGCTCGCATGCTCTTTCAAATGAATCACGTCATGGGTTTAGAACCGTGTATTTATTGGAACATATCATCACAACAGGTCTATTGATGGAATGGTTTTCATCAGGCTAACATGATGAGATTTTCGCTGCACTTTTACTCCTTACTTACTTTTCTTACCTTACGATTGACAGCTCGTATATTAATGATGTTTCGTTCTTGGGAGCGAATTTTGATTCAGTTGTCTCCAATTTAGAGATATCTGAGTATTACCTCGATGGACCCTGACCTGATTAACATTGCTACAACCCTATCATATCGCCTTCTCGAGCCTCATGAACCATTCGAGTCGTCACGGAAGGAGTTTTTGGTGCACTTCGATCATCGGGGACGGGAAATTTAAGTATTAGGCTTCCGATGTGAATCGTTCCAAAAATCAGCAAATTTTAGTTTTTTCCTTCGCGCGTTTTATGGCACTCTCTATTGCCTATGCTCTATAACCTATATATGACCTATATTGCAGCTCGTAATGTTTACTTTAGAACGCACAAAGCGGTGCTCACTTCTAAGTAACCATATTGAAAAACGTAAGACAAGACGAGAACACAACTATGGCATCTTTTGCCTTTTAATATGCACTTAATAGATCCCTTTTCGCAGCAGTTCTGCATTCTCTAAATATTCATAAACGACTTCACCAGAGAATTCCAAAACAACTCTTGCGAACAGCAAATCGCAATTAATTTCCCCTCACTTTTTAGTACAAAAGAAATGCATTTTGAGATGACCTTGCATTGATCGTCGGGAACACAACATAAAAAATAATTTTAAAGTTGCTTAATTTTAATATTTTTTTCAAGAATATATATCACACGTTATTATGTGAAGAGCAGCGAGTTCATAGAAAGCAGCGTAAAAAGGTGGACGAGTGAAGACATAGATTAAACAGAATTTTCCCGTAGAAGTATAGAGGAAAGGGTAATAAACAACACTCAGGTTTCAAGCATCACAACGCCGGCGATGGTTCGGCATTGGAGCGCATCGATCATGAAAGGCAACCAACCAACTCTATGGACGAAAACTGAGCGTTGCTTAACAGCATTTACCTCCTTAGGGCATAAGACGTCTATGCGGGAGTTGTCCCAAATGGGCACTAAAAATGGGCTTTCATTACTTTGCAATTTTCTTTTTATACCTATATTTCTATCTTCCAGCTAACTTAATCGACCGTTGTGGTGTTTCGATTATTTGAGAGAGACTCGAAAATAAGTGGTTAAGTGACACAAAACGTTTCCAGTATCAGTTTTGGGGCGATTCCCATATACACAACACAAACCAATTCTTGGCGTCTCGACGGGCGATAACTTCGATGAGTGGTGGACTCAAATATTTATTGACATGTCGTATGCGCAATGAACTTGGACAAACTCATGAATCGCTGATAACTCACACACCGAAACTGCTGTCGATGAAAAAAGTGTGTGCCGATGGGTTTTCTTACTGCTTAAAGCTGTCATTAGTATGAGGATAATTACCTGTGCAAAACATTTCGATGGACAGCATAGAACACAACGTTCCCGACCACCGTTCATCTTCACAAACTCTTAATGCAGTTTTGTATTTCTTTTACTGAGTCGTACGAATGTGAATTAATTAATGAACTCATGCTCATCGCAAATACAAATCAGAAATGTCTTGAGAAATTGCGCCAACAGCGAATCCCTCTATGATCATCATTATGAGTTTTTAATTTTTGCTCCATAATATGGCTTTTAAATGACCACTTCACCGACTAGCAATAAATGAGAGACAGCAAAAAGCGAAAAAGGCTCATCGGCGAAATTTGGTAGTGAGTCGTCATAATGTGGGCATTTCTTTATAACGATGGGACGTAATGTGCAATGCGTATGAATAAGAAAATACCGTGAAAATGACTCGAGTAGACATAGATGAGCACAACTGTAATATATATTAGGGAAGTAGTAAGTTTTGACATCAATGAGGCGCATTTTCAACTCGCCAGATTTGAGAAGATAAACCGCACGGGGTGCTATGGTGAATAAAATTGTGAGCAAACACGGAAATCGGTGAGACAAATCTATGAGGGTTTTATTATGGATTGAATTAAAGAATTCAAATGAGCTAAGCTTAGAGTTTCTTCTTTTAATGGCTTTAAAAAAAGTCTTTCAAATGCAAACAATGCTATGATGAATTCTTGATGTGCACTTCATATAGAGCTTTTCGCTATTAGCTTAAAACGAAGAATTTCAAGTTGAGCTCTACAATGAACAAACTAACTATTTCACACTGAAATTTGCTATAATCGAGAAGGCTTAGAAAATGCTGTCGAAAGCTATAAAATTCTTCCAAACATCAAGCATAGAAGCAAAAAAAAATTTGTTTCACGGGTCTAACTTTAATTGGCCGAATTGGGCATGAGAGACAAAAGTTTTTTTCGTAGATCTTCGAGACCAAGAGCCATAAATCTGTCATCATATGTGTAATCTTCAAAGATTCTGTTCTATTTAGACAGGTGCGTTTGTTTTATATCTGAATTTAAATTCTGCCAGACGCGAGGCGACTACGACTGAATAGTCTTTTGTACTTTTTCATCGTTTAAAAGGAACGACAATTTTTCAAACTTATCCACTAATTTTGCGTCAAAAGCACCAAACAAAATTTCATCGATTCGAAAGAATTGCCCTCATTTATAATATGAGACTTGCTTTGCTTTATGAAGTTGCATTGTTTTTTAATGAAATCCTTTAAGAGAAATGCCAAAAAATATGACGAAATGTTTGTCTTCAGCTCAGTGGTAGAGCTCTCGCTTCGTATGCGCGAAGACCTGTGTTCGATTACCCGCTGCTTCCCCGACGGATCGCCAGCAGGCTGACAACCAGGAGTCCGGAAAATGGTCGAAACAATCATGCGTGAGTTAGCATAATATACATTCAAATCTATTAGTTTACACTACCAACATGCAGGAATTTGCTGAGCGTTCGGTCTCTTTGGAGCAGAAAAGTAACAATTAAGAATAGAACTACTACAAACTCGATAACTTTGTTTTGTTGCTCTCGTTTTTTCGAGTGAAGTTTTATTTGAAATGATACATTGATTGTCTCAACGCTGAACGATCACTTTACAAGTTAGTTTCTTAAGAAAGTTATTACTGATGATTTTTCTTAAGCCATTACTGAACGAAGTTTATTCAGTTTTTTCCTCAAAGAATTTTGTTTATTGACATCCCAAGAATGAGTAGTAAATAGTAAATTAGTATTGATTTTAGGTTGAGTCAGTAAATTAAAACAAAAATGAAAACAATCTACAAACTAGCGAATGCACACTGAAGCCCATGGATTTTTTTCGTCGAACTATAATTCCAGGGTTTCATTTTCCCCGAAGATCCTTACCCTCCCCCCTCCCCTCAAACTTATGTACCATTGGAAAGCTTATCTCCGTCAAGTAGTAGTGATGAATAGTGCTCGCGCGTCGCATTGACAGTATTCGAGAGAAGGTTGAAAAAAAAATTTTCAAATCTGCAATGTAACTGAGAATGTTTGCACGCTTACATGGTATTTTTTAAGGTATTACACAAAACCTAGAGTTAAATAAGGAGTTAGCGGTTTGCTGGTTTAGTTGTGCCAAAAAAAGTCGGATATTTTCAGGAGACCGCAAAACAAAATTTCAATTTTTCTAAGTCTTTCAGAAAACGACGGTCTTCATCGAATGTGGACAGCCGTATCTTTGCCAGATCCAAAAACTGCTTTCTTGATAAGATGACGTTTTTGGCATGAAATATAAATTGTCCATGACGAGCATTATTATCCCTGACCGCAGATACCGTTCCTTGAAAGGAACTCTTTTTTTTGCCCCGAAAGCTTTTTAGTGGCAATGCTTCTGAATCTGTGCCAATACAACGAGAACGTCGTTCAGTTATTTCTATCATGTCAGACGACAGCTCGCTTTTCAGTTGTTCATTGGTGGAATGATCTTTCGAACGGTTGCACATCTGTCTTCCGTATAGAGAGCTCTGTCCAGACGATTCGTCAAGTAGGTGAGCGTAATGATATCGTCTCATGAAATTCCTCAGACCGGGTCGGATTCAAGAGCTAAGGTATACGTTGGGAACAAGTTAAAGTATGCCACAATAAAGCATTAACTAGGAAGTGGTCAGAGATGCAAACCTTTTTGTTTCCTTTTTCCGTGTTAGCTGGTCCCGTTTGCTCTTGTCGCAACTTCTCTAAACAACCGATTTCATTGGCAGCTGTTTTGATGGGCCGACTACTGACATATTCATTCGAACTGGCGATGAACAAGCAGGTTTTATTTTGTTGGTTTAGTAGGCGTTTTCGATGACAAGAGCCAACAATTTGCCAGAAATGGCTGACAGTGACCTTAATCGAAACAATGATGTCTGTTTAGATTAAAGCTTCCGTGTAGCGAAGGGAACGTAAAGTCGATATAACATAGCTATAGCACAAGTAGAATGTTTCATAGGTCAGAGAGTGTCACCGCAAACAAGACGATATCTGCGGTAGTATTATGCGAGAAACTGCATCCGATGTTAGCAGTGCACCCCTGAAAGCTGCAAGCTATGGGTATTCATGCCGAGAGTAACGTGTTTTCTGAGTTGCAAGGATTACGGCGTAAGAAACTTTTAAGAAACACACTGATATATTTCTGTGGTGTAGCCAGGATAGCCAATTATAAGATACTGACACCAACGTCGCAGGTCAGTGCATTAGCAATTTTGAAGGACTGACTAGCATTCAACATACTTTTCGACTGTGTTCACAAGATCGTCAATCGGCGCTTCTGATGGTGGACCTTTTTCTGAAAAATTTTACGGATTGGCAATAGATCTTATCATAGCTGTGAGCAGAGGCACAAATTGGCTAAGATGTTGCGCTTGCCTGTGGAGGATTTTGGGTTGGCAACACAGAAATTAAATCGATTAGAGGAACGCAAAAGACAATATCACGCTTTGTAGATGGCTGAATACTATGGCTTCGCTTTACTTTATATGAAGGCGCTTAGTACTTCACAAATGCTAACAAATATGGCTGTATTGCGTTTTTTAAACCATATTCCAGCAATACTACATGATGGTTGCAAATAATACTCTTCCATATTTTGTGATAGACGCAGATTAGATTGTTCAGAAACACATTTCTTTGGGAGGAGCTCAGTCCGAAGAATCTGAAATGTCAAGAAACTCTTAGGTTTATTACCGCATATACGTTATAATTAAAGTTAAAAAACGAGGAGGTTTCACTGCGCTCGTTGCTGGCGTACATCCATCGCAGCATAGGAATTGCCGCAAAGCGATCTCGAAACGTGCCTTCACAGTGACGGCGGACGATGTAGATGTTGGTGTGGGGGTGCCAATTTTATCATTACCTTTATTTGCCTTTTTATTTCTGATATTTCTCGCAAATTCTGCTAATTGCTCCGTTCGCGAAATTTTTCGAGCTCTGCGCTGGAAAGGACTTTATTTTCATTCAGAACCGTCCAAGAATAATGTCTTCTATGTCACTGAAAACCGCTCGGCTCGAATAAATTCCTTGCTTCATTTGCGAGACAGATTCGAACACTCTCATGTTTTCAGCGGTATTGTGTCTCTTCTACAGTGAACGATTTCCTCCCATTAATCAGCATGATCACTGGACACCATTTTTGCACAATTGAAGCAGCAGGATGATAAGTAGAGATCTTTGCTGGTAGCCGTCTTGGGATAAGCGGTCCACAGCCACGCTTAGTGCGGCTGACCAGAAGCCCACTCCCTCCAGCACCCTTGTTAACCTTGTAGGACATCTTGTGCAGTCAGCTTTCACTTCTAAGGTTCCATTATTTATTCATCTGCCGCGTACAACGAATCGTGAGAATCTCAGATGGAGAGAGAATCTAAACTACGTATTGTATGGCCTATGGTCTAACACTTAAATGATGGAGACGCTCAAAACAAAACCAAACTTCTCCGCTTCGAAACCAAATAGATTCGAACGCCGCTATCTAGCTCACCTAGTAGGAAAGCAAATCAGCTCTAAGGACCTGAAGCCATTCAGAAAACTTCTTGCTTCCCAACCTGACACTATTCCATAGTAATGACAGTAGTTGTAATCGAATTTTAGCAATTCGCCGAAATGATCTTTCGCCTGCATTACACAAAACAGAAATGTTTCCTACTGGCAGGGCTATATCACTCCCACCACAGCAAACCCAATAAGACTGGAACTCCCACCTTCAACCACGTGTTATCCTGTGAACACGAGTTTTTGAAAAACAACACCATATTCATACCCTCGATGGTCATTTGACCCCAGAAAAGTGATATTTACCGAGTAGGAGTAAAACGAGGCAGAAGCAGAGGCATCCCAAAACCAGGAGTTTGAGATATAGTCGAAGTCGGAGATAATTGTTCTCGAATTCGAACCTGAGGCTACGGCCGGAACTAATTTTTTGAAAAATAGGAGTAGATCTAAGCCATGGGCTGCATTGAAGAGCAGAGCTAGAGCTACAGCAGGAGCTACTTCGCTATGAAGCAGCCTGAACTGAAGCCATGTGCTCCCGACGGTGTGAGCTGGAGCCGGAGCAGGAAGCCTAGCCGTGTCCACCCAAACAGTAAGCTGAAAATGGAGCTAGAGCTGTGCTGGAGCTGTGCTGGAGCCAGTTTACCAAGCAGGTCGGAAGAAAGCCGGTATTCTCAGCCTTCCCGGAGATTAGACTGGCGCAGAGCTGATTTGTAGAGATTTTCAAAATTGCTTTTCAGTAGCTTGACTTTCTGCGACACCAGCTGTGAGAACGTGTGAACGGCTCGGCACTGCTGCACTTTTCAAGCATCAGCGCACATCAGCGAGCGGAATGTGAAGGTAAGGGTATTCCATTTAAAAATCCCCAGCCCCACTTCACTTACGGCGGAAAGTTTTCGAAATTTTCATGGAAAGGAAAGCGCCATTTTTAGATTAATGTTTCAAATTCAACTTCGCTCATGGCCTCAATTTCGGGATAGGGGATGGCGCGGATGGTGGTATGAGTCCGTTGGCTCCTATGTGATATATGCATGTCGCAAAGTGGAACATGCATGATTTGTTTGTTTGTTGTTTTTTTAAACGTTGAAGCTACAACCTTACTCGCACAACAGCAAAGCAGATAATAAGTACGTAAGAAAAAGAATAAAGGAAAAGAAGAGAAAAAGTTTGCAAAACAACACGCTTAGAATCGTACAAATACACAAGCATTTTACAAGGGGAATGCACACATTAATCAAAAACATACATCGCGGTTATTTGCAATGATGCTGCATCGTCTCATCGGCACACTGCTAATTCTAATTGTTGGGAAAAATCGCTTTATGTTTTAATAAATTCAGCGGGATTAGACTTGTGGCCAATGGGTAGTGATGTGGGTCTGTTGATAAGGCGATGCCAGATTTTTGCCCAGTGCAAGCGCTGCAAAGTTTTTTCTTCGGTTTTTATTCATGAAGAAACAGCTACATGAAGAAACTACTCGCATATCACTATTGAACCTCAGTTGGGGCTTGTCGTGGGTAGGTGGGTAGCCGTCGTTAGTCGGCTATTCTCTGCGGCCTCTCAGTTAGGACGGTTATATGGTGCGACCATTCGTACCGGTTTTGCTTACCGTGCCTAAACTGAAGCGTAAGAGCGCTGACCAGATTTGTAGAGAGAAGGAAGGCGAAGAGAGATAGCGCACTGTTGAAACAGATATTTGCGATATTCGTGGCAGTAGCGTTGACGAACTGCAAGAACATGCGATACCGGAGGCGGACGCAGTACATCTTCGAAATATGGCGATCATCCGTCAAGACGATCTGCCGGCTAACGCTGTGGAGCAGTTAATGTCATCAAAGACCGGTTAGGCGATGTAACCATATCGTTGTTTTTGAAGGCCATGGTACGGGAAAGGCCACGAATTCCTTTTTTGTTGAGCACCTCATATGGAAGCAAAATGCTCCAATGGTATCTTGCCTTTTCGTGAGATCGTCGTTCGCGATGATTGGGACATTGGTTTGTTTCTCGTTTTCCGTTCACCACGTCCGATGCGCATATCGCAGGGCCTCCGAGATTGCAGTGGTCTACGATTCTTTTATGCATGCCGCTCATGCCGTCGTTGAAAGGATAGAGGTGTTGCTGCTGCGACAGAATGTCACATTTCGTTTATGCGGTCATGCCATTTACCAGCCCGGCTGACGCAGCTACGGCGTCATGTGTGTTATAAGGTGCAGCACAGGTTAATGAATGAACCTCTACTTTAGTCTGTTTTCGATCATGTTGCATATCATCGTCATATATAGGATGCTTGCTGTATACGATCTTGCTGTCGCCCCAGGCAATCAGACTCATCCTTCTTCATCGTGTATTCGAAGCCGCACTCAACATTCATACATGAGTGCAGGAGGAGCGGAAGCTGCGGGTTACAAAACCGGTCACTGTCGTCGTTTGCTGTTTATCGTTGATAAGGATTTGTCATTTTCAGCAGCTTCTAGCACTTTCCCTTCTCCATACGATATTCGTGCTTTGAACGACCACTCCGCATACTACAATGCTCATCATTTATCGTCAAGCTTCATAATTGCCGTTCAAATGAAAGGACCATATTACCTCTTGTCAAACAACTTGCCGTCTTCAAGCAGCTGTATTTTGGCAAGCATCCTCAGTTGCGCATTTTCCTCAATAATGCGCGCAATATGAACTCATTATTTGCTATAGCCCCCTTACCGCTAATAAGTGAAGTGCCAGGATGCATGCCTGTATACAAGATCGCGGGCGAAATGTATGTCAACGTTTGCGCACTATACGAAGACGACCTGCAGAGACCGTCGCTCACTAATTACCACCATTCTGAGGCGGATGAGACAATCGATTTCAGATGTGCAGCGGAGCGCGGCAAGAAGGTTACAAGGGAACTGCTAAGCGAAATTGACGCATGTCCGTGACCTTGCGGCAACACAACGTATGTTGTCAACAATATTGGACTTTCCACAACATCTATGAGGAGAAGGCTCAACAACTGCGCAGCCTGGGAACTTCAGAGCACCTTGTGTATCCATGATGTAACTCAACGGTGCCACATAAACGGGCTGTCGTTTACATCGCATATATCGCGGCAGACCGAATGTGTCCAGTCCTCGTCAAATTATGACTGGAGAGGATGGGGAGCTACCGCCTGCCAGCACAAAATGTACGTGGGTGTTCTCGAAATTCAATTTAGGTTTTTTGGAAATCCGAGTTGATAACGACAGCACCTTAGGACTTCTGTTCTTGGGCCTTTTGCCTTACATACAGAAACTGTACACTCATCACACTGCTACTGCTACGCGCATCGAAAAGCCATCCAAGCGATCCACTGATCGCTCGCTGCTAGATATTGACGAATGATTCCATGGCACACGTTGCCTGCGTACGGATGCAAATAATTTTATTTGAGAGGAATTTGCGCCGTTCGATTACATGTATAGGCCATCTGACGGGCCTCACTGGCTTCGAGCGTTTCGTAAGCTGGCCCAACAGTTCGCAGTTTCGCTCATATTCGCGTCGAGCCGAACCGACCGATTATCGTACATTAGAAAAAGCGCCAATCCTGATTATACTACCCGATCTGGCTAGCTGTGGGGAACAGTAAACAGGCTACGACTAGCTGCGACAAGCCCCAATTGACGGTCAACAGTGATGTGAAAGTAAATAGGATAGTCGCTTCACTATGAATAGAATTGCAGAAAAAGCTTTGTAGCATCCGGACTGGGCAAAAGTCCGGCGTCGTATCACCAGCAAACCCGGATCAGTGCAACAGGGGAGTCGGCCACAGGTCTAATCCCGCTGGATTTATTGTAGTGTAAAAGCTACTTTTTCCCACAATTAGAACTAACAGTGCGCCGACGAAACGATGCAGCATCATTGCAAATAACCGCAATGTATGTTTTTTATTAGTAAATATATTACTCGTGCGAAATGCGTCTGTCTGCTTGTACGCGTTTTTGTTGTATCGTTTTGCGGAGTTTTTTTTTGTTTCTTTTATTCTTTTCGTTCCAAGCCTGTGTTCTGTTCTGCTTTTATCGGAAAGGGCTCTGTCTACCTCGTACATTTATTCATGGAATTTCAAAAAAAGTACAAACTAGTGGTGCTTCTTCCACGTTTGGCATTTACATATATACATATATACATATATACATATATACATATATATATATATATATAAACATCGACCTCATCAAAGCCGGTGGGCACGAAATATGGAGGGCCCTCGCCATAAGGTTCAGCCGATGCCTGGCCGAGAAGAAAAAAACCCAGCGGCTGGAAGGAGTCAAAGAATGTACTGCTGTACAAAAAAGGCGATAAGGAAGACCTGAAAAATTATCGCCCGATCTGCCTGCTCTCGCAATCTACAGGCTGTTCACGAGAGTTATTACCAACCGCCCTACAAGGTGCGTTGATGAACAGCAGCCGCGAGAGCAGGCTGGATTTCGACGAAAATGCAGCATTAGGGATCATATTTTCGCTCCAAACCAGCTGCTGGAGCGAGCATGCGAGTACCAGCTCCTTCTATGCCTGCTCTTCGTCGATTATGAAAAGGCGTTCGACGACGTTGAGTTAAATCCTGACCTTCAGGCTCATACAGAGGAAGGAATTCATGAGCACTACGTCCAGTGAGTAAAAGAAACAAACATGGGCTGCTCCACCGACATTATGCGGTTTACCTCTCCAGTTCGCATACCAATCGAGATGCGCGTAAGGCAGGGTGATCCCTTGTCACTCAAGCTTTTCACTGCCTGCTTCGAGATGGTATTCCGCAAAATAAACTGGAGAGATGCCAGAGGTGACGGGCATAGAGGGAATGGGAGGGGAGTCTACTACCGTAATTGTCGTGAATCAGAAATATCTGAAGGAATGTAGCCTGCCGAAAGCGGCTTACACTACTTGGGTCTAGACGCAAACCTCTCCAGTCAAAAGTATTCACGAACGCATATTAAGCACTTCGCTCACAATATAACACCCGTAATGGATCGGCGAATTGAATTTACCCATAGTGCGGCAACTTGATCCGACCTTGGCGATGAATGAATGTAAATGTTTGATAACGATCTTGTTACGCAGACGCATATTCGATAAATATTCGTATACGATATTGCAGTTGAGACCATGAAATACGCGTCTTCAGAAAAGGCAAACCTCGAGATGATGGGCTCTCGGTGGTAAGGGAGATCTGAGGGTCAGCGTTATTGAGAGAATCAAGGAATCAAAGATAAGCGTATTTCTCTTTCCAATGGAATATTCCGCTTTTGATGGTATACCAAGCCATCCTCTGCAAATGTTCTTCTAAATGCGCGTTCCGCTCATCCTCCAGCATCAAACGCAACGTTGTTTCACAATTCCTTAAAACCGTTCATGCACTTAGCCTCAATTTCAGCCAAGACAACTTGGACACGCGTTCGCGACGCGAGGTGTACTCTTGCTAAGATCGGCTATCAGCCCAACGACTATCTCGGTTCAACTCCTCAGCAGCCTACGACAAACCCCGTCTTTCATTACTCACGTCGAACTCCATACTGAACAAACACGACCTTCCTCTCAAAATATTTACAACTCCCCCTCCCACGCTCCGACAAATACTTGTTCGCAACAGAATATACGATCGCCTTTGTTATGATACAGCGAAATCTGTCGTCTGCCCATCAAATAACTGCTGCTTGGAAGATGTTTTTTATTCCATCCAGTGTTATGCATGCAGTGCCGAGTACATTGGCGAAAGGTATCCATCAGTCGTCATCGAAATGACCAATACCGGCCCTGCTTCTACCAAATATGGACCAGCCCGCCTGAAGGGAGGGACGTCCGGACGAACCCCCATGGCTCGGAGTGGCAGTCGAACAAACGAAAAGTAGACGTATGAAGCCAGAAGTGCAGTTACCGCTCACGGTAAGGTGGCATGCCAGATGGAAGATCGCACGACACTCGAGTGGATGCAACGATGTGAGCGTGGCCGAAATCACCGCCGGTGGTTCTAGGATTCGTTGTTCCCTTTACCTTTAATGCTATCCGAAATTCGGTCATAGCAGGAGTCACTTCTCGGCTAAGTCCATTTCTATATGAGCACAAGTGGCTGTATACAAGCGTGTCCATGCCCAAGGATATGTCCAGCAGTGATGCCATCGTACCAAAAAGTATAATACTTTTCGTACTGTACTTGTACTTATACGTAGTGTAGTACAGTATCGTGCCAAATTTAAAATCGCAGGTACAGTATGAGTACAGTACAGTTTATTTTTCCGAGGGGTGGCACAAGTACAGTATCGTGCCGATTTTTTGGAAAAAAGTACAAGTAAGTCGTATCTGTTTTGACTGTACTTGTACTTAAAATGTACTTCACTCGCGAGAGATGCAGGTTGGCGTTACCGGGCTTCCATCTCGACAATTGACTGATGGGGACGAATTATTCATTTGAGAAATTGAAATGGAACTTTTCTGTTTTAGATATTTAACAATGTCAGAAGGGACGAAGGATAGCCCCCATTCGCAAGTTTTTTTATGGTTCTTTAATTGATGTATAAAGAGACCGTCTGGTTCCTTATATTAGTTCGCGGAGTTCCTTCGTTTGTTTTGCAATCTCTTTTGATTTGCCATCTCTTTGGCTCAGCCATCGCAAACAGCCGGTAAAGCGGAATATGCCGTTGACAACGCTGGAAGAGTCGTGGAGGATGTCGGGTAAGGGAGCGAAGGATAGCGCAGAAAAAAACGGTGCGTAACGGTTCTCCAAAAGCTGATGGCCCTACCGAATGTCCCTCTAAGCTTTTTTCTCACCCACGAGTTTAGCGGGCATACAGCAGTGCTAAACCCGCGGTTCGACCTGCCCACTTCCAGAGGAAACCTTTGTTCGCTTTTGAACGGGCCATTACAAATGATCAAGGAGAAGATTGTGCGGAAGTGGAAGGGTCTGTTGGAGCATCGCTCACTGCAGACATTTGGAGCGGAAAGGGCATCAAGGATTCGTTCATGGCTGCAACGATCTATTACGTGGGAGACGGATCTCTCAAAAATGCCTTTTTGGGTTTGAAGAGACTGAACGGACGTCACGATGCGCAGACGATTAAACGATGCTACCTTAAAATCGTGAACAGCGTGGGCATCAACGAATCCTCAATATACAGAGTGGTAACTAACTCAGGCTGAAACATAGTGTGCGCTTTTAAAAATGAGTACGAAGTGCTGCACGGCGAAACAGGAAAGGCAGGCTACGAAGAGGTAACAGCAGTAAGTATCTCAAGCGACAAAGATGACAATGCTTCTACCTGCTTTGACGGTGACCTGTTTGATTCCGGCGAGGGCGAAATCGATGATTTCAAAGAGGCGAACAGAAAAATTGGACTCGATATGCGATTTCCGAAAAGATTGAGTTGAATGGTTCACACGCTGCAGCTAGAGAGAGAGAGAATCTTTATTTACAATAAAGAAAGCATGTAACAACGCCTCCAGAAAAAAAAGTATACACGAAAGCTATAATATATTCATAAGTATAAACACTGCAATTAACCATGCGTTTAAATACCCATAGACATTGATGAGAGTAAGAAAAACAAGAGATCATAAGCAATGGACATGTAGGAATGCATAATAACAGTCGATAATGAATTACAGCCGGCAAGCAGCAGGTATTGTCGTTAGATCACACTGCTCCAAGCGTCGCCTAAAACAAGACAAATTACCAGCCATAACGACATCACATGGCAAGGAGTTCCAGATAGGTACAACACGAAAAGCGAAAGAGTTAAGCACATCAGTTCGACTCGTTGTCTTCCTTTCGATTTGCAGAAGGTGAAACCTCGAGCGTGATGCAAAATTTGTAAAAGAAAAATGCTTCTGAACGGAATTCCTGAAAAACCTTTAACAATCTTAAAACATAAATGTAGATCGAACTGAGTTCTTCGATATCAAAGAGGTTCGAAATCAAAAATGTGAAGTCGCTGCTCATAATTGAGCTGGAACGGTCCATGAAAAGCTTTCTTAAAAGCCATCTCAGTAAAGCGTCGTTGGACTCTTTCAATCATCTCGATATCCTATGTCACAGACGGGGACCAAACCTGAGTACAATATTCTAAGATGGGGCGATAGTAAGCAACGAAGGCTTTCCGATAACTTTCAACGCTACTGTATTGCACAGCGCGCAGAATGTAGTTCGCTACTTGAGCAGCTCTCCGCGAAACTTCAACACAGTGATTATGCCAATTAAGGTCGGAACTCACATAAACACCTAGATCCCTCATC
>JPKZ01002633.1:288814-303048 GCA_000803305.1 Toxocara canis | reverse complement strand
CAGCTGTGTGAGCGTAGATTTTCCTTTCAGAAAACCATGCTGGTTATCGCTGATAATGTTAGAGAGACTAAGGTGACTCAGTATTGATTTTCTTAGAACAATTTCAAGCACCTTGCAAAATGATGAGGTAAGACTAATGGGACGGTAGTTGGAAACACGGTTTAGAGGGGCTTTTTTGGTAACGGTATTACTATTGCAGTTTTCCAAGCATTCGGAACAATGCCCAGTGCAATACTATGTTTGAATAGAATACATTGGGGGTAAGAAAGGCCTGTCGCCAGCTAGCGCTGGCAGGAGGTCTGAAGGCGTCCAGACGCCGTGCACAGGTCGATTCACTGATAAGGGTGGTTCGAAGATTCAGGAAAACACAGCTAGCGGCTGAACGGCTCCATGCAAGGTCAGGACTGAATTTGATAATGCCCTGGATCACCCGCTCGAACTCCCTCTGCTACGCCTTAGAGCGCTATCTTTGCGTAAAGGATGCCATTTGCGGAGATATATACGTGCTGTTGCAAAAAAAAAGTGTTCACTGTTTTCTCTGAGCCCTGTGTTTCAATCTCGCTTTATTGTTTTGCGACTCATTCCACAACTGTTGCATTTTGCGCGAGTGCGATGTTTTGCAAGTGTCCGGTGTCTTTCCCATCCTCGTGTTTCTAATCCCGCCTTTTTGTTGTGCAGTCCATTCTTTAATTGTTATGTGCTTCATGCCTGTACGGCGACTTGCTCAAGCGTTTTCTATTACGGCTCAAAACACCTATTTCGACTGTTTTTCACCTCGACCGTAGATATTTTTTGATCTTTTTCCGCTAACTTCGCATTTTTTTCGTTGTTTCAACCAGTGGTCATTTTCTTCTGCCGTTGGCTCGCACAGTTTTGGGTTATTTTACTTATCAATAAAGTAGAGATAGGAAAGGACGGGAGAGGGGAGAGGCGATAGTCGTAACAACTTTATTCCTGCCTGCACGTCCATGTCCGATTATTGGACAGAGTATATGATATAAGTGCTGAACATCATATTTAAGCGAAATCGAAGCAGCAAGAGGCTGAATTAAGTTCAGAAATTTTTTCTGCCGGAATCTGTCCGAATTCCTCTTTCGAATTATCTTTTTTTTTCTGGTTTCTTGCAAAAATCACTCTGAACCGTTCCTGCCATCCTCATACATCAGCCAAATCCCTCGAAAGTTGCAAAAATTCCGCCAAAATCAATTTTGAATTACTCATTCCATACTTGGGAAATGACCTCCGAAAAAAAATTCCGCATTCTGGATAATGTCAGAAAAACGAAACTTGTCAACTGTGATCCTGCCCTAATCATGTGTTAAACGCGAAAAGGAAAACGAAAAAAAATATTTGTTAGAAAAAAGTTACGAGCATCTTCTCTTAAGTATAGAACGCACTTTACCCAGGTAAATATCTGGGTAAAAGTTGTCCGGCTTGACTACCCAACGAACTCAACCTGAACGATCCTTCGTAATTTGAAGCGGAGAAAGAATTTTTTTTTTAAAGTTATCGCTGGAAATAGGTAAAAGAGAACTGGTGATTATTTATATACCTACATTGGCATATTTTCGGCTTAGCACACCATTAAACATATTTAGAACACGGTCAATAAATTAGCGCATTATTGTTGATGGCTTCACACAAAAAATACTTGCGCTGAAATTATAACATATAAAAAGATGCCCTACAACAGTTTGCTAAATAGGACTAAGTTACTTGCCTTTTATGCATGAAGTATAAGATCATCCAGTCTTATATTAATGCATATCCATCATTTCGCATCTTTGTGGTACAGTTTTATTTGCGCATAAAAATGTTCACGATTTGTAAAGATTCAAATGATCGAAACGATGTGGAACTTATTCAGTGATTTCGTGTGATACTCATTAAAGGTTTTATACCCGTTTATATGTACATTGCTTATCAAGACTTTATCAAATGATCTATACAGGATGCGAGACATGCATCTATAGGTAAGTGCATTTTCATCGAAAAACGATACAGCGATAGAAAACGGAAGAAAAACGATAGTATGGTTAATGATGGGCATTAGGAGGCGAAATTTGTATAGTCTTCCCTTATTTGTCGTCGATTCTCCATAAACACTGTTTCAAGCTTCGTCATGCGTTGTTTCAGACTCAATGAGAGATCCTAAAAATTCGTGAAGAAATATTTCATTAAGCGATGTTCGTTTAAAAATTAATAAGTGTACCTTGAACGTGGCCGTCCTAAATTCTACATATCCTTAAGACAGTTCCAAAAATCTCTTTTTAAAAAAAATATTTGCCTGTTATGACCTTTCCCTGAAATGTATATGGAATTTGTCATTTGTGTTGGCATTGACTTGTCGCTATACACAAAAGCCATTTATAAATAAGGTGATTTTGCAAATTATGAGCTAAATATTCATTATGTGCGCAATACGAAATTGACATGAACGCAGAGTTATCTATGCCCAGCTCTTATAACGGCCACATTTACGGTCATAAATGTGATGGTCGTTGACTCAAAGCTTTGTCACAGAATTAAGCTCCAAATTATGTGTCGAATGATGGATGATGAAATTGCCTACAATTGTCACTATCCGTACTCGATACGATGGTTTTTAATGGAAAATGAGAGGTAAGAAAAGTCTATCAGTGATGGAAAATGTTTTTAGCCTACGCTGAACGAATCGTAAAGTTGTGAGATTTGTGCATCCATTTTCGAGATATTTCCATCCAATCCCATTAGAAAAAAAAAGAATACACGAAAGCTATAATATATTCATAAGTATAAACACTGCAATTAACCATGCGTTTAAATACCCATAGACATTGATGAGAGTAGAAAAACAAGAGATCATAAGCAATGGACATGTAGGGATGCATAATAACAGTCGATAATGAATTACAGCCGGCAAGCAGCAGGTATTGTCGTTAGATCACACTGCTCCAAGCGTCGCTTAAAACAAGACAAATTACCAGCCATAACGACATCACATGGCAAGGAGTTCCAGATAGGTACAACACGAAAAGCGAAAGAGTTAAGCACATCAGTTCGACTCGTTGTCTTCCTTTCGATTTGCAGAGGGTGAAACCTCGAGCGTGATGCAAACTTTGTAAAAGAAAAAATGCTCTTGAACGGAATTCCCGAAAAACCTTTAACAATCTTAAAACATAAATGTAGGTCGAACTGAGTTCTTCGATACCATAGAGGTTTCAAATCAAAAATGCGAAGTCGCTGCTCATAATTGGGCTGGAACGGTCCACGAAAAGCTTTCCTAAAAGCCATCTTAGTAAATCGTCGTTGGACTCTTTCGATCATTTCGATATCCCTTTTCACAGACGGGGACCAGACCTGAGTACAGTATTCTAAGATGGGGCGACAGTAAGCAACGAAGGCTTTCCGATAACTTTCAACGCTACTGTATTGCACAGCGCGCAGAATGTAGTTCGCTACTTGAGCAGCTCTCCGCGAAACTTCAACACAGTGATTATGCCAATTGAGGTCGGGACTCACATAAACACCTAGATCCTTCATCACTTCCTTTGCAGGAAGATCGAAACCGCATAAATGTAGAGGGCATTCAGTCGAGAAATTTAAATGCAGGACAAAACATTTCTCAGGGGATATATCAAGTTGCCATAGCTGTGACCACTGTTCCAGTGAAATCATGTCCTGACGTAGCACATTGTAATCGAATTGGGGATCTGTAATAGGTCTGTATATCTTCACATCATCAGCATAGAGCTTACAGCAACTTAGCAAGCTCTTTGGAAGGTCATTGACATAAAGCAAAAATAATAGCGGCCCTAGAATGCTACCTTGAGGCACCCCACTGAGCACAAAATGAGAAGAAGACAAGGCATTCCCGACTTTCACTCTAAAACTGCGTCCACATAAAAAGTTTTTTAACCAAGTTAGGACACTGCCACCTATTCCTTAGGCGTTCAACTTCAGCAGTAGCTTTGGATGGGTCACCGAGTCAAACGCCTTGGCGAAGTCAATATAGACCACATCTGTTTGGAAACCGTTATTGAGACCAGCATACCAGTCGCAGCAGGATGTTAACAGCTGCGTGAGCGTAGATTTTCCTTTCAGAAAACCATGCTGGTTATCGCTGATAATGTTAGAGAGACTAAGGTGACTCAGTATTGATTTTCTTAGAACAATTTCAAGCACCTTGCAAAATGATGAGGTAAGACTAATGGGACGGTAGTTGGAAACACGGTTTAGAGGGGCTTTTTTGGTAACGGTATTACTATTGCAGTTTTCCAAGCATTCGGAACAATGCCCAGTGCAATACTATGTTTGAATAGAATACATTGGGGGTAAGAAAGGCCTGTCGCCAGCTAGCGCTGGCAGGAGGTCTGAAGGCGTCCAGACGCCGTGCACAGGTCGATTCACTGATAAGGGTGGTTCGAAGATTCAGGAAAACACAGCTAGCGGCTGAACGGCTCCATGCAAGGTCAGGACTGAATTTGATAATGCCCTGGATCACCCGCTCGAACTCCCTCTGCTACGCCTTAGAGCGCTATCTTTGCGTAAAGGATGCCATTTGCGGAGATATATACGTGCTGTTGCAAAAAAAAAGTGTTCACTGTTTTCTCTGAGCCCTGTGTTTCAATCTCGCTTTATTGTTTTGCGACTCATTCCACAACTGTTGCATTTTGCGCGAGTGCGATGTTTTGCAAGTGTCCGGTGTCTTTCCCATCCTCGTGTTTCTAATCCCGCCTTTTTGTTGTGCAGTCCATTCTTTAATTGTTATGTGCTTCATGCCTGTACGGCGACTTGCTCAAGCGTTTTCTATTACGGCTCAAAACACCTATTTCGACTGTTTTTCACCTCGACCGTAGATATTTTTTGATCTTTTTCCGCTAACTTCGCATTTTTTTCGTTGTTTCAACCAGTGGTCATTTTCTTCTGCCGTTGGCTCGCACAGTTTTGGGTTATTTTACTTATCAATAAAGTAGAGATAGGAAAGGACGGGAGAGGGGAGAGGCGATAGTCGTAACAACTTTATTCCTGCCTGCACGTCCATGTCCGATTATTGGACAGAGTATATGATATAAGTGCTGAACATCATATTTAAGCGAAATCGAAGCAGCAAGAGGCTGAATTAAGTTCAGAAATTTTTTCTGCCGGAATCTGTCCGAATTCCTCTTTCGAATTATCTTTTTTTTTCTGGTTTCTTGCAAAAATCACTCTGAACCGTTCCTGCCATCCTCATACATCAGCCAAATCCCTCGAAAGTTGCAAAAATTCCGCCAAAATCAATTTTGAATTACTCATTCCATACTTGGGAAATGACCTCCGAAAAAAAATTCCGCATTCTGGATAATGTCAGAAAAACGAAACTTGTCAACTGTGATCCTGCCCTAATCATGTGTTAAACGCGAAAAGGAAAACGAAAAAAAATATTTGTTAGAAAAAAGTTACGAGCATCTTCTCTTAAGTATAGAACGCACTTTACCCAGGTAAATATCTGGGTAAAAGTTGTCCGGCTTGACTACCCAACGAACTCAACCTGAACGATCCTTCGTAATTTGAAGCGGAGAAAGAATTTTTTTTTTAAAGTTATCGCTGGAAATAGGTAAAAGAGAACTGGTGATTATTTATATACCTACATTGGCATATTTTCGGCTTAGCACACCATTAAACATATTTAGAACACGGTCAATAAATTAGCGCATTATTGTTGATGGCTTCACACAAAAAATACTTGCGCTGAAATTATAACATATAAAAAGATGCCCTACAACAGTTTGCTAAATAGGACTAAGTTACTTGCCTTTTATGCATGAAGTATAAGATCATCCAGTCTTATATTAATGCATATCCATCATTTCGCATCTTTGTGGTACAGTTTTATTTGCGCATAAAAATGTTCACGATTTGTAAAGATTCAAATGATCGAAACGATGTGGAACTTATTCAGTGATTTCGTGTGATACTCATTAAAGGTTTTATACCCGTTTATATGTACATTGCTTATCAAGACTTTATCAAATGATCTATACAGGATGCGAGACATGCATCTATAGGTAAGTGCATTTTCATCGAAAAACGATACAGCGATAGAAAACGGAAGAAAAACGATAGTATGGTTAATGATGGGCATTAGGAGGCGAAATTTGTATAGTCTTCCCTTATTTGTCGTCGATTCTCCATAAACACTGTTTCAAGCTTCGTCATGCGTTGTTTCAGACTCAATGAGAGATCCTAAAAATTCGTGAAGAAATATTTCATTAAGCGATGTTCGTTTAAAAATTAATAAGTGTACCTTGAACGTGGCCGTCCTAAATTCTACATATCCTTAAGACAGTTCCAAAAATCTCTTTTTAAAAAAAATATTTGCCTGTTATGACCTTTCCCTGAAATGTATATGGAATTTGTCATTTGTGTTGGCATTGACTTGTCGCTATACACAAAAGCCATTTATAAATAAGGTGATTTTGCAAATTATGAGCTAAATATTCATTATGTGCGCAATACGAAATTGACATGAACGCAGAGTTATCTATGCCCAGCTCTTATAACGGCCACATTTACGGTCATAAATGTGATGGTCGTTGACTCAAAGCTTTGTCACAGAATTAAGCTCCAAATTATGTGTCGAATGATGGATGATGAAATTGCCTACAATTGTCACTATCCGTACTCGATACGATGGTTTTTAATGGAAAATGAGAGGTAAGAAAAGTCTATCAGTGATGGAAAATGTTTTTAGCCTACGCTGAACGAATCGTAAAGTTGTGAGATTTGTGCATCCATTTTCGAGATATTTCCATCCAATCCCATTAGCTGCTCCTCCAGTGTAAGCATTGTCCTTTTATCTTCTTCGTCATCGGCCGTACCCTCTTCCCACATATCATCAGCACGAAGCATTTCTTTTGCTGCAAACAATTAGTTTTCATTGTTCTCACTTGCTCGAAGCTTTCCTGCTTCTGTGGCCTACAATTGCGCTTATTCTTGATCGAATAGGGCCACGCCATTTTATTGAATGTTCAGTAGAAGAGGATCGAGAGGTTATCTGATCGGTTCAATGAAATACGACAGTTCAGAACCACTTCTGATGGAAGTGACTCATAAAATTTCGTGCCTCATGATCGTGGAGTCAGCTTGCCATCTAGCCGGCAGCGTGTAGAGAGCTCATCGTCCAAATAACTGTTTCCTCAGTCTTCTAACTGCTTTGTAAGCAATAGGCTATTGCATCTGCATTGAAAGAGTCTTCGAGGGATTGCTTATTTTTGAAGTGAAATTGATCAGAACTTTAAGTATGAACTTGTACAAGGAGCATGACAATTTGCCATAAACTGATCAGAGACCTTTTTGGAAGAGGCTCTGTCTCGCATCAGGATACTCCTGCAGCACTTGACAAACATCTTCCTGTCGTAAAGCGTACACATCCGTGTAACCCAGCGATCGTACAGCGACTGTGTGCTTGTTACCGCTTCGATCACCCGACAAGTTCAGTATGGCGAGTTGCCCGAATACAGCACCCTCTTTAAGAACTTTCAGCACAGTTTGACCATCGTCGCTGACATAGTTCAGCTGACCTCGCTTCACTATATACATCTCCTATACAAAATCATTTCAGTTTGCTGTTAAAATATTTGACAGTTCAATTCCTTTCAGCTCTAGAAGCTTTTTAACTTCTTTTATATACGTTGTACAGTAAACGCACATTTACAATTACACTCTTAAGGTACTGTTCGTCATTGATGCTCTCCGTGAAAATGTCTCTAACCTAACATTAATGTCCGACCTAGTTCGACCATACCCTAGCATAACATAATGCAGTCGTTCATTTAATTGTTCATCATAACGGCATGAAATACGGCTCAACCCAGCCAAAACCGTTGGTAAAAGGTTAGGTCGAACCTCACTATAGGCCATATGAAACAAGCCATATGAAATTATCTAATTGGAATAAATCTGCCTGTTTTCAAGAGAAAAATGTATGGTTATTTTTCATCCTTTTCATTAAAAGAAGGTGAGAAATTTAAAAATTATATGAGCGGATGGTATTGAAAAGCGGAGACAGCATGGGTTCAGCTTTCGGTGCTTAAAAATACCTTAGCTAGTTCACCACGTCGACATAAGTAATCGTTGGGGCCGAACATATGAAACTGCAATCTGAGCACAAGCTCGTATAGCAATCCCGGCTCGCAGTCCTGAAAGAAAGCATTTTTCAAATATAATTAACTAATCACTGTGGGAAAATTGAGGACAACGACTAAACCAGTAAAGAAGACGGATGCGATCAATTCTGGCTCGTTGTTTGTCAGCACTAAGTCATCACTTCTAGGCTCCAAAAAACATCTAATGCTTCTCGCATACTAGCGATGAGCCTAAAAATTTCAAAGTGAATGCAATTACTTCTATGTTTTTGCTCCCCTTCCCCACTCATTCTTCCTTTCATACTCAAACTCCGCTTCCAGTGAAATTTTTCTATATGGCAGCTATTTTTTGGGAACGCGCCGAACTTTCTGAAGACCTTCCAGGAACGTCAATGCTGCACATATGGAATAATTGTTTTAAAGGAACTAGACCATTAAAAAAGAGTAATGTCAAAAAGTTCCACCTGTAACAGTTCCACTCTCTTTAAGGTATCCATATGCAAATGAACGGCTAATTGCCCTTGCAGCCTTGTTGGAAGAGTCTCGAGCACCACCTCAAATGACAAGCAACTCCGTTAATCTCCGATCATGAACACTTTACTGATGGCGCAACTGTATTGTACTTCGAACACTCATCGAATACAAAGTGCATAATTGTTCAATATTTACAGCATATTCCTAATTACGTAGTGTATTGACCATTTTGCTATTTACTCATCTTTACAAGGCAGCCAGTACACAAATTCTTTCAACACCCCAAAAAATTATAGTTCAATATTTTACACGGAGAAAGCAACTTATCATGCTCACTCTCCTAGTTTATATCTCAGTTACCAATGTTACCAGTGTCCATCGAAGGAATTGCAGTTCTACAATGCGCCTGCAATCCTCACACCATAATCCCTTCACTGCAATTCAGATCGTGTGTTTCAGGTCGTATTCCGTGACCACAGAAAACAAATCAGCATCGTTATTACTTCAGTAAGCTATAACAAACACATAAGCATTCAGCAAACTAATTACTGGCTAGCGATAGCATCCGCACAGAGTGAGCGGTGATTGTAAGGGGCCTTGGACTTTGACCACCGCAATTAACTACAGGAATATCTGTTAGCTCAATGTCGTGACTGCGAAACAGAGTATAATTAGAAAAACGACAAACGCTTTCATCCTTGGTGATTCCTTGATCATGAACGTATTCACAACAGTTTAGAACACGCTTCTGAATGTCGGGATCCACTTGCCTAAAACAAATGACTTTGCCATAAAATCTGTGGCATATGATTTCCATGCGTTCACATTGCCCCGTCAATTGCTAAAACTAAAGGCCGTTGCGAACGCTGCTGAGCATTGTTGTCTCGTTCTATGTTATCAGCACATCAGGCTTTCAGTGCTCGCTACTACCTAATCAGCATGAAGTAATCAACCTATGGCGCATTAAGGTTATCCTTAAAACCTTATAGGAAAGACAGAAATATCGTTCGAATAAATTTTGTGACGATTGTGATTAAATACACATTCATAACGTTGAACTTCGGAAAGATACCACTCAGGATTTAAAAAAAAAAAGAAAACGGACTGCACAAACAATTATCCCCTCTCTATAGGCTATAGCAAAATTATTTAGAAGTAAAATCGATCGCTTTATCGAAAATGCATAAAGTGGTGCATAGTATGAATTCAACAATATTAAAAATTAGTGTTTAGAAAACAATCAGCAGAAGTGTAATACAAAATTTATTGATCAAAATCATTTTCAATGAACGACATTTTTGGTGTCGTACTATTTTAGATAAGTGTTTTCTTTTGACTCAATTAAAACTATACAGTTTTGATGAGAACAAAATTGAAGAAACTTTCATTGGCTTTCATTATGATTCGTTGTACGCAACACAATTGAATTGAAAGCGATACATTCGCTAATAAAATCTAAACAAAATAGTTACCTGTAATTCATGTAGAATTTTATTCCGTCAACAATCTCTTGGAATTCCGACTGATTACGATTCATCGTTGAAACGACGCTGCCTACAGAACCGATGATAACGGCAAAAATAAGAAGACCCAAGAGAGTGTCGACAATTTCCAAACCATTCTCAATTGAGCGCATCGGATAGGGCTAAAATTATTAGTGAAGATGAGAGAGCATAAAACAATCTGAGCATGGTTGTTAATGTTTGTCGTATGTTAGTCAAGTAAGAATGGCTCTATTACTGAGTAATGTTTTGGATGTTCGAGATCGTTGAAGCCAAGCGTTGAGTTCGACATATATGTAATGCAATTAGTCGATAAAACTTAATCGGTTGTCATATGGACTTTCATGAAAGTTGCCCAAGTTATTATCATTATGGCTTCGCACATAAACACCTATCTCCGCACTTGTATAATTAACGAGCTTACCACTCATTCAGAAAAAACTCTTTTGATTGCTTGCTCATTTGCATGCAACAAATCTCCACGATTCTTCCCGACGGATATCGTGTTCTATGGAAGGAATTCGGAAATTCGATCAGCGCATTACAGCTCAGTTATGAAACTATGGCTATCATATTTTCTTCACAAGTGAGCAATTTCGACAGACAAGTCGTCCTGATTGGTCACGAATATTAAACGTCATATAGTGGGACACTACCTGTTGCCCGCTGGTGGTGAGTGTCAGTGATGACCAGTACATGCTCAAAGCATACTCCTTTGTGAAATTAGGAAACCGCACAATGATAGCTCTGAAAAATTACAAATTTTTTTGCATATAACCACGAAAATCCAAGAAGCCTGAATCTGTGCATACCTTTACCTGCAGCCAACAAGCAATGAGGTGCTTAGTGATTGCAAAGAAAAAAGACTAATGAGAAATGAGAAAAGGAAATAAGTTGAAAAGGAGATTAAGAAACGAAAAGAAAAACCAATTCAGTTCAATTATCAGCCATCAGTGCGATTATCAGCCATCAGTGCGACAAATGCAAGTTTGCAATCGGTTTTCAACATAATATAATTTCTTGATGTTAACACAAACCAAGACAAAACGATATCAACTTTTTCAAATCTGTTCGAACGGAAGTGAAAGTTTGAATTAGTGTCTATTTCTCCGTCAGAACGGAACTGACAGTGGAGGGAATTTCAAGCAAGTTGAATTCATTAGTGAGGAAGATTGGTTTTGGTCTCAAGAAATGAAGAACGATAAAAGTAAAATGGGCGTATGAGAAATTTATAAAGGTGTTGGGACCGGAAGAGGCCTCCTCGCTAAAATGTGATCAACGAGTAATCAAAGCGAAGTGACTTTTTGTTCCAATACGCCATCATCTCGGTGACATAGTCCATACGCTGCCCCACGTCTCTTCCACTTTCGTTGAACCAACAGTCTTCGTCTGCGTCTTCCGACAGTAAGATATCACAAGTCGGCAGCACCGGATCAGCGATTTTAGTGTACGTGAATTGCCAAACTCCAGGATCCTCGTCTGCAAAAAAAAATAAAACAGCAAATTTTGTCAATACGTTTCCTGACTAGTGCAGCCAAAATGCGTTCATTTCCTTGCAAAAAATATGCAATTTGCAAAATTCGTGGGATCGATCATGGTTAACAGATGAACCACAATCCTAATGAGCGCTAACGGCATCATTCTAACCTTGTTTTAGAACTGTGCATTGCAAATTGCGATTAGGAAACGCTTTACAGCGGTTCCAGAAATGATTGATTTTGTGCTCTCTTCAACACTTGCATACATACGTAAATATGCAGAGAACGTATAAAGGAGTGGAATATTACTCTCAGTTCCAGCTGAGAGGCTAATAAGGAAGTAGGCGCAAGCGTTCCAGTGGAAAAGAACGATACACGTCATGACCAATACGAAGATCTTGAAACCATTCGGCCAGTTGGTTCGCATTTGAGTTCGCTCGATGAAATGCATCAAACGATGGCTCTTCAATAGACGATTGACACGCAGTAGAGATATATCTCTTCGAATGAAAAGAAACAGATCGAGTGGAAACAAGCATAACACATCCAACCAGAAGACTGTCCTGAAAGTGAAAAAACGGAAGACACTTGGTTCGGTGACAGATTTCACACAAGGAACGTTAGACAGTAAGCCATTATATAGCAAATAAGACAGCAGTTCCTATCGTCTCGCTACTAAGCATTGTAAGCATATTAGAGTTAGAAGGATATGAAATGATTCGATTAGAATCGAATCGAATCTTTTATTTAGTCGATAAGCAAGGACTACCTCTGCGACAAAACAAAGATGATACAAGGGGGTATAATCAGATACAATCATAATAAGGATATTACGGCACAACACATCACTACATATCACTGTTCAGCTCAAAGGCAAACAGTGTATTGAGGAAAACAGTCGCTCGGTGTCTTATCGTTTTCAGTCCGTAATTTGTTCGCAATGTTTCACAGATTTACATTTCACGCTTCGTTCGGTTATGAGTTTTTTGTCAGCAAGTTACTCAAATTTTCACTGAGTTGACCGCTTTTCATCTTTGATTCAACGAACATCTTCGCATCACAAATGAATCAATTAAACTGATGGAAATATTGCAGAAAAAGATTTTAGCATTCTTAGTGAATTTGTAAAAATTAAGTTCCGTTGTGCTGTTCGGAAGCAAATTAAGACACTTACGTTTTGACGTATCTCTTAGCGATCAGTTTCAGGTCGACTACCAATGCGCCATCGTGTAGATAGCCTAAAAATTAACATAATCCTAAACATGGACACATGCAATGCTAACCACTGTTCGCATCAATACTAACTGTTCTTCTGAAAAATATATGCCTACACCTTGTCGCATGCAAAGTACAAAAATTAACAGGATGAACACAACGGTGATCGGTGTACAGAAACCACTTCATCTGATAGAGGTTTCACTACGCGCCAGCGATTGGAGACATTTACCCTACTGTTTTGGATGTTTATAATGATCACACTAGTTCATTTATTGAACCAAACAACAATCGCACATTAGCGTTTGTATCACAGAGTGTTTCGATTTGCACCTATTGAACCAGGTTGTCGAGTCATCTTTATATCCAAAAACCTAAGAAATTCTAGCATTATCAGCTGCATTTGAACTTTTATCAAAAACTAAAGTGTTTGAAAAAGAAAGGAAGAGAAATGTGAGAGGAAAGGAAAAGACTGGCAGTACAGAAAAGCGGAACTTACTGATCCTCGATTGAACAAATATATCGATGAGAAAAATGAAATCGAAGACGATATTGCAGCAAAGCCAATAATAGAAGAAGTACTTGTGGATGTCGACGAATACGAAGATTACCACCATCAGAAGGTTGTAAAAACATCCGATTGACGTAAGCGTCGTCCAATAATAGAGTGCCGTCGATGTCGGTCTCAACGTAAAGAAAACAATCGACCTGCAAATCGTACACCTCCTAATCACTGAATCTGTTAGAGCAATTTTTTCTCATCGAGCATATTTCTTCTCATAAAATAAAGATACAAATTTTTCTATGCGTCCATGTACTTACGGAAGCGTCTTAACGTAACCATTTGTTGATAAAATGCATGAACAAGTAAATCGTTCATGTAAACTCGCTTTGTAAACGGCAGGGAATACGGACAAAAAATCGAAGGAAATCACAGAGAGGGCTGTTTTTTTTTAAGTTTTTTAAGTACGGAACGTCTATGCAAATGAACGATAAAATTTCGCTTATTAGCTAGAAATAGCTTTCTGAGCATTCATTGAACGTAGAAGTGCTCACTGACTGTTTCAGGGCGATCATGAAGACCGCTTTTTTAATGCCTACATATTTTTGGTGGGCATTTGGCTGCGCTGTTTGTCTGTAAACAACACCAAATGGTTTGATACGAAAAGCGAAGCAAAGTTGTGTGAATAGGGTTGACCTTATGAACTTCTTGGTGGTAGCGCGAATGTCCCATTTGCGAGCAGTTGGAGGTGTTTCAGAGTTGGGACTAGCACGCAACAGACTGGTACGACTGTTCTTGCTTTCCAATTTGGCAGCTGTCTGCGCAGCTACTGCTGGTGGTTCAAACACTGCCGACGCGTTCAGCTCAGAATGACGTTCACGCTCTTCCTGATCCTCTGGCTGCATTGACATCATCCAGTTCCTCACTACCTTAAATAACTGGCTAAGTGTCGCAGATA
>JPKZ01002633.1:261628-283542 GCA_000803305.1 Toxocara canis | reverse complement strand
GTAGGGGTGGCCAGGGGAGGGGGAAGTGCGTAGGCCTAGTCCTGTTTTCACACTACTTTCCCGCCTAAGTCTCTCTTCTATCCCCAACTCCAGTAGGCGTGATCTTCAAACTTAAATGAAATCGTCTAACATTTTCGGTCACTTCAGTAAATGGGACCCATAATCTGCTGGCATAGCAGTTCTATGAGAGGTGGTAGTCGGCGCACTTAAAAAACAAAGAAAGCTTTTTGTTGCGTTGCTAACTACTTTCTGTACCCCTGTTTATCGCTCTCCAAAAAAGCGGGTTATATGCACTGTATTTCATTTACGAACTCATCGAAGCAAACGCCACGTATCGTATACGGTCATAATATACTTAACAGAACATTCACTCTGGATCTTCGAGTTCACCTCTCGGGACATGTGGTATTTTAGTTTGCCAGAAGGGGGTTGAGAATACAGACTAAATGGGCGTGGGGAAACGAGGTAGTGGAGGAGAGAGAGGCGTCACATTTCGAAAGAAGGAAGATTGAATTCGGGTGATGGCCTATTCTAAGACAGTTTTATATCATGTCGATTATGCAAATGGGCGAGATGAATTTGAAGCTGAGAGCGAATTCAAGTGGAGTTTATATAAAGTGCAACTTCCACAATGAAGAGCTGGTATTTTCTAATAGAATGCCGAAGGAAGCAACACTCAACGATGGCATTTAAGGTATCAAGGCGACATAACAAAAAGTCGAGTGAATGCCAAGTGTTAAAGAATCGATGAAATCGCACTGTTTGCCATAGAAACGCCTGTTGATGGCTTCTTCAGGATTAAATGACATATTTACGCATACTGCTGATCACAGATTACAAAGAAAGAAGATTGAAGCAATCTTCATTAGGTGATGCGGCACGCTAGAAACGATTATCGTTTGTGTTCTGTTCATACATTTTATGCGCTCTATGTGAATACTACTTAATCGAGGCCATCTTGCGTTGACGAGCTAGCTACTCTAGCGAGCATACGATACAAGCGGCTTACAACAGCAGTTCTCGCTACTTCAGCGAACTTTTTTCGGTTCGTAGCGCCCTCGTTACATGATTGCCCGCCGTTTCGTGAGTCATGCGCAACAGCCGCAGCACCATCACTGTTGCGTCCATTCATTCGATGACGGTACGGCAATTCGATTTTACGCGCTATAAATCCTTTACCTGTAAAACGTTGTGGAAAATTACGAGCAATGAACTATTCTCGAAGCTTCCTCTAAAGTAGTAAATTTATATGATTCAACAAGAAGGTTTTACTCGGCTATAAAAAGACTTTATCAGGTTTTGCCCTTACAATCGAGTGAGAATATTACCCTCTATTTTAAAGTCTTTAGCTGTAATAAGTGAAAACATAATTCTCTTTTGTCCACACAATTTTCTGCTTACCGTTATGAAGATATTCTATTGAAATGCAAAGTTTCATTGAAGTGAAACTATTTATATTAACAGAAGTATCTGATCAGTAGAATGATTGGAGGATGAAGCCTTTAGATGCCAGTGATAACAAATGGGGCAGCGTTTCAGTGGGCTAGTCTAATGCGCTTTCCGTGACCCTAATTAACACGGATTAATAATTGTTAGAAAACTCATCTACGCGCTAAGATTTTCACTCCACTCATGATAGGTTAGTTGCTCTCGGTGTCCACCTTCAATTGGTGATGCTCAAGCGAAATGTTCATAGGATCCGATTTGCAGACATTGCTGCCGCTCCTCGTTCCGACTTTTTTGAATTCGTTTTCCATAAAGTTGTCAAAACTCATTAGGAAGTCCACAATGAACTGTACTTTATGGAAGATGTATTGCGACGTTAAATATGTAGTGCGACTCTAACGACATATGTCACATGACGTTAAAGGGTCATATGAGCTGCAATCTTTATGATAGAAATTGAGCAAAGGGCACATATATGCCTGAACTACGTTTTCCCTCTGAGTCTTTTCCGCAGGCCATAACAACTCATAAGAAAATGCATAAATATTCTCAAAATTTTATTTAGGACCCCCCCCCCCCCCCCCCTAGTGTCATAGATTATGTTAGCCAAATATCACAGTTTTGGTATCTATCTTTGGTCCGTTTGCTGAAACTGTCGAGAAGGCCTGGCTTACTGACGCACACATAAATAAGTAAACCCATAGAGATGATTAGCTCATAATGAGGTTTGACAGCAGCGAAAAGCGCATGAAATGGCTGCTGCAGTTGTAGCCGACGAACGCATCTCACTTATCGAACAACAGGTTTCAACTCTCATCGAATTTCACTGTGTCGTCTTGGTAACGAATCAACATCCGTATGCAACAATGAGCAATATCTCACAACAAATTGTCAGCGATAAGCGCATCTGCCATAAAAGTTGCGTGATCGACGACAATGATTATCCAGAAAAAATGCTTACTCTTTTGAGAAAACTTTGAAAATTTTTCGTCGCTGCCTTACTTATTTAAAACCACATCATGAATAATAATAAATTGAATGTATAAGTAACAACCGCTTGCACAATTCGTAGAATATCACAAACGCGCTACGTATCCATTTACTCGCAATTGCAGGTCGATGAAAATTTTGTGGACGGTGAACGAAACTTCCCAACATAGTCTATAAAATCACATGTGGCACACAATTTGTGCCCAACACAAAGTATGCACGAAAGTGTCGTAAGAACCACCCAGCAAACTAATATCTCTTCACGAAAAATGCTACTCAGTTTATATTAGAAGATAAGTGCAACACGGCGATACAGTTGATATCGGGCAGTCACAAGCCACCAGGCACTAGATAAAGGAGTTTCCAAATGATTCAACTTTTATATGCTTGGCAAAACAACAGGAAGCAATAGAGGTGGGCAAAATGATGAGTGTTTATATCAGTCGTATTACTTCGGCGGTCGGCTAGCGATTATTCTTAAGTAAATCCGGTACCTCATTTCAGCTCTATCTCTTTCCCACCACTTCCCACTCCACCCTCCCCCACCAGCTGCTTTAATACTACGTATTGGGCTTCATTTGATAGAAGGAGATCACTTTTTATTCGCATACGCAAATTGCACCGGCTTCTTTTTTGAGGTAAGTGAGAATGCGCGCAAGGAGGCTGGCATGATGGTGCACTGGCGACTTACCTATCAAATCAACCGGTTTCGTAAGCCCCTCGCGAAATAACGAATATTCAAATTTTATCCAATCCACCAAGTAGTACAGTTCTTTTGCTGAAAGTCTGCATTGCTGTTCTGCGATACACTCAGCGAAGCATGTAACTTGACCGATTAAAACTCATGGGGTCAGCTAAACGGATTCAGCCATCTGACACATGCTCTAATTGCCATGGACGATAAGAACCTGGTCCGCTTGAAACACATTGGCTAAATCCAGAGCACGAGTCCCTTAGGGAAGTGACCATAGACGTAAGACACATCAAAATAGAACTTTTGCCAAGTCGATAGTTTCATCACGTTTTACGCAAATAAGCATATCATTTTCGATTGCTCGTCGACACCGTTTCCTTGGCCACATCCAAAGCTCTTTGTTGAGTTTGATAGTGCGAAATGAAACTGCTGTTGCTTTTCATCGACAACAAGTTTTTTTTCTGGCATGCCTTATGTCAGAGGACTATATAAAACGGTATCGATTGATCATATCGAATATCTGATCAATGATCGATGCTTCGAACACCTCTCGAGAAAGAGACAGTGATCGTTGTTCTAAACACAACCACGATACGGGCCAATCAAGCTTTTTGTGTCGCATTAATCGACAAGAAAAAGCTGCGTAGAAGCCGTTCGCAGACGAAGAAAAGAAGAAATACGACTTGGATATAACAGAGCTGTGGACGAGAAGACTGAAAAAAAAACGACGAATAAGAAAAACCGGATATTTTAGAAAGGACCATCTCGTCGAATACCGTATAGCCTAAAAGAAACTTCCAGCACGATTTTCAACAAGCAAAAATTGACAACTGTACAACAACAACTCTCTCCATGGATCGGGAACATTTGGTCACACAAAGTATCAGGTATTGAAAAGCGAAATGGTGATTCAAAAGAAACATCCAAATTAGATTTTTTAAAGATTGTGCGCAAAGCGCTTTGTGATTGCATGAAAGCTTATCGGAGCAATCCGCAACTCTATTCGACTATAATCGAACTTAAATTCGTCCTTGTAAAAGATCGAAAAGAAAAACTGGTATAAAAACATTAAAGTATCGATCGTCAGTGCACCTAAATTATAAATCTGTTCGGTACATTTGTATATCATGTGCATAAATAGCCTATGACTTGTATGTTAGTTTGCGTAAAACCATACGCTTATCGTTTTAAAATAATAATTTCAATCGTATCCTCGTTTTCTCATATCCCACTCTGTTGTTTCTAAAAAAATCTTTAAGTACCAGTGTTTCACTTATTGACAGTCTAATGGGCCGCCTGCTTGGTAGAAATTTGTTGGCGAATTACTTGAACACATCATCAGCTCATGAGAGCTTGAGAATTTGGTTATTTTTATGCGCTTTGACAAATTTGAAATTTGCAATACGAATTAAAGTTGCGCGTTGTCTTTGTATGCACGTGTATGCCCAGATGTGTGTGTTTTCCTGTTGGCCATGGTAATTCCAGCTCGGAATCGACTGAAACCAGAAGACGGGTTGACAATTCGCTTCTTATAATTTACACTCTTGGATCACGTCCTATCCATTTCCTAATCATTTCATCGGTCGCAATGATCAACGAGTTGATTTGTTTGGTCGAAAATTTTGCGCACATTCCCAGCTAGCCAATCGAGAAGCACATTACAGTAGTCTGGTTACAAAAAAAGGATAAAAAGTATGCATGTATTCTTAGGGATGAGACTGCTTAGTCAACCGCTCGAATAGCAAAAAAATGGCTTTTTTTTTTAAATAAAGATTCAAACGAATTAGTACTGGGAGGTTCCGATTCGCATAAGCGATCAATCCGAATAAAGTTCGAATTTTTCGCCTTTGTGAGCGGTTTTGTTAAACCCATTGGTTTGGTTTATTAAACGCCAGTGTGCACGTCAAGTCTTTCCTATGACACGCAATTCCACTTCGTTTTTCACTGGTTTTTCCAGTGGACATGAAAGGCGATGCAGTTTTGCAGCTTTTCCACGTTAGCTGACTATTGTGAGGAGAATACTGTTCAAAACAGTGATGATATTTGCACATTTCAGAACTCGTTAAGTTTTTTTAGGTTTTGTGCTGTGAGCATTCAAACGAGCAGAAGGCAGACGTCTGTGAACTGTGAAAATGGGGACTGCTATAGATCAAGTGATTTTTCACGAATGTAGCAGTCTCATGACAACTGTTGACTTAAGACTCATCTTCGGGGTTGTTGGGCATCATTATTCGAACACAACGAATGAGTTTTCAGTGAAAATTGTAGATGTATTTGCAAGGGATGATGCCAAGTCCCGGTCTGTCAAAAGAGGCTTCATGATCTCAGTTCCGTTCCGCTGCTTTTTTCAAAGAAGGACGATCTACAGGCCAAGGTGGATTGAAAAGCACGCACAACACTTGTCCGCAGATGGGCAAAAAAAACTCTTGGAAAACTTCTGCTCTTCGCACCTACTGCCTCGTATTATTAAAACTGTAATCCGTTGCTGGTACTTTCAGTCAACTATATCGCTATCGTTGCCAGATCTACATTGCGATTCCGTCTAGGATACCTGTGTTTTTGAATTGTTGTTGCATCTACGTGCATCTGAACAGAAAACTGGCAAAATGGGCCCAAAAGAAGGCAGACCTTGTCCTTCACGCATTTACATTGACTCCGAATTTTCGCCTTGACGGCATTCCCTCAAAGTGATACGATAAATTGACCAAATTAGATATGGGTAGCTTGTTTTAGTTATCGTTGTTGGTGCTTTTTAATAATCTGATAAAATTTATTGCGTTCATGGAACGCTTCCGTCGCTCAGTATATGATATTCTTTTCAGTAGACACCGGAGGTAATAGCGAATCGCAGACCTAAGATATGCTCAATTAAGTAACGAGTACCTGAAAACCTCGCGTCTTCTTTACAAACTTAATGTTTTTATGCCATCCTCCGAATTACGTATGCGACATCTACCGTGCTTCTTCAATTCGTCACGAATGCGGGTGCTTTCGAGGTTTTTCAATTCCATCCCCCTCCCTCCAAGTCCTTTCAACTGTAGCTGCGTCTGCCAACTTTTCGTTGCTTTTAGCTACGCAGCTGTTGACATCTGATATTACACTTTGATTTAAAAAAAACCGTTTCGGTTTTAAAATACAGTTACATTAACCAGCCCCTAATCAAAACGATTTACTGATCATTCACTGCATTTTTCAACGAGAAACTTGAAAGTACGAGCGAGTGTCACTAACCGATATCATATGTCGCACTCATCCATCGAGTGCAAATACAAAAATATCCTATTCACAGCTACACATGGCATAGTTCAAAGCTGCAGCCAAAGATATACACAAATACCCCATTCACGGCTACATAAGGCACATGTCCAAAGCTGGAGCTGAAGATGCAAACAAACCCCAACACATGGTATTCCTACAAATCGCTGTCACTCACCTTCAAAGGACCGACCGACATCCGCCCTTGTGATAAACAATCCCCCCTCTTTGGTGCGCACTGTATATAAGCAAGTGATTTTGAGCATAAAGTACTTGTTATTCTGAGCTTGCTGTTTGCAGCACTTACTCCAGTTCTGTCGCTCCCAGCTTACTCTGCTTTTACACTCCCATTCCCAACGATTCTACATTCCCCGAGCTAAGGAGCTCTACGTCATGTCCTCCTTCTGATACTACGAGTTGTGCTAATTTCTGCACTATGCCAAGCAATGATTTTCGGTCCACCGCCCCAAGCCCTTTGATTCGTTGCCGCCTTCCGCCAAATCTTCTTTGCTTTCCGTATGCACGTACGTGCGTTTAAATATCTGGTACTTTCAATTCACGAACCAGAAAACTACACCAAAATGAATTTTGTGAAGCATAATTTGTAATACCCTAAGGGTCTCAAACAAAATTTGAAAATATTCCTCGATATCTCTGGATCAGCTGTGGGAACGCTTCTGGATGGTTATGGCACGTAAAAATAACCAGACAGGAAAGAAGGGGTCAGGACAATAATTGCATGTCATGTTCAGTTCCTTCAATTCCTGCATCTGATGTTCATGGGTGCATTAAGCAACCCGAAAATGCGAGTTTCTGGATGAGAAGGTGAAAGTTTTTGAAAATGGGCGTCCAAATCGGCAAAGAACAGTTCCGGTCTCCTCAAAAAATAGCTTGGACGCCATCATATAAAACTGCCCCTCAAATTGACTGTTTGGTTGCGGACTGACCGGAAATGTTTATGAGCAGTTAGGTCTGCTTCATTTGGTTTTCCAACATTTGCTAGACCGTTTCAATCAAGACTGCTGAAAAAATGGTGTTTTATGTCAACCGTTGGCACTTTTTGCAACTTGTATATGATGAACATGATCGGTCTTCTACAGATGTTGTTCCACTAGGGAACTTGTTGGTATGGCGATATCAGATTGTGGTAAGAGAGTGATAATGTGACTACTGAGTTATAGTGCACCAAAACGACTTATCATGTAATCCGACTCTTTTGGGTCGCACTCAACGCTTGACGAACGGGATTGACTAATTCCTCGTGTGTTGCCTAGGGAGCGTTTAAAGTCCGAAATCATCCATTGCCTACCTGCAAAAAAAATGTGAAGCGATGCGCTCTATAAATGTGCTCAATTCAAACAGATTCGGGCATTTCGCTGTCCTAAGATGTCAAGATGCATTTCGCTGTTTTTGTATTGATGCGTTTTATAAAACTCGTCACTTCGAACGTCTTCTTGTCCACGCGTCGCACCTTTATACACTATGAACGCTTCCCTAGTGAGTATGGTAAATGTGGACATTACTAAATTCTTGAATTATTTTTAGGCGAAATTTTAAAATTTCTATGAAAAGGGTCTTATTCAAATCTGTTTTACGAACACAGCCAAAATTTAAGCCTTATTCGTAAAACACGAGGCATTTGGATCTTTTCAATTTGTTGAGCATTGGGCACCACAAAAATGCTCGTAGGATAGGTTAACAGTGCTAGAGTCAAATGTAATGAACACAAAAAAGCTCAGGAGGACAATTTCAAGTTCTCAGGTTCGATGTGAGTTTCTTCAACGATCCAATATCACGTTCAAACGATCATTGGTCGTTAGATCGGAGCCGAATAAGCGAAAAAAAAAGGAACTGCATATTAGTTGCAAGGAACACAGCTAAGAAAACCATTTATAGCTAGCTAAATTCATGATTGACTCCGCGTTGTTTAAGAGAACGAATGTACAAAAGTTTGTCGCACTTTCCGCAGAAAAAAAGGTCTGTTGCACTTCTATTATAATTTTAGAATTTATTATAGTTTTCTGTTTTTCTTTCGCCTGAGATCAGCGCTCAATTGTGAAATCTTAATAAGGCATTCGTATGCAAATTTTGCCTTTATTGCACGCAAAATATTCTACATTCAGTTTTACTTCATAGTTCCTTAGTTGAATCCAATTTGCATAGTCGTTAAATTTTGAAACATTCGCACTCGTAGCGACTCGAAGAGTTAGGAAATTCTCATTTGATCAATCAACGAAGCACCAACCCTTTCATAAATTTTCTATGTTTTTGTTCCATGCAAGTATGTGTATGTGCCAAAGTCAAAATCGGTATCCTTCGCGATGATTTCTCTACAATAGATTAGTCGTGGATCGTTCTCTTATATGATAGTGCTTAGATATCGTTAACTTATAATTTGTAACACTTTTCAAGAAATGATACTATCATGACTAACAACCTGTTATGTAAATATTAAAGCTCTTTTTCATGCTAGTTCAGCAATGTTTCATCACACCAATGAGAAGTTTGTCTTGCTAATTTTTCACTTTGTCGATCCGTTTCTAAAACGTTTACGAAGAAAATAGACGTTTTTATAAACAACGATGAAGTTACGAGAGTAAAAATTGAATATCTCCAATGAATGAGGGGCACAGTTTAATGGCGCAGATAATGAACAGAAAAAGTATTCTGAGTGAGTATAAGAGAACATCCCAATATATAATACGGTCGACCAGAAATGCGTGACTGCTAAGTGGATTTGCTGCGTCTTGAATTGAGATGCCATCGTTTAGATGTGTGATATTGCTTATTCAAAACAAAACGTTTCTCTTATCCATATGCGTTTATTTGACTGTTGGACGATTGGTTGAATGAGAACTGCGGACACGACAGCAACAAATCGATTATAGCTTTCTCGAAATACGAGATCGAGATGGTCTTCCATTTTTGTTAACTGCTGAAATTTTGATCTTTTTCTATTAAAGAGTACTCTTCTATTTCGCACAAACCTGGAACGGCAGATGGTTAAACATTCTAGAAATGTTTACTGTTAAATGAAATACAGATGCGGCGAATTGGTTTATTGCATCACACTACATCATTCATAGACCGTTTGAAACGTACAAACAACCAGAAAAAGCCTAATAAAACGAGAATGTAAACTTAAGATACGTGAAGTTTACTTGACTTTTCCGTTTGAAGGAGAACCCTGAAATGGTCTGATTTCTTAATTGAGTCAAATGTTCATGCGCATAACGGATGATGGATGCGGCATTAAAATGTCCTGTGTGTTTCGCTGTATGTGATTATGGATGGAGAAGATTATGTATGACAGCTTGTTTTATGGCACTCTTTGGTCGCTCTGGTAATCTGATATAAATACGGGTTTGAGAGAAGGCGATAGATAACAGAAGCGACACTGAAATCGTAAGGTTCTGATCACTTTGTGATTGTGGACGGTGAACATTTCGTCGTGATCGTTTAAAACATCTTTTTGATCATGGTAAAAGCTTGCTGGTAGAAAAATCATTCATCTTGAAAGCGTACTGAAGCAAATGTGCGGCAAGGAATGGCGCTGAAGGTTAATGCGATTCTAAGTGAATGAACGAGTCAACACAGTCGTGTGTGTGTGTGTGTGTGTTAGTTGATTTTGACGATCGTTTGCGTTGTTGTGTAGAACGCAGAGACATCACGAGGCGGCAGTCGTTGTTTCAGCGAGCTCCGTCTCCGTCCTTAATCGATGTTGCTTGGCCGAAAGTTGTTGCTTGTTGCGTTTTGTGTTGAATCGAATCGATTCATTGAGAGGGGAGGGGGGGCACTCAGCGTGCTAGCCACCCGAGTGGCGGACCTCAGCGCACCGCCGCACCCTCCCGCAGCCTACGAGAAGAGAACAGATTCAAACGCACGGCAAGCAAGCGCCTAGCCACGGGCGCCCTCTATTAGCATATTCGGCACGGCCACCGCTTATCTGCGCCCATCGGTTTTGTTGGCGTGCACAGCCGCTCGTTCTTGCAGCTTACGCTTTCCGATATTCCTCCCACCAATCCCCCCTCGCTGTCATCATAAGCGCCTGTTGTGTAGAACGCAGAGACATCACGAGGCGGCAGTCGTTGTTTCAGCGAGCTCCGTCTCCGTCCTTAATCGATGTTGCTTGGCCGAAAGTTGTTGCTTGTTGCGTTTTGTGTTGAATCGAATCGATTCATTGAGAGGGGAGGGGGGGCACTCAGCGTGCTAGCCACCCGAGTGGCGGACCTCAGCGCACCGCCGCACCCTCCCGCAGCCTACGAGAAGAGAACAGATTCAAACGCACGGCAAGCAAGCGCCTAGCCACGGGCGCCCTCTATTAGCATATTCGGCACGGCCACCGCTTATCTGCGCCCATCGGTTTTGTTGGCGTGCACAGCCGCTCGTTCTTGCAGCTTACGCTTTCCGATATTCCTCCCACCAATCCCCCCTCGCTGTCATCATAAGCGCCTGTTGTGTAGAACGCAGAGACATCACGAGGCGGCAGTCGTTGTTTCAGCGAGCTCCGTCTCCGTCCTTAATCGATGTTGCTTGGCCGAAAGTTGTTGCTTGTTGCGTTTTGTGTTGAATCGAATCGATTCATTGAGAGGGGAGGGGGGGCACTCAGCGTGCTAGCCACCCGAGTGGCGGACCTCAGCGCACCGCCGCACCCTCCCGCAGCCTACGAGAAGAGAACAGATTCAAACGCACGGCAAGCAAGCGCCTAGCCACGGGCGCCCTCTATTAGCATATTCGGCACGGCCACCGCTTATCTGCGCCCATCGGTTTTGTTGGCGTGCACAGCCGCTCGTTCTTGCAGCTTACGCTTTCCGATATTCCTCCCACCAATCCCCCCTCGCTGTCATCATAAGCGCCTGTTGTGTAGAACGCAGAGACATCACGAGGCGGCAGTCGTTGTTTCAGCGAGCTCCGTCTCCGTCCTTAATCGATGTTGCTTGGCCGAAAGTTGTTGCTTGTTGCGTTTTGTGTTGAATCGAATCGATTCATTGAGAGGGGAGGGGGGGCACTCAGCGTGCTAGCCACCCGAGTGGCGGACCTCAGCGCACCGCCGCACCCTCCCGCAGCCTACGAGAAGAGAACAGATTCAAACGCACGGCAAGCAAGCGCCTAGCCACGGGCGCCCTCTATTAGCATATTCGGCACGGCCACCGCTTATCTGCGCCCATCGGTTTTGTTGGCGTGCACAGCCGCTCGTTCTTGCAGCTTACGCTTTCCGATATTCCTCCCACCAATCCCCCCTCGCTGTCATCATAAGCGCCTGTTGTGTAGAACGCAGAGACATCACGAGGCGGCAGTCGTTGTTTCAGCGAGCTCCGTCTCCGTCCTTAATCGATGTTGCTTGGCCGAAAGTTGTTGCTTGTTGCGTTTTGTGTTGAATCGAATCGATTCATTGAGAGGGGAGGGGGGGCACTCAGCGTGCTAGCCACCCGAGTGGCGGACCTCAGCGCACCGCCGCACCCTCCCGCAGCCTACGAGAAGAGAACAGATTCAAACGCACGGCAAGCAAGCGCCTAGCCACGGGCGCCCTCTATTAGCATATTCGGCACGGCCACCGCTTATCTGCGCCCATCGGTTTTGTTGGCGTGCACAGCCGCTCGTTCTTGCAGCTTACGCTTTCCGATATTCCTCCCACCAATCCCCCCTCGCTGTCATCATAAGCGCCTTAATTCCAGCAAGCCCGATGGCCAATCCGCCGCCCGTCCTTAAGCCTATCGTCGACAAGCCCAGGTATAGCGCGGCAATCATTTTTTCTCATGTAACTACCACAGTCGACAACGAACGTATGCTTCTCTAAAACTGACCAGAGATATGTAAAAGAAGCGTTTACCAGTTTGAAAACGCGCCTAGTGATCAGTTTTAACAAATAGCCTCCTCCATCAATGCCTCCAGCAGGCCGCATTTCACATCCGGAAAAGTCATAAAAAGCGATTGCTGAGCATTCAAAAATCGCGCGCCATTTTGTTGAGCGATCTTGAGCCGACGCGCACGAAGGATTGTTTGTTAGAAAGTGGAACGCGGCCAAGATGGTACACGACGTTTTATGGTGCGCCCATGACGAGTGCTTAATATAACGCTTTGCACACTGAATCTTGGGGAGAGCGGAGGGAGCGGGAGAGGCTAATTGGAAGAATGAAAAGGGGCAAATGGCTGAGGAAAAGAAAAAGAAAAGGCGTTTTTTATGTGGCACCTCAAGTACCCATATGGATAAGACTTTTCCATAATGATCGATAAGGAAATGTTAGATGAGTGCGATAGTTGGACGCTAATAGACAGTGAGCGTTAATAGCCATCCGATTGGCCATATTGTGCAGCGCATTGCGTTCGGCCACCTCGATTGCACACACGTAGCATTTGATGTGACGCGAGCAAAAATTTGCTTTCGGTCTTTGACTAGGTATGGAAACAAGTTTTTGTTTGAAAATATACCGTACAACTCCGAATAAAGCCTCGAGCTTCAGTTTTTCGTCGCATAAAACAGAGAAAAGCTGAAACACTCATACTTCAGCAAAGAAGGAAACCTTTTTTGTTGTTTTTTTTTTTCGCCAAATAGACGTAAACATTGTTTGCCTCACCGATATCACAATAGCATGGCATCAGCTTTAGAGCAGCAATTAACGCCGCATAAAAAAGCGAGCGAGGGGATCGACACAAAAGCAATTTCCTTCTTTATGTTTGGTGCGACCTTTGCACGCTTCGCTGGATCGCAGCGTATTGTGGCGACTTCGCGGGTGTGCTCGTATATATGTGTTATGTATCTGCCATTTATGAACTACAGAAGCTACAGTTATGCAATCTGGTGCACCTATGTGGATACTTGATAGAGCTCCTAAATTCAATTTCAAATCAAATGCTGCGAAAAACTGAAGCTCGAGACTTTATTCAGAGCGGTACGGTACATTTTCAAATTGGGTATGTACTCGAAGCTATAAAGCAAGTGCTGTTATTCATCATTCATGTTAATATTTATGCTATTTCTTCGTTCCTTAAGGATTGAGTTGGAAACAAAAGTGCTAACAACTAAATCCATTTTGCAAGCGGTTGGGTAACGAAACAATTTCTGTGGACGCTTTTTTTAGCGATTATTTTGCAAACCGACCGGTTGGGTGGAAAACTGTGAATGCATTTTATAAGGCGTGTTTCACTGTTTGCCGTCAGTTTATGAAACTGGCTAGTTGGAAGGGTAAAATTGTCTGCGCGCAAATCGTCTCTGCTCCATGACAGGCTCAGTTTCATTTGTTCATCTTCGCCACTCACACATCTGACCTTCTAGTAGGTTTTTTGCATGTGATTGTCCCTTTCATAAATTGCATGTGTGCGTTTCTTATCATTCAGTGGGACCGACCGGTCGTCCAAGCCTCATTTTAGATATTCCTTTTTCCACGCGATTTACGATTTGACCGCTTGCAAAGTGCTCTTTTGTATGAGAAATTCTATACATCTTTAGATGCCTGTATATACTACCAATATAAGGGAGGTCTGCATGTGGTGTTCCTTATTTCTCCATTACAGACGCCAAAGTTGATGACTTTAGCATTGGTGGTTGGCCAGCTGAAATGATCGTACGAAAAGACAGTTGGACAGACAGTGCATACGCGCAGACATAACGAGCGCGCTTTGTAGATACAAGTTTGCAAATCTTTTATGCATTGCAAATTGCAAAACATGCAAATTTGCAATTTACAAAAAGGGCTGTCCAGCAGTTCAACAATCGCTCGGTTCGCTTGAAATATTATAGCACTGATTTTATGCTTTCGAAAAACCTAGCGTAGAATTTCTGGAAACAGTCGATTCAACGAACAAAAATTCAAAAACACATGTGCATAGCTCCTCTATAGCGTTTGTTTGCTGAAGTGAGCGCATGAAATAGTTGTCGGTACAATGAGCCTTGAAGGGGCCTTTATTATAGGGAGGGTTTCTGATTCTCACATTGTTCCCGAAAGGGTTTCTGTCCGAATCGGTTTCAGTTAAAGAAAACGTAAAATTTCATTTCGTTTATGATATATTTCGTATTGCTGATACCTTTTTTGGCGAATATTTGTGATTATTTGCAAAAAGAAATGCGTTATTCATTGGATGAAATATGCGATGCGCGCCAAAAACAGATACTAATAAACTCGAATAGAGAAGGCAAACAAATGATAGTTATGATTTGTACGCATATTCTCCTATCAGAGACTGTTTGCCTTAAAAAGAAAGAGTCAATTAGATTTCAGAAGTTATTTTTGAGAATCTTAACCCGTAATGGCTTTCTGCTTGGCGCTTAACGTTTTTTTTTTCTCATTGACTCATACGTATGCTATGCTTTTATGTTTTTATTGGCACTTGATGAAGATTTGCTATTGTTTAGCGGCGCTGTCCTATAATAATAAACGAGTGGATAAGAGTTGATTTTTTGAGTAGACATACTATCGTAGAAATTTTGCAGATTTTCGAGAGATTATTTATTATTACTGTTTTGCGAAACTTATGGTACCAATATGTTCAGTAACCCCTTCGAGCTTATTTTATCTTTTCCTTTGAAAGGTGATTTGAAGAGCACTGAGATATGCTGCAAGGAAGCGAATAAACCATCTTTGTTTACTTACTACAACCGGGAACTGTTTTAAAGAAGTTTTTAACGTCTTATTGATTGATCTTAGTAGTACGTTTTGTGATGAATTGTATTGGCTGCGCTTACGGCGCTGTTCCTAAAGTAAGCCGTTGAACGATAGCTACCTCAGGTGTAAATTAACCGCAGAAGTGACCGTAACGGTTTGAAACACTCGCTGTTCGCATATCAAATGCCAATATTGTTGCTTTGCCCACACAACAATGCTTTACCTTCGTAAAGCATTACAGCGATCGCTACGATGTGCGCTTTCAACAATTCAACTTAAAATGCTCTCATGAACGTGGTTGGTGGGACAATTTGTTTGCCAGATCAGAACTTTCGATCTCCATTTTCGAAAGTTTTGCGATTGTTTTCCAGAAATTATCGATTTCTAGTCCAGAAATTCGCATTCTGAACTTTCTTTAATGCATGATAATTTGCAATGTTGTATCATTTATTTCGATTTTGGCAAATAGACTTTTGGGCAGTTATACCCCAGACCTTTCTTTGTGGTCGTATAGTTTGTCACCTGTCATAGCTATCCAGAAATCCATGAATCGTTCCCAGTTCCTGTTCAGGGGCGTGTACGATGCCATACATAATGCTTGCAAGTTTCAACAAAGAAGCTTTTTGGAACCCGGAGTTGAAACAACTATAGGACAAACAGACAGACGTAAACAAGTCTATATGCGCGTTTTAATTTACACGGAGCGCACAATCAACTTTCGCTGCGCAAAATGCGTATAAAAGGTTACAGCCCAATTATGCATCTAAACTGTGGCAGTGACCATCGTATTCGTATCATTAAGGATGTAGAGAGAATAAGTATTTTATGAAAAAGTCCAGAGTTTGCAAAAAAAACCTTAAGTTGTGTGAAATTTTCTGGATTTTTTGGAAAACTCTCAAAACTATTCATTTCTGTGATAATGCTTAGGATGTTTCAGAAATGCGCAGGATGAAATCATGTCGTATATTCCATTGGCACCAGATGAAGACTATTCAATTCCATCCACTTCCACATCAGTTCCAGAGCAATACGTCAGATGGTATATTACTTGGATTCTTTTTCTATTTTCCTGGTTGGAATAGTTTGTTCATAATATTGAAATGCTCTTCAGAATTTGTATCTGAAAATGGTCGTTCCAGTTTGTGTTTTTGAAGAGACGAGGTAAGCAAAGAAAGAAAGTTATATGAGCAAGAAACGGGACTGCTAAGAAGAATTCATACCATTGTATGAAGTGCACGAATAATTGAGAACAAATGCATGAAATCACTTTGTTAACTTTTTTTTTTGATCGTTATGCTTTATTGTACCTAAATGTTAAAATCACTATAGTAGCACAAATGGGGAAAGGGGAGTGTAGTTTATATAAAATATCAGCGAGGGAGGTAAAAGAGAGGAGCAGCATCCGCTGTAAAGTTTGCCCTCATTTTTCATTCTTCGCAGCTCGTTTAATATGATGAAGGCAGGCATTGTCGTAGAGCGATGATGAGCAGCTAATCGCATGCGAGCAGCAATAAAAACATAAGAATTCCAACTCTGCGCTCTCTTGTCGATATAAGTGTTGAACGATATAACAGAGTCCGGCGGCTTTGAATTTTGAAAAATTTTTTGGAAAATAAAAAGTCGAAAAATTATCAAAATGAAATTGTATTGCAGCCAACTATCTTTCGAAGACCCTCAAATGGATCGCAATTATAAAGAGTCAAACGATGCGATGTTCGAGGTTTGAAGACCAGTGCAGTTCCTCTCATTAACGTAACTGTTAAACGCGTTTGGGTATGAAAATTACTCGAACCTATAAAGCAAACGCTGTTATTCATCAATCATGCTATATTTATCGCTCAGAATGGGGATCATTAACTGATTAGTTTTCGATGATTAAATCGATTCCGATCCGTTCCCATCTGTGTTCACCAACGTTCTCTATAGTTTTTTCATGCTTGTATATCGATCAATGTGAATCATTGAAGTTCCGAGTGGAATACATGAGCAGTGTGTGATCGTTTTGAAATGCACGTTTTTAGTACTGTTCAACACTAACACATTGAGCCATTTCATTGTTCACTTCGTTCACTCCAAAAGTCGTAATCGAAGAGTACTCGGCATGAATGTTAAGATGGATATTGTTTGTTCATATTGCGCTCTTACAGGTTTATGATTACCTCACATTGAAATTGGAAGCGATGTTCAACGGCCAATCGGTAATCATTTTCGGTTCTATTTCGTTTAATCCTCAGTGTTTCATTGTTGACTGTAATTTCACGGCCGAATCATTGCCACCTATTCTGTAGTTTCTTACGACAAGTCAAATGTGCCGTACAGTAGCAAAGTAATCATTCGGAAATAACTATCACCTAGTTTCCTGAAGTTGACTGTCGATGGCTGTGGTGAAAAAGCAATGAGAACTAGAGTGGTTGGTCGACGATGGGAATAGAAACGGGCGAAGTCATACGGATATTCACCTTCAAACGTTGAGGCGGTGGTTCAACTTCTTAGCGGTTACCCCACTACTCGTCTTTTGTTTTTGTGGTTTTCTCGCTTGAATCCCAAAATATCCCACCGTATTTCTTGGTGATGGTGTTCCCATGTGCAGGTAGGCCTGTCTTCATGCGCGTGACGCGATCGGCCGAGAAGATCCTGGCAAGTTTGCAAAAGGAGTGTCGACGGCACATTAACTGCGCTTTCGTTTAAAGTTGTTTGGTCGGGGTTGGGACCTGATAAGAAGAAAGTCGACAAATGGGTTTTCGCTGTGAATTCTGCCATGGAGCAGGGCCACGCAACGAACTACAGAAGGGTGTCTTTAGGCGGGATATTTGACTGCATTTAGCATACTCGTTTACGATCTCCCAGCTCCTCGTTTGGAGTCCATTTCAACAATGTTTTGTAGAGCGCATTTCCTCAATTGTTTACGAAAGAGTGGGACGATCATTACTCGACATTTTGTCCGGAAAATGATATCAAAGATAGAAGACGTATCGCAGAGATCGCTGCCGATGTCGATGAGGAACAGGTCGGCCTACTACCGTTGCTATTAATTAAACTGCTAAACAGAACTGTTCACAATTTGCTCAACTATTATCCGAATTTCTGGTCGCTTTGACGCAAATCGGTATCCGTCCTTGCTTTACCATGACAATACGCTTAGGACCTTCGAAGAATGAATGACCTAAAATTAACTAGCAAAAAAAATTGAATCCATCTACGATTCTTTTCGAGCTCGTTATAAGAATTTAATCGTTCAGTTAACACTAAAAAATTGATGAAGCTTCACGCGAGTGAATCACGAAAAACGTTGCATTCTTAATGAAAAATTCCATTGTTTTTCTATCACCGTTGAACATATATTATCTTCATGTCTCAAAGTCACAAATTTACCGACGATTTTATTAGCATTTCTTATGGTCAGTCATCGAACCAACAAGCCGATCAATTGTTAAGATTTATGCGTTAATTTAAGCCCTTTGTTTGCTTGCTACCACGTTTATGCCTTTTAAACATGTAATCAAGCTTGTAAGCTTTCATAGACGCAAATGCAAGCTGTAAAAATTATTACTACATAGGCCATATCCCGATTAAGCGATCGAATACGAACTAATTGGTTTCCTTGTGATCGAATATAGAAAACTAACTTATTGAGGTTGATAGTTATTCGGTTGTATAAAATTTTAGTGAACTGATTTGTATATTTGTTGAAATTTTCACATGTTTGACTGCAGTGATCATTCTTAGTAAATTTTGCCAATCTTTTTGTTCATCGTTATGCTACGAATCTTCTGAATTCACCGGCACATTACTCAAGCTGATCCGTAAATTTTGAAAATTTTCCTCTTCAATAAATTCTCGGTGATTCTATTTGTGCCAGTCATTTGGGTTTTGATATCGTATCGACACCACTCGACTAGGTCATTATTAATTTTGTAAGCGACTTAATCACCGTTGCGTTTGTGGCATGCAAATTGAAGCGAAGTAATTAGACATTAAACATAGAACAATGAAATTGATTCTCTCTATTGAATTCACTCACATCCTCGCAAATATTTTTCGTTTTCACAATCTTTTTTCTTTTTTTCTGCGGTACAATAATTTTTGTGGAATATTTTTCTTTCAGAACAATATTTTCGTTCAATTTTATGGGGTGCAAAGATGAAAAGAATTCTCACGATAGCGTTCACAATTGTCTAATCGCGATTATTATTTCGTTGCGTTCACCAACGATCCGTCGGTCGAATTGCTCGAACATAAATATGCTCTGCAAAATACCAATTTATTAGGTCCCAGTTTTGTATCCGAACAACACAAAAGTAATACGCACACAAAACACTCTCATTATTCGTACCCTCCCGATAACGGACATTGCTGTAATATGTCTCATATTATAACAACTTTTGGTATGGTATAAACGAGCAACGGTGGCATCAGTTTTTGTTAGCGCACTATCGCTTAAACCCTTTCCTAATCGACAACCCTTTCGCTTAGTTTTATTAGTCGCAAAGCTTGGTGTAGCCCATTTTTGGCATTAATGAATGCTTAAGCAAAGCGCGATCCTTATAGATGACTCAAGTTCTTCCGGATTTCTGCGCTGAGCTTCAAAAAATTTTAATAAAATTTGCAAACGTTGCTTTAAGATTCTTTCACATATGATCTACCGGCTCCAAACGAACGACTTTTTTTTCATTCATTATTCTCGAGTACGAGGAGTGATAAAATGTGTTTGCAGAGCCGATCAAAGACGCCTGATGACCGTGGTGGGAACAAGAAAGACAAGAAGGCTGAGGTAACAAATTCAACTTTGACAGCTCGGCTGACCTTACTATGACTCAATGATATGCTCGTTTGCTTGTCCAATTTGTTTTCCTGTTTTTATCGATAATTCGTAAACAATGGAAACAGTTGGAGGACTTAAGCAGTGTGGCAAACTTAAGGTATCTGTATCGTTATTTCGTCTCTAGAATAGCAAATTTTTTAAAGCATATTCCACAGTTTTCTGAGCAAAAGCATTTCCCTTATTCTCGTCCTTCATAGTAATTAACCTTGTCAAATCTACGGCTGTTGACAATATCTGAAGTCCGATCGTTTGGTAGCACTGATAGAGAGAGTGCAGTGTATTAGAGGCGGCAATTCCATGTTTGACAGTACCAGTGATTATATGATATCACTGTAACTTATGTATCTCTTGGTTGTCAATTAGATTTTTTGAAAAACGAAATAAAAGCCATTATACTGCAAAGTGTGAGGAATAAAGGCTACAATGCATACGATGTTCTCTGCCTTTGAATGCCCCTATATTGAACATAGGTTGAAGTTAGTCAATGAACTCCTATCATCTTCAGCGTTTCTACTACAGAACACGAATTTGGGGCAACAAAATTAATTGTAGCTCGAGGAGAAGAGGCCGCGAAAGCGCGTTCAACGCTCCGATAAGGTGGAAAAGGCGAAGAAGTTGAAATACAACCGCGATTAAAGCACCTCTTATATATCGTATTGTATCACACAAAGCGATCTCTCTGCCTACTTTATGTATATTTATCTGAGCCAAAAGTCCTTGCAAGTTCAATTTCAGAGTTTTGAGTTACAAAATCTCCAGATGGACGGTTTGATTATTGATCTCAATCTCACTTTTGATCAGTCTTTTTGATTATTGATTATCGATATTGACCAATTTGATTATTGATCAATCTTGATCTCAACTTTGATCTCAAAGAACGCAAAAGGATCTGTTTAGAAATTCACGAATTTCTCATCTTCATGCATTACTGTAGCTAGAGCTGTCGAAAGGTTTAAACCAAAAAAGAAAGAACTTTTGTCTCGCATTGTATGTATATCGTGTTAATTAGTCTTTTTCTCTTTTCATTTGTGGATGACTGTTTTTCGTTAAATATTGTTGTGCCGGTTTCAAAAACATCACCAATGTTTCTGTTTCCCTTAAAAAATTGAATAGCACCATTTAGCATGATGGACGACGACTAGGGAGAGTTTTGAGTTGGTGGGTGAAAATCTTCTTCGTTCACAATGCCAGCGCGTCTTTCATTTTTATCTTTACCGCACGTTTTTAACTTTTTCGACTCTTCCTGAAATGTTAATCAAAGTCTGTTTCAAGATTGAATGTGTTCGATCCTCTCGCTGTTTCAAAGAGGCAAGTATAGAGGTATAGATTGGCAAGTATAGAGGTATAGATTGGCAAGTATAGAGGTATAGATTGGCAAGTATAGAGGTACCCAATCATTATAACTGTTATACCGCCACTCACTGAAGAAAGTCCGAACTCATCCAATTAAACTTACTCATTTGGTTCACTGAACGGGTTGTTGCTATTCCTTCTGCAATAAAAAATCATTTCGAACTGGCTTCTGTATAATCAACCAAATTGTCATCATGAACGCAAACTGCGATTAGCCAGAGACAGTTCATGTGCAAATCGATGCTCTTGTGTGGAACACCTGGTGAACCAGCGTTCATTTTGCCGATCTATGTGGCATTATAACTGGATAAACAAAAAAATTCAGTAAGTTTAATTCAGGTTCTATCTATTCATTGTGGTTTCTTTCTAGTCACAACAAACAGTTCGCATTTCGAGGCACATAAGTTTAAGTAACGGGAGATTGTCGAAGGGGAAGATACAGCCGATGGGTAACCTTGCGCAATAGTAGAGACAATCTTTTAGAAAGGTATGTCCAGCCTAAAGGCAAAAACTATGATGTTTGAAATAAAAGAAAGTAAGACCAAATCTCTCACGCCAAAGACTAGTGGAAAAATAGCGCTGTAGAATTTGGGCGCAACAGCGTACAAATTGCTTCGCACCAAGCGAGTGCAACCAGCGAACGGTAAACAGTGTGTTGTGCCCAGGGAGGAAGGTGCCACCGTATTCCATCAGTAACCTTCACATCAGCTGCTAGTAAAGCGTAAGCTGTTATATTCTGACGCATTGTAAATGT
>JPKZ01002633.1:223865-248790 GCA_000803305.1 Toxocara canis | reverse complement strand
GGGGGAGGGCAGAGAGTTCAGTAGGTTCCTGCTTTTTCGACGATGCTTGCAGGTGGAACGTACAAATGAGGTTCAACGTGGCCACTTTATGGTGAGAAAAATGTAATAAATTGAGTGCGGAGCGGGGGAGAGAGGAGTGGGGTCGAGAGGGGGAGAAGGCAGGAGTGGAAAGGATGGTGCAGAAGGAGTTGTAATCGGCATGCTTCATCAGTTATTGTCATTAAATTTTTTATAGAATTCTTCACCGTGTAAGATTAACATTCACCTTCACTCAGATTAAAAACTCTACTAGCTGTGACGCCGTTTGTTTCTTGCAGCTCATTAGGTATTATTTACTTCTCAATGGAACGTTGCTGTTTTTAGGTGTTTTGCACAATGCTTTGTATAATGCTGGCGTTATCTGTATTCGCTGTTTGCGTTATCGATTACGATACTTTCCTAATCTTCATCGGAAGAAGTAAGATTTTGTTTTTAACTTGTAACCTTATAGACTAGAGGCGAATAACGCTCCTTTTCTGATAGTTTCATTGGTTGCCTGATTTGTAGGAAAGGTGGCAAGACTTCGAAATCACATATTGACGCCCTCTCTGTCGCACTTTCAATTCTTTAATCGCGAATTTTGGGCAAAAGTTTTGAGGCTTGCCGTTTTCTTAGCAAATTTTAGCGAGCAAAATTTTCTCGACTAAAAAATTCTCGACTAAAACCGTTGAAGTAACCTTCGCAAAAACAGCTTTTATTAATTCAGATATTAGAGCGATGCCAGTAGCATCGGAAACATTTTACTTTAGGCGATCTTTGTAAAACTTCTTTTCAGAATTTTCATTCTTGAAATGTCCATTAAATTTTCATTATAATTTTCGTTATCATTAAATTTTTATTCTTAATATGATCTGATTGTTGCAATTTACCTTTCAAGAAATACTTATTCTATGGATGATCCCTTAGTGGGAGAGCTAAGTATTTTTCAGACATTCTAAACGACTGTTGCATTCCATTCCAAATAGCGATCCTTTGATGAATTGATCTTCATCTGCTGCACATATGTATTTCATTTTCCGCTCGCATGAGCTTGATCATAACCTCTCAATCGATCATCTTTAGCTTGCACCAATAAGCTTACATTGTAGTTATGAAAGAGACGACAAATTACGAGCGCATAATCATGATTTGTTTGTTATCACTTTTATCACGTCATCGTATTCTTAGACCGATCCCCAAATGGAAGCGGGTGGTTTAATGCCAGCAAAACATCATCGTATAATAACATAAAGTGTTACTTCCGATCAGTGTACATTTTTTTGCATCGGTTGAATGATCGTTTTGTTTCGTTGAAACTAACTGAGGCTAAAAATATCAGTTACTAGCTAAAAATAGGTGATTCGAGCCTAGGTAAACACCGGCAATCTTAAATCACAGTAACGATTCTTTGTAATCATTAACCCCTTATATTCAGAATTACCTGTTACAAATTTTAAAAGTTCTAAACGCTGGCTGTATTCGAATTATATGAATCAGCTTTAGTGAAACTCAATATGCCGTTATATGAAACTTCTTCTGAGTTTAGCTGAAAAAAAAGGATGACTTACCAAATTTCGCATTTGGCTTTTAAAGGTCCTTATCTACAATATTCCTCTTACTCGGTTTCAGTCAGTGCAAGATAATTGTTTACTACGATTTCTACATAGCAGTCAATTCAACTATGTAGATCTGTTTCCTCGTTTAAGAGCAAATATTGAGAAAAGACGCATAGGTTTATGTGGTACAATTTATAAAATTGTCAAATAAATAAATTGTTTTTTTCTTTACATCGCTGCCATTCTGTCTTTGAAGATATATGAGAGGATCATTACCATCCTCGAAGGCCTACTCTTGTGTTTACATTAAACGATCTATCATTGTTGTCACTTAGTCAGTTGATTTTTCTGAAATTCATAATTTTTCAGCAAACGTGACTGAATAAATGGACCCTAATTTGTTTTAGTTGTTTAAATTTGAGCGTTAACTTTTTGCTGTGCATAAAACACAAACATTATGGCGCCAATCATCTCACAGAGTTCACCTTTCAGCCGATATCAAAACATTTGCCGGTAAAATTGGTCTCGTTCTCTTCACGAAAGTAATCATCATTTTGGCAGCGATATTTCTTTTTTGGCAATCGCGCGTCGTTTCCGCTTGTCGGCAATTCTATCACGACAAAATGGAGCACAACCAATATTTGCATACCGCAATTCCTGACGATCTTCCCGCAGCGGGTGAGAAGCCTCCAATTGAGACGCCTTATAAGTTGACACCCGAATACTTACCTTTCACATTACAGTGATTATTGTGTCGATGTTGCGTGGATAGGCCAGGGTAAACAAATCAAGCTAGTCAGTAGCCATGAATTGATTATCACCTCAACTTTTCTTCCCCGTCCTCTTATCAAATGAATCGAACTACTTTTTCCAATCCGACCTACTGCTTTCCTAGAACCCTCTATAAAGTTCGTTTTTTTTCGTAAGTAGTCACATTCTCATTGAGAATTCGAAAACCCTGGCATATCGGCGGCGTAGACTTGTTATTTTTATATTGGCTTTTCTGCTCTTTCAGAATGGAGTCGTGGTGTGATACAAGGTTTATTTTATGAACATCCTTTAATGTCGGAAAAGGGAGATGCACCAACTTGAAAGTCTAATTAAGCACAGATTGCAGAAGCCGTGCGAATGGGCATAATGATTAAGTATAATACTATGCATGCTTTTGTAAATTTTGCATTTCAATTTGTATTGTATATTGTTGATTGAGGTTTCTCTGTGACGTTATGCATTTCGTTTTTTTGACAGGATTACCGTGTTCTACAGGGCCATTTCAGCAGCAATAATTCGAAATCTTTACCACTCTCATTTTCTTTACTCGTACAGTTGTTGTGATTTAGAAAGGATTTGGTATAGCTACGTTCCCCGTAAATTTCTTTCTAAAAGTTGCAGTAACCTTATGTACGGTAATTCGGTTTACCTTTAAAATGCTCAGAAATGATGCCACATCATCATGATGGTGGCAACTTGATTGCCGTAAAATTGAGGTGGCTTACTCTTGTATTGATGCGCAAATATTATGGGAATGAGACCGACCAATTTTGGGGGGATAACGAGGAAAGAGGAAAGAACAACATGTCAAACGGTCAATGCAAAAGGCATACCAGCGAGTTACTGCTTCATGAGTTGTTTTTACCCGTTCATCATTACTCCGCACAAGTGGTTCATAGTGTTTCATCGATAGTGGCTATTTCTTACTGCTAAGGAATCGTAGCAGTCAATCGATAAGTTGTTAACGTTATGTAAGCTTTTAGAGTTCGGAGTTCTTCTAAATGTATCGCTTGACAATCCTCCAAAAATATGAGAGTACCTAGTAAGTTAGCAAATGAGAATGCGCACTAGGAGCAGATACGAGACGAGCTTTGATGACCTAGCCATCAGTTTGTTCAGACTCATGAGATGCTCGTAAATGGTAAAAATTCATATTTGAATAACCTAATCGCCCATACAGGCCCTTCTAAAAGTTTGCTTTCATCGGTCGCTGGGAGTTGAAATCCGACCTGTCGTAAAATGCATGCAAATTTCCACCGCCTTTAGTTTGCTATGATTCCGATGAATCACTTTCAGATGGGTATTGGAGGTGAATGGAGAGAGTAGATTATACGCACCACATTCCGTAATTCTACCTTCGATACTTCTCACATTGAAACGATCAGATACACAGGCGAACACGTGCACGCGTACAGACAAGATGTGGCCATAGTGCACTTTTCGCAATTATGAATTCATCAAGGAGAGTGTTGTAATGGAATTGAGTTTTATGGGATTGTCTTTGTATCATCTTTTTGCTGTCATAAAGGTAGTCCTTGCCTATCGACTAAATAAAAGATTCAGTTCGGTTCGATTCGATTCGATTCGATTAAGACCGAAAAGGCCGTGCATCCGAAATACAAAAAATACAAATCACTAATGTACGTGAATGAATAGAATACATCCTGAAGCTGTACTCATTTCAAACAAGGCAAAGTTTTTCGCATGTAGTTTCAAACGTCGGCATATTATGTTGGAAAATTCCGAGATGCAGTTCTCACATGAGCTGAGGGACATCGCAGTTACCCGCCTATAAGCAGTTAGGATTGGTCCGTCTCCAAATTGCTGTTCTGGTTTATTATGTAATTTATCGATTTAAACGAGCCGCTTGAATCATTCGATCTCTTCATATCGAATGAGCAAATAAAGTATAAAAAAAATAAAATAAATAAATACGAATAAGGTCCCAAAAATTTTAGTTTTTAAAAATGGACAGCATAATAAACTATTTAAAAAGTCAAACAATAATTAATAATGGAATCAAACATGTTAGATGACATAATTATTCGAAAAGTGGGCCGACATCGAACACAGAATAGAGATCGAAATTGTTCGGCCGATTGATGGAAAATGCCACGATTTCTAGCCTGAAATTATTTAAAGTTGGAGTTCGCTTCAAATACGACAAGTGAAATTATAGTGAACTGAGCCGAGAAAGGAAATTTTGTTAGACAACTGCAGACTATGACGAGAGTCTGTTCGACTGATTATAATTGAAAAATTAGTAAAAAAAAAAACAATTCGAAACGTCTATCGGGGAGTATTCGAAAGAATCAAAATAAACTCAACGCTTCTATGTTGTAGTGATTCATGGCCGGTATTGTTTCAATGCATAGCACGATACACATAAAAGAGTAATAACTCTGCAAAGCGCTTTTTATCTAGCTTAATTAATTATTGTTGGGAAGGAGAGATATGCTAATAAAAAGTTTAAAATGTTCATGCTCAATACATTAGCAGCATCTTGGAGCCAAGTCGATTAGGCTCTGCGACGAGTTCGGGGTCAGCTACGATTGCTGATCAGTGAAAAATGTCCCCGTATTTTATAGTTACTTCGTTGCACTATCAACTTAAACCAATCAGTTATCGGCACATAATCGATGAAAGCGTGCGCGATAAACTTCGAGAGAAAAAGCCCTAGTTTCAATCATTACAAATGGAAAAAGTCATATTGTGTAGTTTGGCTGATTCAGCAACTATCCTCCATTATCTTTCTGTAAATTATGGTTGTGCGTACTATATCAGTAAACTTTTCATTCGTCATGCAATGCAAGAACCTATGCATCACTTTTTATTTGTTCCCTACTTATTTATTTATTTTATTTGTTAATCTGGTATTTAACCAAACCAGTTATGCATTTATTTATTTGTTTATTTACTTATTCATTTGCTTATTTATTCGTTCGTTTATTTATTTTATTCACTTAATTAGTTAATTAATTTGTTTATTTATTTATTTGTTCATTTATTCATTTATTTATTTATTTTATTTCATTTTACTTTATTTATTTTCTATTCATTTGTTTATTATTTATTTTATTAATATCATTCGTTAATTTAATTAATTAGCTAGTTCGTTTATTCATTTGCTTATTTATAGAGTCTATTTGCTAATATATTTGTTTGTTTAATTGATTGATTAATTTAATTTTTAAATTTATTTCATCAAGGTGGGCACTGGCTTACCTTTATATTAGATAACGATTATTTCACACCTTGATTATGCAAATTGAGCAGCAATGTGTCACGGCACCCTATCGATCTCCGCCGTACGTTAGTTTTGTTAACTGTGTAAGTTTTACACATCTAGGTGTTTGTTCTAGTGCGGTCATCGGCAGTTACAATAATAATGTTGAGGAAGGAGCTCCGGGTTTCGTCACAGGTCGCTTTTTAATATTTCTGAAGCTCAATATCCCCCAGAAGGGTAATCTCACCCTAGCAGTGTTTGCCCTTTACATCCTTTGAAAGACTGATATGTCTTTTTTATCTGCACTCACTGTCACCGTGAAGAACAGTTTGATTTTAGATAGCACCATACTGTTGAATAGCCGGATGACTTGTACCGTAGTAAGGAGGCCGAATAGCTAGTAAATGGTAGGGAGTAGTGGATCTTTTTTTTTTGATATCGTGTCAAAATTTCTTTGGTAAATTGGCTATTGATCAAGAAGAAGGCCGACGTTCCATTCGCAGTCTTTCGCCCTTACATGCTTATTATCCGTTAGCAACTCCAGTTCTGGATCATTCTTGGATATTTGATAGGTAGAGCAATGCCTTCCTTCCAAACACCGTTTTTAAACACTTACTTACTAAACACTTACTTTTTAAAAACTAGACTGACTAAAAACATAAACATAAACAAACACTAAACATTGAACACACTTTTTAAACACTAAACACTTACTTATCGTCTACATCGCTTCGAAGTGTTGCTTAATTTTAGTAAAGTCTGCGGTCGTCGTGTATTCCTTAATTAGCCGTTCGTTTAAAACCCTTTCTCGATGAAATATTTTTGCATCATCCACAAAGAGAACAAGTTTTCCATTCATTTCGACGATGGCAAGTGAGGCGAACATGAATGACAATAGGAAGGTCGATGAAATGGGCCAATAAAGGCGACAAAATCGTTTTTTTTTCCTTAACTGTGTATTCTACTTTGACACTTATTTCACTCATCGACAAGGCTTATGAAAATAAATTTATTTTATGATCGGTCGGTTTGCGTTTTTCATTGTGCTTGAGGCAGAAAAAAAACGAATGCTTTATAGAATATTGAATGAACACAATCAGGTTTGTGAGCAATTCATGCAACGTTCGATCGGTGAGTCATCAAAATCCTAACACATATTTCCACACGTTTTTTTTTTTTCATTTTAGTTTGTTCACGAGAAAAACTTTATGTGAATACGATATAAGAGCAACCGAATGAATCTGCTTGCGTGAACATGGCTAGTATGATTCTGGCGAATGGATTTTGATATAACCGATGTGCAGACGTAGATCCGATACTGTGGGTCGGATGGACGACGTAGATCCGATACTGTGGGTCGGATGATGTTCGAACTTTCTTTGTTAAAACATATCATCCATTCACTGGTAATTTATTGTTTATTGTTTATTGTTTATTGTTCACTTTCTCATCCGTCACGATAGGCATGGTATTCCTCTAACGCGCTTACTAAATTCATTTGTGATAATATGAGTGGTCGAAACATAACAAAGATAACGCAAGAAAGAGACAAATATGATCAAGCGCAGTGACAAGTCCGCGGCACAAACAATTGAAACGAATCATCAGGTGCGGTTTAAGAAAGTTGTTGCGCGATGTCTAAATCTCCTCTGCCCAATATTGGTATTCGGTTTTTCATTCACAAAATATTCTTTCCGTGTTTTATTATGTGTACTTTTATGTGTAATTTTTTATGTGTAATTATGTGTAATTTAAGCTCAAATCGTCTTACTGTGTCTCGGAAATGTGGTCATCAAATTGCTTGCCGTACTCATTATTACGGTATTCTGCATAATGGTGAGCAAACGGTTCGAATACGATATCAGTGTGTGTGTGTGTGTTTTTTCTTTTGCTGAACGATTGTTTCTTAACAACTTACTGCCGTTTGATTTGATGCTAAGAGGTTATGCCACACACTATTTTGAAGAAATGTTGAGTGTGCTACATTTTTTTCACTCTAAAAAAAAGAAAGTCAATGAAGATATCCTCATTAGTGATATCCTTATCAGTGATATATCCTTAAAGACATCCTTATCGATCATTTTTAGAGGATACTCAAATTCATATTTTCGACGCATTCTGTCATTATCGTTGATGTTGATGAGAAGCTCAGTTGCGCACCGGAAATACGGAAACTGCGAGCTGTCCACAGCAGCCAATACGCATTTTCATATATTATCGTGAAACATTGCTATTTAAAAATGACTCGCATGAAATCTGTAATATTTTTCTTTCGTAACAAGGCAGATGCGCGGACAGTGGCTCAGTGGCAAAGTTTCAGCTTCGTGTAGGGGAAGACCTGGGCTCGATTCCCAGTTGCTAATCTGATAGATGAACCGCAAACCTCACTTCTTCATTTTACGTTCACAAAAGCGGATTCCAAAGTTCTGGCGCCCTTTTAGGTTTTCGAAATCGCCCATCATTTAATGAAGTCTTTCAGAATCGATGTTTATAAGGGCTAAAGAGGATGTTTTTTGTTTCTCGAGCTTCACAAACGGACGGCTTGTAACACTGTCTTGCGCAGGAGTAATAACATCGCCTTAAGGCTAGGTTTTTTTTTTAAATATAGTAGTTTCCATTCGTATTGTTGTCCTGTTGGTTTAGAAAGCCAAACTGTTTCTGGTAGACAAACTGAATGACAAACAGAATTGCAATCATTTCCCCGTAGCAACAAATGAGACTTGATTCCAATACTCAATTTCATGTCTCGCTAGTAAATGAGTACCATTTGATTAATGAATCAAGTTATGCCGATCCGTCCTTGAGGGCTTATAGTGATCGGCCTTGTGGACTTATAGTGACCGTCCTTGTGGGCTTATAGCAACCGCGCTTGTGGACTTATAGTGAACTTCCTTATGGTCTTATAGTGACCGCCTTTGTAGGCTTATTGTGACCATCCTTGTCGGCTTACAGTGATCGCCCTTGTGGACTTATAGTGACCGCCCTTGTGGGCTTATAGTGATCGCCCTTGTGGGCTTATAGTTACCGTCCTTGTGGGCTTATAGTGACGTCCTTGTGGGCTTATGGTGACCGTCCTTGTGGTCTTATAGTGCCCGTCCTTGTGGGCATATAGTGCCTTGGCAAATGATTCCTATTTTAATGGATAAAATAATGCATAGGTTTACTAGTGAGAGCATCGATGAAGCGTAATGTTTGTCTGCGTTGATAGTTGCGATCAAAATACGATCTCTAGCGCAGTTTTCATCGTCTTGCATTTATAGCATGCTCCCTCTTTGCATAGCGAAGGGGTCCTCATGAATCGTTTGATGTTGGCATTTCATCAGCCCGAAGTGTTCTGACAAACAACACACATACTCTTCGATGTGCTTGTCTAATATCAGTGAACATACTGCAATCGTAAGTACTTGTTTATTTTAATCGATGAAAGAGCAACGACGTTTACGTTGGATCGCGAACCCAATTGACTCCACTCACAGAACGTTCTTTGAATTTTGAATGTTTCTTTAACGCTCTCTAAAATGAACACTAAACTTGTCATTCTGGCAACAATAACAACAAGAACGATATTCTTTCACACCGACTGAAGTTCTAAATCATATTTGAACTTTGCCGAATTTAAAGCGCTCTGTAAAGATGAATTCAATTGGTCAACAATGTGATAAATGAAAAGGGCTCAGAATAAATGAAAAGGTTTTTTTCAGCTTTGATCGAAATGATGAAAATTGAGCCAAAATATCCTCTTATATTATGCACTGTTTACTTCCTCTTATACTGTGCACTGTTTACTTTTCTTAATTGACACTTGTTCGACGGTGATCAATTGTGAGCGCTACTGAATTGCAGTCTTTTTTTTTTAATTTTGCGTTGAACCTATATGCATAGTACGCTTATTGCCCACTAAATTAACGACTTTTAAATATACATATTAAATTTGGCTTTTTAAAGTTTGAATCGACAATACTGGCATCTGCATTGTCATCATGTTGAGAAAATCGATAAAAAATTTGCCGGTTGCGCTTGAACGATGATCCGAGTGCCAGGTTACATCAAGCTTAGGATCAATACCATCACTCTGGGAAACTGGGATCGGATATGACGATTGTTTAACATAATATTTTGACATGCATTTCTTATGAGCATTCCAGTGTTGTTCTCACAAACGTTTTCGACTGAAATTCTCTTTCGTTGTTTTGCGTTGATTGAAAGCTCAACAATAACAAAGAATCCATACAGCCAAAAAGTGGGATATTTTTACTTTTTTGTATGCCGACCGTTCTCGTCACATTCTTAGGGATTTCGTTAATCACTTTCTCACTGTTGTTGCTTTGAAAGCATTGAGAATACTGATGTGCGACCCTCTATTGCGAAGTAACTATGCGAAAACAGCGAACTGTTGCTCATCTTTAGCGATCAACATCTTACCCATTATCACTTGCTTTTGCGCCATTTACTGCGACGCGTCAACGCTGGGAACAATTTTCCTTCATTGTCTGCATATCATTTTTTTTTTAAATAATAGCACTCAGAAAGTTTAAAAGGTTTTTAAAGAAAATCTATAACATGTATAAGGTTTAAAAAAAAAAAACCTGTAACGATTGTTGAAAAATAAAAGTCGTCAGTTTGTTTGTGGTAATATCGAAGCGCTGTTACGATGGTCTTGAGCGACCAAACTGATTGAAGCGAAAGAACGCAAAGATTGATGTCTTTCAAATGCAGTAAATTCGCCGTTAGGAGATCATCAACTTACAAACGTAAAAGGGTAATATTTCAAAGTGTTTCTCAAATGTGCAACAAATTGCACTTCATTAGTTATTGGCCTAAAAATTTTAAAGCGATAAAAATATAGGAGATGGATGGAGTTTTAGAGATGGAGAGAACGCTATTTAGAAGTTCTGACGAAAACTGGAACGTATCATATTGAAAAGCGATTTTTGATTTACGCTTATCAAAAAGCATTCAATTGCATATTCAAAGATATGAAACACACGAACATATAAGTATGCATGCCGATACCATCTATCCGGTTCGCACTTTCCGTACCTTCATAAAGAACGCTCGTCGATCAACCGAAGTCCAATCACAGTTGTAAGTATATTGTCGCTAAGATGGGCACGCCGAAAAGAACGCGAAAATGATTATGATTCGAACAGAAGAACACTGCTAACCGATCAGATCGATTTATGTAGAAGGGATAAGCACAAAATTAGTTCACAGTATTTCTGAGTAGAGCTTGCAGCACACAACGAAGACAAACACTGCTTTCGTTTTGCACTCACCTTTAAAGGTAAGTAATCGTTTTTGTGGCAAAGCTTTTGGGGTAGAACCACCTCGACGGCGCTGGAAAAGTAAGTCGCTGCACTCTAGAGAAATTAAGTACTGCTGGCAAAATTCACGAGCTCCCAAGAATAACGTATACCGTCTTGTTTATGTACTGCTGAGTGAAAGCTAAACCTTCAAGCATTGCTTATCGTTCCCTTTGAAAAGACTCATATGAACACAGTAAGCTCACAATTAATTAGCATGATCCATTGGTTAACCTCTTACTTATACCATTGTTGTGTGTTGCTGTTTTATTGGAATCAGCGCAGGATCAACGCTGCAGCGAATGGGATACGAAAACGTGACAGAGATGCTACATTTGCATTTATGGATGGCGCAGACAGAAAGAGACCTTCTCCACTTCCTGCTCTACGGAAGGCTGTTATCTGTTAATAGTCAAGTTTTTTTTCCACTCGATCACTAGCCCGCTCATTGAGGACTTACAATGGCAATACATAGCGATTCTTCCGTTCCATGCTAAGCAGAAAGTCATCCGATTGTCCTAAGTTTATGGCGATCACAAGAATCATTAAATGCTTCTCTCTTTTTCTTAAGGAACAACCTTAATCGTTGCATAATTCCAAGAACTTAATCTACGCATCCAGCAAAGAAATGAGTTACCGCAAAGCGAACGAAATGATACCACATGAAAAGATGAGGAGAATCAATTTGCAAATTAACGGATATCTTAATTATAATTTAAGCTCAAAAGCTGTGGCAAGCTATTCATTCATTCAGTGAATTTATTGGTGCCTAGTTGATTTGCATGACTGAATACTATTAAGGATGATGTAGCCATTCCTGTGCTACGCTTGGCAAATCAACGTCGTCTGGTTCGTCTGGATCAGATACCACTTTAGTAACTTGTAATACACCGTTTCCGGACACCGTTTCCGGTAACTCTTATGAGAATATTGCAATGGCTCAACGTTAAATGAACCTATCATTAAAAGGTTTTTATTCTCTCCTCTCGTTCAGTCTTGACTTTTCAGCGGTGCTTCAAATTTAGCTTCTTCGGCTGCTCGAAACAAATTATTTAAGAATAATTTTTATCATGAGCATGCGTGAGCCGTTGATTTCAAAAATTTTTTAAAATGCTTTCAGTTTATGACCATCTCATTTCACCTTATGCTGTCATATAAGATTACGATAAACGCTCTGTAATGTGCTCTTCTCTTAGAGTTTATGGTTGTTTTTTCAGCTGAACAGTTTTTCTCAGCAGAAATATAAGTGGAAACTTCTCGAAAAAAGTTAGGGACCGGCATAAAGTAGTAAGAGTATCGGTAAGCGAGAGGATGAGCGCATTCTAACAGCAGTGGAAATTTTCTTCCCAAATCTTATCCTACAGCAAAAAGCTGACGAACTTTTGCATGGCATCAAATAAAGGTCGACTAATTTCTTTGGGCTGTTCAAAGTACGCTCTGTTTAAAACGACCTTGTATCATCGGGGAGTTTTCAGACATTTTTTTCTTCTAAGTAGCCTTTATGACATTTTCGATGGCCAATGAGGCTCTCATTTTTTTCGTCTATTGCCTATACGAAAACAGACGCACATGTGAAGGCTTAGAGATGGGAATTCGTTCGTGGAAAGCCTGTTGGGAGGAGGAGAGATGGGAACGAGAGAGAGGGAGAGAAACGCGAGGGGCGATAAGGTGCCTAAACAAGTGAAAGGAAAATTGGAGGGAGGGTTTAGCATGCAGTTGATAACCCAGGATTGACTCTCATTCAATGTGACTTATTTCCTAAATGTGTATAGGTCATCTGGGTTGTGTTGAGTCGTACTCTGGATCGTTTTATTCGTATCCAACAGTTAGTTAGTTATTCGCCGATTTTTTTAGCGAACAAAAGCGCAAAGACTATTTTAACGCTTCGGTAACAACTAATACCGGATTATGTATGTTTGAGTTTGTTGAAGAACGACAGTGATTTATTTATTCACTTTGAATAACGTTATTTGAACGTTATTTCACCTTCAACATCGCAATGTTATTTGTGCAAAAGAATCACAGAACGAATGTGTAATATTTGCAATTAGTGAAAGAGTTCATCTTTGTACGTGCATTTTCGATTCAACGGCCCACAATTAACAACAAAAAGTGATTGCAAAGATCAATCATGTGTAAAATGTCCTTCTAACTTATAAGTTTTCTTGCAGAAATAAAACGAGCAAATTCTCACATGTTTGTCGAGAATTTCCCGTCGTTTGAAGTGTTCGTTTTCGACCTTCTGCATCACCCCCGATTCTCAACAATGCACTCACTAATTGAACTACTTCCTTCTATCACGTGATCTTTTTTCGGCAATATCCACTTGTGCTGTTTCGTTCTGCAAAGAAAAAAAAAGAACGAAAAAAAATTGCAAACAAACAGCCATGTGATACGCGATTATTTCGTTCATTTTCTTGCAAAGTTTACCGAAAAAATTTCGTTGGAATTGCGAACGAGGCGATCGCATTCGTAAATCGCTTTGAGCATTTCTGCCATTTTAATGTTCAATAACCAGAAGATCTTACAGTGTTTCACACTAATTTTTGGAACATCTTAGGAACGTTTCACTGAAATATTCACTCTGGATTACTCACCTCTTCCGCCTATGCTTACAGTTATTTAAAATAGAATTCCTAAAAGTTTGAAAAGTAAAAAATAAAAATTGACTCTCATTATCATATAATCGTCTCTCGAAAATACGAAAACAATTACTCATTGCTTAAATAAGATTGAGTTCCGCACAATCAGTCACTTAGCAGCATTAATAACGCACTTAAAGTAGTTTGAAAATGAGCTGCAAAACAGTTCGTTCATAGACAATCAGAGTAAATTTTATAGGATGGAAGGTCTGTTTAAATTGATGGTTGAAAACAGGAATATTAAGGATTACGGAGAGGAGTAGTTGCATATTTGGTATAGACACAATTGGTGCCATGATTATCACTATCATTCCTCTTAAGCATTACACCATCACACCGTATATGCAGTTGATGATCATCTTTTCAAAACAAACAATATCGTATCAAATTCGATTCAGTCATTTCTAAATCAATATATCACATCGACTTTTACGTTAGCCACTTCAACTGTATAGCAAATTTCGTTGACAATAACTTAATGAGGTCTTATTAGATTAGAGTTTAGGCAAACAAATTTAGTCTAATGTCAGTGGAGCGTAGCTGAATCAGAAATTATTTGCTAGGATGCTTTGATTAACTCAAGCTGTTAGCAAGTGACAATATTGCAAAGAGATAACGATTACACAACTAAGAGTATCAAACATCACAAAGAGTGCAAATGAGAACAAAGCTTTTATTTTGTTTTTTTGCAAAGATGAAAAATTCGGAGTCAAAAAGAAAAACGACCATACTGTAGATTGTATTTGGGCCAACTTGCACGTTTATATTAGAATAGCCTATCGTTTAGATTTAGCAGCGTTTTTTAAAACTCCGTGCAAATACGTTCTGCCGCTTATAACATGCATTTCAACTATTCGCTTAGTCGTTTCGCAACAGTGCACACACATTTTCTTTGTGTGTTTCAGCACACATAAATGACCCAAGATGGGGTTCAACTTTTCTTCATTACGAAAATTAAATATTCTTTCTTGATCCCTCGTTCTTGGCCGCATAAAGTAGCATCATCCACTTGCCTCTCATATTTTCTAGAAATCCCTGCAGCAAGTCAGTAACTTGATTGTAATGCTTCAGCTGTACAATATACACCATCTTAGACAGTCTCTGAATGAATCTTATGTGAATGAAATTGAAAGTATCTAGGAGGACTAAGTGTACGTGAAGAATTATTTATTTGTGAGTGTTTTTGATTCGTTGTTTCATTGCTGCAAAGGTTAACATGAAAGTATTCAGAGGAGCGAAAAAACGGAAGGCATCCTTTTTAGCAATCGCTCAAAATTTTCGCTTTCTAACTTTGAAAACATTAAAGTGATCAACTCCGAGCAACAGATTTATATAGCAATACGCGCTTCACTTATGAGCTCTGCAATTGCTACTGATATGAGTTGAGTTGAAGCTGAGCAAGTTCCTTGTTTATTGTTGCCCCATATCGCTGTTGAAATTTCATACGCACTGATAGTTGTTTGATCCAAACATGTGTTCGTCCACTCATGTGATAAAACTGATAAAGATCAACGGTTGGAGAAATTCCTTTATGAAGCACGTTTCAAACCAGTAAGTAAATACAATGACTGAAGCCTTTAAATGTGGGTTAATTCAAGCATTCTTCCTCCAACCGCTTTATGGTTTTACACCAGTAAGCTAAGATAGTGTGGTAAATCATAGGTTATTTGAAAATAATTGGAAAATTTTCGAAGATTCATTTCAAGTGGGACAATAATAGCAAGAAGAAAAGATAAAGCGAGATGCGGAATATTATAAAGAACTTTTTCATAGGACCGCTGATCGTTCGATCGCACCATTTTGTGCTCAGATTTTCTCCTCGATCGATCTTAATCCGAATTCGATTTGGGCTTGATGTCAATCACATATGATATGTTCATTCAATAAAACTAGCTCGCTCTAAACAACACATCCGTATGAGAAATCTAACAAGTGTGACTCCTTCTTATCCTCCTGCCCCATTCCCCCATTCATTTCTATCTCCCATTAACAACGAGTCTTTCAATATCGACTTTTAATTCCATTCCTGATTTCTGCGAAACAGAATCCTCGAATAAATGCCGCTAAAACTTTCCGACTGACAGCGTTTCCAAATTCCTGTTACTAATTATAAGAAATCTACAATTAATTAAGTTATCAAAAAAGTTGATGCAAATGAAAATGACAGTTGAGAGTTTCGAATAAGGTTGCATGCCCAAACGAGAAACGTAGTCAAACGAGAAGCAGTGAAAAGCTCCACTCCAAATATCACTTTCATAAAACGAAAATCTTGATTCGCAACAATATTTCGGCATTTATTAGGATGGTCCTTTCAGCATGAGATGTTTCAGCTTTTTTATAAAACGCATTTTTTATATGTTCCAAAATGACTCGAGCGAAGGAAGCTTTTCTAACATATTTCTTCGTTTTAGCTAATTATCGCGCATTAAATTACTCTTATTCACCATTCCTTTATTTTTTAAATGAAACCGACCTTAGGCGAGCCAGAGGAAGTTTTGGGAATTCTCAACACCCCCAAACGTGAAAAATATATGTGATAATTTTTAAAGTATATGAGCACTCCACCTCTTCCAGCTAACTGCACCCTGCAAACAGTTAAAGGAAATAAACGTGCGGATGCAATTCAAATAGAAAACTATTCAAGGCTCACTGCTCAGCGCTAATAAATCGCCACAAGCATATCGCCTATCAATTTTTATCAATCTTCGCGCAAAAGTTGATGAAAGCATCACAAATGATTTATCTTTCCTTAAAAAATTGGGTAAAGATTTCCTAATATAAATGCTTAATGACTTCTCAATACACTAATTAGTGATCTGAATTAAATATTCTAAAAAATCAACGAAATCGAAACTATTAAAATTTCTGTCGTCCTCAGTTTGTTTTTTTATTTTCACTTGTGTTGAGCCGTTTGAAGTTATCACCGTGTTGCTGCAAAAGAGCAATGTAACGAACGGCATTTGCATTCCTAATGGTTCGTGGCGATCGCATATTTAAGTACGGTCATTATTCTCTTTTCATTTAATTCTCATAAAATTCGCTCGAATTTGCACCACATTTATCATTTGCATATATTCCCCATTAGCCCAAATTAGCTTCTCACGCATGAATAACGTCATCTGCTTGGACAAACTCCACCAATTCGGTGATCAACCTCATTAGTGACGTTTGGATTTTTTAAAATAATTAAAATTTTCAACTCTTTTACGAATCTTAATTTTATCATGTTGTTTTTTGCCTGCATTGTTCTGTAACGCGACACGATACATACAATATTTATGCGGGAATGAATTCGAAATCACAACACAACATTTACGAGGAAATGATTCAGTGGATTATTTATATGGAAGAAAGTAGACAAATGACCTAATGGGCGATCCGATAACGATAATATGCTGAAAACGTTTTCATCCACCATAATTGATTGATTGGAATCCACTGCTGAAGAAATACGAAAAAAAAACCTGTCATTTTGGTTATGGTCAATCCATGCCGATCGATTCCAAAAAAAAAAAGAAAAAAGATTTGGCGATAAATCTGGAATGATTGATTGCATTTGCTGTATCGCACATAGAGTACTAGAATTTTCGTGCGAAAAACGAAAAATAATTTCGTGCGAGAAAACAAAGATTTTTCCCGTGCGAAAAACGAAAAATAATTTCGTGCGAGAAAACAAAGATTTTTCCCGTGCGAAAAACGAAAAATAATTTCGTGCGAGAAAACAAAGATTTTTCCCGTGCGAAAAACGAAAAATAAAAGGAGCGTGATGCAAGGCTTGAAATCAAAAGTGCTTTTTCTTCGGTTAATGAGCCAAGAAAAAACGATTTCCCGAGTATTCCGACGAACGAACTAATAGTTTGCATTTGCAAACTGTTTATTTGTCTGCAACTTCCTTAACGTACGCTTTCAACGAATTTTTTAGCACCAACTCTTAGTTGTGAAAAAAAATTAACTATTAATTTCAAATTAAAAAATTAAAAAATTATCTTCAAACAAGTGTGAACTGTATGAGTTGTCTACCGATTTAAAATAGAAGCTTGTGCTTCCGCTACTTATGTCTTACCTGCTATCCGTTGGATTTCCTCGTTTAAAGCGCTCACCTACGCGTAATGGATGCGCGCTTTAATCGAGGAAATCCAACAGTCTTGGAAATGGGGAAATAAGTTTAAGACAAAAGTGTTCACATGAGCAAAAATCCAAAGTGCAGAGAACCTTTTGTTTTATTTAAAATTAAAAAAAAGATGTTCGATTCAGTAGCAAGCACGTGAAGCGGCGTTGGTGGCAATTCATCTCAGCAGTGCAGCCTTGCTTTACATTGCTGCTTTATTGGCCGTACCAGGCACGATGCACATACGTATAACGTTTTGTTTCGCTAAGCAACGTGACACATTTACAGTTCTCAAGTTACTACCGATCAGTTAGCTTAATCGAATAAAATTTTTGAATACATCATTTTATATCAGCCAAATTCACACGAAACACGTAACTGTACAAATGAATGCACTGGGAAAGGGATATCGAAATGATCGAAAGAGTCCAACGACGATTTACTAAGATGGCTTTTAGGAAAGCTTTTCATGGACCGTTCCAGCCCGATTATGAGCAGCGACTTCGCATTTTTGATTTGAAACCTCTATGGTATCGAAGAACTCAGTTCGACCTACATTTATATTTTAAGATTGTTAAAGGTTTTTCGGGAATTCCGTTCAAGAGCGTTTTTTCTTTTACAAAGTTTGCATCACGCTCGAGGTTTCACCCTGCGCAAATCGAAAGGAAGACAACGAGTCGAACTGATATGCTTAACTCTTTCGCTTTTCGTGTTGTACCTATCTGGAACTCCTTGCCATGTGATGTCGTTATGTCTGGTAATTTGTCTTGTTTTAAGCGACGCTTGGAGCAGTGTGATCTAACGACAATACCTGCTGCTTGCCGGCTGTAATTCATTATCGACTGTTATTATGCATTCCTACATGCCCATTGCTTATGATCTCTTGTTTTTCCTACTCTCATCAATGTCTATGGGTATTTAAACGCATGGTTAATTGCAGTGTTTATACTTATGAATATATTATAGCTTTCGTGTATACTTTTTTTTTCTGGAGGCGTTGTTACATGCTTTCTTTATTGTAAATAAAGATTCTCTCTCTCTAAACATAAAGAAGACCAATACCCGATTGCGCAATTCTCAGCGTGACGTAACACAGGCGACCAACTATCAAACTCTCAATGGGTAGAGCTATATGTCAGTTTAGCTAGTAACTGCGACGATCAACTAAAAAACTTGGTTTATTATCACGTCATACAGTTCCTAAAAATAGTTGAAAAGAGATGCTTCAGAGTAATGGGGGACAAGGAGTATCAGTACTGACCTATGCCAAGGCCCTCCTCAAACCGCTTCCCTCCCATGATCACATCCAAGCAAATTTTTAAAATGTAAGACTCTAACATCTTAGAGAAGAATCTTTTCGAAATCATCGCACATGCAAGTTTCCCGGCACTTTTTTGCAATTGCAACACTAGCCATCGCTTCGGATACTGAACCAGTGAGGAGGCTGATGCCTGTTTTTGGTTACTTCATAACCAATACGATTGGAAACTATTTATTTGCAAGTTCTCATCGGCAAAACGCTATGCATTCTTAAGCGAATTTTGGTATTACTTTATACTTCTCTGATCCACCTAAATCGTTTAAAATTGCAACAATATTTTTACATATTATCAGCACAGTTCCCCTCAAGCATCCTTCATGTTACTTTCAGCGTTTAAACATTTAATGATGCTTTTTCATTGTTCTCACTGTCCACCATCTTTCATATTACAATTTTGAATGCGCTCGAACTGAACATCTTTGTTTTCAACATACAGCACGGAAATGGCACACTACATTTTTCTCTTCCAAATAATCAATTTTATATCAATTAGAGACCAGCAGCTCATATTTCCCTCAATATTCCAGGAATATAGTGTTTCTCATTGAAGATGATTGTTTCTTTTTAAATCCCGAAGCAGCCTTTTACTGATGCCGAATCTCTTGTAATCGAGGAATACTACGATACATTGTATTTTTTCGATTAGGTTTGCGATTCGATTTTGCGATTCGATTTTTCGATTTTTTCGATTTCGATGATCGAGTATTCGGTTATCGAAATCGAAATAAAACGACAATATCGATGTTCTTTGTTCAGTATAAGACTCAATCGAAAAGAACGAAGCATGTGATCTTTTCATATCTGTTCTACTGTTTGTTTTTCATTTCATTAGCGTCGTTTGCCGTTCATCTGAAATTTTTCTTAATAACATTATTGCGTAATATTCAGAAATTTGTATCGGTAATCAGTGAGCTAAAAAAATTTCGCCGAAGTAATAATTTACAAGTAGTTAATCGATTCTTTTCGGTTTGTTTATAAGTACTTTTTTTTCAAATGAGAGTATGATCATGTTCTAAATGACGATCGTTTCTCTGAACATGCTTCTTATGGTGATGCGTCCAAAGACAAAATGATAAACGCTCAGCATCTTATGATTAACGCTCTTTCATACAACATCTCTCAATGAAGATTCTTTAGGAATTTTCTTCTTTAAAACAAAATTCCATTCGCTCTCACCTTCGATTGCCCTCTCTTGTTTTATCTTTCTTTTTTGTTTCTGTCGTGTAGAAACTAACAATTGAAATGGTCGACTTTTTTGGTTATATTACTGTAAAGATTTTAAATATTTATACAGCACAACAAGTGGGATGATGACAATTTATAGCTTTCAGCAAAACTAACTCGTCTTTTTTTCTTAAATTTAGATTGCATTTTCTGTGCGCCTCACGAATTTATCGTATGCATTGTTGACCGCAATCACTGAATTACTCAATAACAAATAGCACGTGTGGTCGACGTTAAGCCGTTTCAATGACCAGCTTCAAGTTAGAATACCGATTAAGCTGAAAAGAGTTCGAGTGGCTGGCACAACATTGCACAATTCTGAATTGTTCTTTAAATATTGAGGGACCAAATGACGAGCGCTTGACAACGCTCATAGGCATCGCTCATCGATCGACAAACAAACAGTTGCTCTTGATGTCCGTTCTGAAATGGTGACAGTCGAATGAATTGTTCACGAGCATATAGAACCGCTGTCAATGTTTAGGCGCTCATCAGCTCCACAAATTTCCTCTGCTCATTTTTTTGTCGCCTCCAAAAATTCAAGCCGAAGTTGTGTTGAAAAAAAAAAATGCCGTTAGTTTTGCAACGTTCGTTCTGCATCTTTTCAACGAAAATGTGCTGGCGCTTGGAATCTTGGTGAAAAATGGATATTCCTTGATCATTACTTTCCGCTAAGTTATGTCCCCATACGCTATCGCTGATCATGAAATCTATGAATCATACTGCAATCTTGCTTAGGAGCTGTTGAAGTGCCGCAGGCTATGGTTGCCAAATATCATCGCATTTTATTTTCTGTTACTAAATGAAAATTACTAAATGAAAATTACCAAGCAAATATGTAGGCATACGTATGTGCATATATATAAAGGTGCTTTGATATACCGATATACAATGCATTTTGACAGCGCCGAAAAGCGCACAAAGACGGAACTTCTCATCGAAGCAGCTTTATGGCTTCAAATGCTTCGATAATTGAGAGACGATTTTTATGGGCTATGCGCCAAACAAGAACGTTTTGTATCACAAATATAAACAAGACAATCGTGAAGAACATTGCCGTTGACGATACGAAAAAATTGAAGGCGCAAATACCAAACGGAGAGCGGAGGCAAATCGCTCGAAAGGGAACTTTTTCTTTCGTTTTTTTTCCCTGCTTTGTTTGCACTAATTTTTTTTCGTTCCATATGGCACAAACGTGCCACCATGTGAACAGCAAACAATCATATTTTCCGGCCATGTATATCACCACAAACGTTTATCAAGCCCAAAGCTTACACACATACCAAACAATATAATTTATCGATGCGCACAACAAAAAATCTCTGTTATGCAGTGTTTTTTTTGCGTAGTTGAACATCGCGTATGATGTGTAAGAGTGCGCGAAAATGTGCAAATTGTCTTCAGAGTTGAAATTGATGGTGAACATTTCAGCCACTCAACTTTTTCTCAGTTTTTTTTTGCTGAGCTGGAAAATGAGAGGAATTTGCATCCACCACTAATCTTTCAAATGTTGTCGGCAAAATTTCGTTTTTCCTGATTTGGAAAAGCTCCAATATTTGAAAAAAAATTTTTTTTAAATTTTTAAGACTATTTCCTCAACCTCCCGCTGAGCTTTCATGATTAATAACTGCTCTGACTGGCAATATAGGGTACGCAAGTGTATTACGAAAAAAATAGCTTATATCTTTGGCTTGATTAAAATTTTTGGGTTGTACTTTGCCCACCTCGGTTGTCGCACCGCCCTCTTCGTGCACCCTTCTTTCCTCTACTTCCGAGAGATTGGAGAGGCTTTTCATGTGTCAGGAGGACTCTTCGTAAGGAATTCTCTCCTTCCCGACTCTGTTCGTTCTAAGAAAAACGAAACTCTTTCGAACGAATATTAAACTTCGAATTCATATTGCTGATTTTGCTTCGAATAAACTAAATGTTTGGGCATTCCAATTATGCATAGGCCGTTAAATGTAATCTCTAATTTGTGAGCTATTCCCTTTCAGTGAATCAACAATATTGGAAATCATCGTTAGACGATGCTTATTTATCTTCTCACGGTATTCCCACTCTAATTTTTTGCGCAGCAAATATTATTCACTTCAGCTTCACAGTAGTGAAGCTGAAGTGAACACTATTTGCTGCGAAAAAAAAGAGAATTATTCACTCATTTCAAATGTTTGTAAATCTTTTCATTTAGCTTTTTTCAATATTTTCAGATTTTTCCATCCAACACTTTGTGGCTAAATTTTAATAACATAACACAAAGAGCTTACAATTTAAAGCGGCTTCTGGTGATTGTGCTTGCATGGAATGGCAACGTGCAAATGTTGTGCGAGTCAAAGTGAGTCATAAAGTGGCATGACTGAAATAGAAAAATGGAAGATAATAATTGCTGCTTGGTCGGTTTTCTTCTTGTGGATAAATTTCTTTTTCTTTATGGATAGCATTAAGGTTATCTTGAATACAGCCTTAAGGAATAGAGCCACTATTCTGCCATCCGCACCCCCTAAATAGAGTTAGTTCCATTTCGATGCCTCGTGACTAATACAGTTTCGATTTTCTCTTCCACCCACTGTCTACTTGTCGATTTTGTTCATTCACATTGAATCATAGACGCACGTTCTCGTTCGAGCTTCTTAGAGTTGCTTCTTCGAATAGTCGGAACCTCTTAAGAAACCTATCTACTGATCGACGAACACGTGGGTCTCAAAAAATTTCATTGGAACTATAAATCAAAATTTACGCAAAAAAAATCTCGCCATTGATTTTTGTTTTTGCTTGCTCATATAACGGTCGGCTTGCGAAAAATAGACAATACACGCGTTAGCGATACGATTTATTGGCTCGTTCAATAGAATATATTCAGTGGTGAAAATACTCGTGCAATGCAACTAGAACTTGATTGTGCAAGGGCAGATGACGGTTTGGCAAGTGGAGCCGATGGTTTGAAAAAGTTGAATTCATATGTGTAATGCAATTGATTGCAGTGCACATCCAGCAAGAAACTGAATGCCGTTTACAAATATTAATTTCTGGTTTGCTTATAAGCATAACCGAAAGTTAATATTTTTAAGTAGCATATTTGTTGGGGGGTCGGTTACGAAATTCTGCTTTCATAGTGCGTGCACCTCGTTCACTTTAACTGTTGAGCGAATAGTTATTTAGTTTGCAAAAAGTTATGAAAACAATAAATTCTGTTCCTATTTTCGTACAGATAAATGTAAGTACATTTATATGCAAGTTCATATTTTACACAAATCGTCTCGGTTGAGGAACTCAAAATATTTTTTAGTTGTCTTACTCATCGCATTGAGCGACGTCATTGTTGAACAACACGTAAGTACAATTAGTAGTGATCTCTGAAAACAAAAATTAGTGCTCAAACTAAAATATTCTACAAAATACATTTCAGTTACTTAATCAACCTACTTAGAAAATGAATTGTAGAGAAAGATGACTAATAGCACGGGAAGAAGGCTGACTGCCTCGTTCTAGTTGAGAAATATAAGGGAATAAATGACAAATTTGTCACAAATTTGTCAAAATTATCAAATTATCAATTTAAATTTTTAACAGAGATTCGATTCTTTTAGCGAAAGAGCTGCCTTGACGAGACAATTGTAATGCAGATCTCTTTCGATTTTTGCAAAGAACCAAAACAATGCAGTCATTAGCTAACACCTACGAAAATGGATCGTAATTTGATTTAATAACAAGGAAGCGGAAGGCCGAAACGAAATACGCTTCAGCAATTTCTCCGAAAAAACCAACCGGTTTCATAAATTGCCAATGGATTTCCAAAATACCATTTAATGCCTGTGTCATTTTTTTTCGCTAAATCAACTATGAATCAACCGCCAAAAATTCCTTACTCTCAATGTGACACCTTTAAACGTTAATAAGTGACATTTGGAATAATTAGGTAGTTTGAAAATTTTCGGTATAAGAAGCTCAGAGCGTGCCTTGCGGTCATCAAATTTCATAAAATTAGCTTGCATAGTTCCCAAGTTCAAACTGATGAAAAAAGCAACTATGAAAATGGATGGACATGTGCGTACACACATACATATGAGCACACAAGTGGCCATATTGCGCTTTGTAAAATGATAGTTTGCTAAAACGCACGTAAAGCTGATTTTTATTGACGATTGTTGTTATCGAGCATTCATATGCATTTTGCAACACACGACGAAGATGCTTGAGGAAGCATTTGACTTGCTGCACTTCTCGTCAAAGACAGAGATTGTTGTGAAGATAGCAATTTGGTGTTTTGCAAAAATGGGCTTTGCTTCGTGTGATATTAACGAATGAACCCAATTCGACTTCTATGTCCGATCGATCCATTTAAAAAATCAATCAGTTTTGCTGCTCACAAATTATTTTGAAAAAAAAATTTCACTTTCGTTTATGCAAACTTTATACACTAATCTCTTATATAGTTGAAAATGGTTCGCAGTCTAAAAAAATTTTTTTTGATAAAAACACGAAGCGAAAGGAATTCTTTTGTGGTTTTGTGACCCGACAATTTTTAAGATCAAATGAAATTGATCGGGCAGCGAAAACTTTTGTTTGATGCGCCACAACGTTTCATGCTATACAGTAGTCACCGAATGTTTTCGATTCGTCATTCTTTCCACATGAGAGATGAATAATTTCTAAAGCCTACAAACGCCGTCAAAGTTCCAAAAATGTTCAAAAAAGAAATTGGGCGTTCTAAATTACATTCATATATATAAAGTGCACCGCCATTTATATATATATATAT
>JPKZ01002633.1:198830-221457 GCA_000803305.1 Toxocara canis | reverse complement strand
ATATATAAACAGTAATTCATAAGTAATGTTTATGTAATATATGTAATATATACATATATAAATGTAATATACATTATTACTATTTTTGCTATTATTATTGTTATTGCTATTATCATTGCTATTATTATTTATTATTATTTATTATTATTGTGTATACATATATGTATATACATTTTATCTATATTATTAGGCTCTCAGGTTCTTTTATGCATATTTCTATGCGCAACTCTACATGCTACGTGAGCGAGAGTGGAAATGGAAAGGGAAGCAAATAGTGTTCTTCTGAACTTCCATATGTATGCTTATTTTGCGTGCCGTGTCCTTCCCTTTCCCCTCTCCCTCTCCCCAAATTGTTGTAATTTGCCTAGTTAGATCGTTTTGTTTTAAAGTTAATATTTACGGTGCTCAACAGAGGTATCGCAACATGAAAAAAGCTCGCTACTTTTGACGTTCTTCCGTGTTTGTTTGCGTCAACTTGTTCGTTAAATAAATCAGCGTGATGATAATCTCCAACGTGGCATAATTCATCATAAGTGACAGCCTCTACCATCTTCCTTTCGTGTTCAGCCAGCATATGCTCATCAGAACAGGTCTGAATGATAGCCTAGCCATGTTTGAAATGACGTACATGGCAATAGAAAACTTCACATTACATTTAGCTCATCAAAATGTGCAAGTAATATAACCTTTAATAAAATGTCCGAATCACGCTTCATTAATAAGGAATAAAACAGTCACTTCATTAGCACTGAATCCAGTAACAGCTTCGCGATTCTAAAAGAAAAATATCACTTTTTTTACTTTAATCAATTTTTTCTGGGAGCGGCTTGAGTTTCAAGTCGTTCCTTTCTCTTGCATCTTTTCAATGCATGACCTTCCCGCACATTACATATATATGTATATATATATGTGATACTTATTTACATATAATGGGTTGCGGTTCATAATTTCACTGGTTTCTGAACAACCTATCAGCTGTTTAGAAAAATCTGCCGTCTGCTGTAAAGTTTCGTAAAGTCTAACAACTCGATTAAAAAGCAGTGCATTTTATAAAAATAAAAATAAAAGAATATAAGAGGCTAGTAATAGCTCACGAATCAGCTAGCGTTTATATGCTCGTATCTCTGTCGTGAAACTACATGACAATAAAACGAGTAGAACTTTTTGCATTATGAATGCGGATTATGAACTTTTCTAGTTCGTTCTTTTAATGAATTTACTAGCAACTTTTTGCTTGAAGACTTCACTTATTGAATGATTCATATTTCACTCGTTAATTCGTATAAATTTCTTTGTTTTATTCCGGTTTCAGAGCGCAATTCAGTCTTATATTCCTAGTACCAACAGGTATCACTCTACAAACATCTATATTATCTCGCTTTGCAATGCGCATTTAAAGTCATCAGCAGCATCCAACTGTAGTTCAATGAGCACTGTAGATGAGCATCGTGCACGCTGATAAACGATAAATGAATCGAGCACAACACTGTTGCGCTCTTCGTAAAATTACTGCCATAAAATAAGTCGATCTTTCTCTTTTTTTTGTTGATATCATTGATTCTGCAATTGCCAAGTTTTATGAGTTGTTATTTTCTTACAAATTGAGCACATCTCACTGCTTCATGAAAAGATATTCAGCATGTTGACAGGATCGATTAGCTTAACGCATGAAAGCAGCTATGCGTCGATCTCAAAATAATGTCATCTTTATTTTTTAAAATTTTTCCACATCATAAACGGGGGAAAAAACATAAAATATGTGAGAAGAGACAAAAAAGAAAAATAAGAAAACAAAAGGAATATGGCAGCTTTGATGACTAGAAAAACGTTGAGAATTGTTTCGATGAAGCAGCACATCGTTTGTGACTCAACAACGCGTTACAATTTCATCTTCACTAATAACATTCATTCATATCCGTAAATGAATTTTATGTACTCAATTAGAGCTCTGAACTGGCCATGTAATTCACAACTGCATATTTTCTTCTACTATCATCGTTCAAGGAATTGAGATGTTTTCGAGTTACTTTCAATTTAAAAAAAAAAGCGTGCCATAGTCAACCTACTATGTTTATTAGTCATAAAATATAATCTCAAGCTCTTGTAGCTTTTCGTCTTCATCTTTCTATATACTGTACATACATTGCCTCTACAAAGTTTGAAAAGCACACATATGTGCAGAAAGATGAATCTTAGCCGAATTTTGCAAAAAAAAAAAATTAGCGAGAACAGCTAGGAACACTTTCTTTTTTTCGGAGGCAAAAATCAAAGCGAAAGGAAAAAAAACTGATTTCAAGAAAAAAAAGAATGTTATTGATGAGTTTACGTGAGAAATGCATCAAACGTGGACGTTACTGGTGGGCTATTTCATTATCGTTAAGCTGAAACTGTTCTTCATTGAACCACATAGAAGATGAATGATTAACCACAATGCGATACACCTCATCAAGAAAGGCACTTTCATCGTCGATTTGTTGTCCATCGAAAACGGTGTGGAATACACGCATTTTTTTTCACTGATATAAAATGTGCATACAAGTGAACCTTTTTCTTTTTTTTTAAATCATAGTCTCCGTTCGTCACAAACTGTAGAGATGGCAGTGAAACGATGCAGAAACCATCTCGACAAATGTGATCGCTGTGACCGCCTCATTCACTCATACTTCTAAACGTAACAACTCCGGGAGGAAAGGGCTCCGATACAATTTCTGATGTGGCTTCACCAAACGCTTGAATTAATTTGATCGTGAAAACGATAAAGCTTAAATATACGTCGACTTCACAAATTCTGTGTTTATTCTTTGTCATGCAATTCAGTAGTAGGAGAAGTAATGAAGTGAGTGGAACGCATATTTAATTGCTTTTATCAATACAATTAGTTTGTGCAATTGGGCAACGTTGTTGTGTGGCCGTTGCTCTGATATGCCCACTGATTTCAACTTACTATATTTATAGCATTCAATATGCAGTATTCATGGAATATGTTTAACTGTGTAGTCTCATCACTATTGAACGTTAACTCTTCTTTCGATTTTTCATATTTAGGGAATTTCTTTTGAATTTGCAATGCTATCACCATAGCCATTTTGCAAAGAATTGCAAGCGGTCGATCCAACGTCATAACAACCGAAAAAAGAAATTCGATATCGTTGAGTTCTTATAAAGCAGGCGCGCACAAATGCAATAAAAATGTGTGCGTTATTTAGATGTACGATGAGAGCACATAGCTGTGCTTATGAAACGGTGTGCTTTGCAGGTTTCAACATAAATTGGGCGACATGTTACATGAAAATATCACTTCTTTTTTCAGCATTCCATATACCGTTGCAGTTTTCTTTCAACACTGCAGTATTCATATAATATTTGTCTTACATACAAGTCTAACAAAAATGAAACTCTTAGTATGCTAAAACAGGTTTGGAAATAAAATTAATGATCACATGCTCACATCGGATCTATACAGTGGTCGCGAGGCTATCGTTTTAGGTGATTGTTTGTTGCTTTTAGAAAACTTAGAGTGCATTTGTGTGTTGAAATGAACTGGCACCAATATTGCCAGTAACATTCCGCCTCAAAGACATTTTTTAAGTGGTGACTGTAACATTTGTCTTCCACTTTTTTTACATGTTACTTTTAAACGCATTTCGAATATTAAAAAAAATTTCACTTCCGGCAAAATCCCTTTTCGAAACGGTTGATCAGTACACTAGTGATGAATGCTTTTGTTGTGAAATGTTTTTCCTAATATTCTCTTCGGGAGATGTTTTCGAATGAACCAATTAATTAAATAAACTATGAATGCCGGGTAATCTCGACGCGTCAGTCGTTCGGTTGTCCGATCTCGGTTTGCGTCATGTTAGGGTACGCAGAATGCTGAGTGGGCGGTATCATCTACCTACCCAGCTGTTGCTGTTTTGTCGATGAGCGATCACGCTTGTTTAACCCCTGTTGCCGACAGATTGTGTGTGTGTATGTGTGTGTATGTGTGTGTATGTCTATGCGTGTGTGTGTGTTTGTGTGTGTTAAGGTGAAAACAGCGTTTACTATCTATCTATCGTTAGCGAATAAAGAACGACGCCGAACGAATACGTCATATAATAACGAATACGTCATATAATGGAATGCATTCCTCAATTACAACTAACCTAAAGAGGTTATATTGCATTGACTGAGAAGTAAAATATAGGTGTTACACAGTTCAGAGAGATCCCGTAAAATATTCATCACAGGAAGGAGTATTAGAAAGCTGGAAGTTCTTTAATCAGTTATTTTCAGCAGCAATATAGTTCGATATTTTCAAGTTCAACCCGTCAACCACTTGGCCACAGCCCATATGACCTAATCACTGAATAACACTCAGTTTTGAGTATCAAGTATGAATCCAACATACACCTTAAGTCAACAACGCTTATCTCTTATCAAGGCGTGTTTATACTTGCGAAAGGGGATTGTCTCTGATCGCACAAAAATAACACTATTGATAGCGTCATTCTTGCTTCTCGACATGATGAAAAAAAAAATTACGAATATCAACCACAGTCACAAATAAAGTCATGAGACAACCATCTGTTTGGTTTTGTGGTGATAGATGAGTTTCGCTCATGTTTAGATCGTTTCTAAATACTGAATGCGTTGTCGAATACGTACGATAAAAGAATTAGATGCTTTTCTATATTTACTTCTTAGTTATCATTTTGCATACAGCAAACTTACTGTCGATCATAATCGTACAATTTGTGTACACAATGCAATCCAACAGCAAAGGCAGTTTTCTCGAATATCTATATCGATGTTCGTTATAGAACGCTCATGAGAATTGCAACTTTCAATTTAACTAATAAATATATCATCTATCCGAAATGTCAGGTCGTTTTTTTTGAACAATTCAAGCGTGCTCCGTTTTTTCTATTTCTATTTTTTCTATGTATACTTTTCTATTTTTCTATTTAATTTTAAGACACATAAAGTTTTCCTTTTCTTTAACAGAAATCGATATTCAGATAGAAAATTAAATTTGCATAGGAATTAAACCTGCATATTTTATGACTGCACATTTTTCTGGATGAGAGCCAGAAATTTTTGCAACAAGCATATTTGAACTCATATCGGCACTCCGGCATAATGAATTTAACAAGTTTTATCCCGAAAAAAAAAATGCATTAGAAAGTTACATATTAATACGCAAAAGTTGATCGGGATTGCTCCCATAAACAGACATGAAAGCACGTTAGCGCCAACGACTGATAACGTTTTATGCTTTACCGCCAACGACTGATTTTCGGCAATCCCAATCCCTTCACCAGTTCATCCTTTACGGTTTCGACCCTCTTTTTTTTCACTGCTCCACCAGCTTTTGTGATCGTCATTAAGATTGTAGCATAGATCTAAGAGTATTGAAATTGATAAAGCTTTCAGCTGAAAACGTTTTGCAGTGAGCTATTAACTATAGAACAGCAGTCATATGAATAAAGCACTATTAAGGAACTTGTCGAGATTTGCAAATTTTTAAATGAAAGTATATGGACGCACTGGCATATGTGGAAGTAAGGCTAAGAAGATAGGACGAATACTCGTCAGCAGAAATCACAAAAGAAGCATTGAAGAATGATTGATTACTTAAGCTAATTTATCGCTATCCCTAAGAAAGGGGCCTTAAGGATATGTATCAGGTGATTCAGAAATTTAATGATTATTTGTTGATGCCGATTTGATAAGAGAACGGTTTTCACAAGAAACTAAGCAGATGCGAAGAGAGCATAGCTAAGCTATGGCATGTTTAAAAAGCTCTTCAGTTCTAAAAATAGCCCAACTGCAGTTAGAGAGGGAATGCTTAGCGATTTCTTTGCGCTACCTAAAACCTGTTACGACCCAACATCGAATAAACTCTAAGAAAATCCGGCGAAAGGCACACTCCTTCTCATGCCACACTACGCAACAAAGACAAGGTATGCGGAATGGCTAAACTGAAAACAGATAAGACGCGATGATTTTATACGGTCACAAAAAGAATGCTGGGAACATAAAAATTTTACTTTCATCAGTATTCGATAAAAATTCGATAAAATATTGTTGAATGGGAATTTTATTGGGGGTGAACGGAAACGAAGTTCTTCGTTGTAATCAAAAACACTGGCAACGAACATGAATATGCACCGGCGTACTACGCACCTATCCGATCCCTTTCCTGCGTTTCAAAACTCTTTTAGCGTTGCACACATACATACACTCATAGATTAACCAAGCGCTCTTCTACCAAACTATCAACACGCATTTCGTAGAAGATCCATTGAAAAAGCGTTTGTGGAGATATGTGAACAAATTTTTCTAAATTTCTAGAATAACAGCAGCCTAACTTGCATTGTACAACTGGATATCAAAAAGGTGCACAATATCGTGAAGTTGTCATATATTACGCTGCAGAATATTATCGATAGAGTAAATTCGGATGATGAAACGATAAAAATCTTAGAAGACTATTTATTAAACAAGAGAATATGAACGCTAAACGTGGAAAGTATCTAAAAAGCGAAGTAAATCCTAGTAGGTATCCAACAGACAGGTGTGCTTTTCTTCTTAGTTTTCGGTTTCATTCAACTCACAAACACAAATGGAAAAATGCTTCTTTTCGTAAATGACGCTAGCTTCCGCGCACATGTGATGAAAGAAAGCATTGAGACGAACGTGCTGAGAGAGAGAGAGAGCTATAGAAAAAAATTCGAAAAAAAAAAAGAAATGAAGTATCCGAAAAAATCGCATCTGAAGATGGAAACAAACGAGTTAAGAACTGTCATAAGCGAATTTGAAAGAACGGAAACTGTAAAGCACTTAACTGTTAGATGAACTCTGATGATCGGCGACGAAGAAATATCCATCAAAAGCTATATTCGCAATTCAGACTCCTACTTCAAAGGCAATAAAAAGTCTCCAACCAATTTTGAGAACGTGACCCTCTCGTGTTCAAGGCTTCTCTACCACATGAAGACAACAAGACAACGCATGAATATGAAATGAAAGCTTATTAACGCATAGTGACTTTTAAGATCAGATTATTTCCATCTCTCACTGCAGTGGCAACAAAAAAAAGGCTTTAAAAGTATTGCAGCGGACCGCGGACCACCAAACCATTCAATGAGAGCTATTGACAATTCCAAAAAGATTCAAACGCGTTGATGAATGCAAAATTCTTTATAGTTGGCAAGAGATTTGAGTATTGAGCATGAGCAACATTAGGATAGTGGCCAAAAAAAAGGAGAGCAACGGTAAACTTAACGAGAACGTACAATAGGCTGAGAAAAACAACGTAGAGAACTATATCGAATGAACTATGGTCAGAAGACAATGCCGTAACGAACAACTGTCTTCCTCAACACATTGTTGCCTTTGAACTTAGTAGTGCTGCGGTGTAATGCTGTAGTGTTGTGAAAGAATGAATTTTCATTGACCACAGTTTATGCTTCTCTTAAGGTAAATGTTTCTTTCTTTTTTTGTTATATCATAATGAGGCCTACCAGTTGTATAAAAAAATTCGATTAGAAATGCTTGATTTATAAATCTAGCTTCAGATCGTCAACACTTTTTCGATTGAAGGACAAATTTTGGCATTAGATGCGGTCAGGGTTGAGCGCAGAACTACGCGGCGGTATGGTCGAGCGTATGAATGAAAAAGGTGCAAACGAGCTCCTTTTACGCTGATACAGACATAGGCGAATGTTATAAAGTAATCTCGCAGATGATGAGCACTGCTCATCTGTAAACATCAGTTATCCCCTAAACTTATTTAAGGGTAAGTGGGTAAACCGCCCCTACACTTATTTATGGGTAAATGGGTAAGCCTAAGAACGCATTGACAATATAACGACGACGTTTCGACACACTCAACCATCGTAATAAGCACAACCACAATCTACAATCTTGGGTCACATAATCGATTGTATCGAAAAAGAGTTGATACTCTTACGATGACCTTCTAGTGATTAGGTAATAACGGTGTAATTCACCACAACGCCAAGAGAAAACAGTTCCTACCAGTAGAACGAAATAACAGCATTATTTCTGACCAAAAAAATGCAAAATATTTAACTACGTAATGCGAATCTTAAAGAAAAGACATAAACCCGATCAGGCAACGTATCGCAGTTTTATAGCTTTGCTATTGCTGCTATAAAATTCAAGGTCTTCACATGCTCGTTTCGGCAAACGACTTCAGACAAACGATTTGAAAAAATGTTGCCCTAAACAATACTACAAAAAGGGTAGAGTATGCATATTTCGTAGATGCTCTTCCTGTTCCTTTTTCCCCTCTCCAAGAGGCGAATACGGCGGTGACATGATCTAAAAAAAGATTGTTGATTGTCGAGTCGATGAAGTGGGAATGGGGAGAATATCTTGAAAGGACATCAATTTGTTATTTTTTTACGGTCCGGTCTTTTTCCCCTAAAAATAAATAGCGGTTCTCCGAGCTGTTAATACACGTGAATGAAAGTGTAACGTGGTGATAAGTGTTCTCGGCATCGGTGCACGTTCTGATCGCGTGCCATGCATGCGCTCTTCACGCATACACATAAGCCTGATGCAACAGTGCACGTACTCATTGTTGCTCGACAACCAGCGTCAGTACTAGTGCACACGGACGTCTTCACTATCGCCGTTCGCACGGCTCCCTTCTTAATTTCGCTCCCAGCCCCGCTACGTTACAGTGTTACTGCTGTGAAGCCTGCCGTGCGGACGTCGGACTGGACCCAGGCGCATACGATTCGCTTGGATTCTGAAGCAGATCGGGTTAGCGTACTGTATGCTACGACCTCGTCTAGGACTTACTGAAAATAATGTGAATGGTTTTTCGGTCCTTGCTTGACTGAGTTTATCGGAACTTTCCCTTTTACGCATTAGTTTTACAATAAAGCCACGTAGGCTGACATGACGGTCAGATGGAAATTCAAAAATTCGTTAAATCATTTTTTATGTCTATGGCTCCCTTTCCTTCGCTTCCCCCTCTCCCCTCCTTTTCCTCCAGTTTCACATCAGTGCACAACAACAAATCATACGTTTTATCAACCGAGCAAAGAAAGCAGCTGAAATACTTCGAGTGGTGTGTGGGCGCCGAGATTTGTCCAATGTGCCCGTGAAACATTGGTTTGCAATCTTTGTGTATTTGAGTGCATTCAAGCGTCACGAGTAGCTCGGTCGTTTTGTGCACGTTTCATTGAGGACATATTGGCATTTCGCCGTGAATTTTTCACAAGATCATCCCATCTCTCCTCCACTTGAATGGATGATTTCCTTTTTCGTTGACCAACCCTGTGCATAGCGTCTTCTCCTTCAATAGATATTCTTGTGTGTTGCACTCGTTCATCATTTATAGCTGCCATAGTAATATCAGATCAGTGCTGTTCCTATCTTTTTTACAGTTCTAGTTTTCATTTTATTTCTGTAATGGGTGCTTCATGAACTGATCGCTTCATTGTTTATGAAAGAAAATTTTTACTTATATATATATATATATATATATATATATATATATATATATATATATATATATATGTATTAGCGCATGTGAATACGTATAGTGTGGAGCGGTGCGTATTGACATTAGTATGCGTTGATTAGAAGACGATCGCTGCCGCATAAACATTTCGGCATATATTTGATCTGTGTAGGCTGCCCAGTCGACCGACTTCTCCCTATCATTATCATCAATAAAACATAGAGTAAAGATCACTCGATGTTATTTCACCTATTCGGTTTTGCCGTCGCATTACGAAAAGATTTACGAGTAGCGACCGATCGTCCACTTCGATATTACGATTATTTGTATGGTTTTTTTAAAAGTAAAAGTTACACCAGTGACGGTTCATAAGCTTCGTTCTTTTCTCTCTTCGCTTATATTTTGGCAATCGCTCTTCACTATAATCATTCATTTCTGCATCAAAGCGCTCTATTGCGGTCGTGCTTTACGATTTTATTTGCCTGCTATTGCCTCTATCTGCAATCAGACCAGACCGAAAGTGTTTTTTTTGTTAGTCATCAAAAAAAAACACAGCAACAATTATGTAGACTAAAGTTCTATTACGCTAACCCACTATGTTCTTTTCCGTTCTTCCTTCGTCCCATCTAAATTATTATCTGGAAACGAACTAGGCTTCAAGCTTAGAACATTGTGCACGTCATTCTGAATTTGTGTTTTCATACTTTGATATTATATGTTTATTAATGAGGCTGCAAATTGTACAGTTACTTGAACTTCATTGTTTTCGATATTCGAGAATAAATAGAAATGCGAACTAATACATAGGTTTTTTTTAAACAACTCATTGACTTTTGTTTACGTTTCAGGAAGCGGTAAGAAAGTCGAGAACACTGAATCAGATGATCGGAACGATGGCCCCCGATGTACAGACCACAGTATGCCGTTCACAGAATGTCTCAGCGGCAATTCTAATTCCACCATGTGCTGCCTCACCACCGATTCATAGCTCGGAGATGCTTTCACAATCGCCACTCAATATCTATTCCTCATATAGCACCTCCTCTACAAAGCTTCGCAATCCTCTTGGCCTGAAGCTGCTCATCGCTGCGACGAAAACCGATGAAGGTTTTGAAGAACAGAAAAAGGAGGGAAAATTCGAATGGAATAGTGATGTTTGTTTTCTGTTTACTCATTTTAAGTTATGGTTGATTAGAGTTGAGGGTATATTTTACACGTTTCTTGAATGGGATATCGGTCTATCAAATCTGCCCATTCCAGCTGTATATGCGGCTGTTTATTCATCCAACAAAAGAACCAGGCGTAGATATTTTGTCTCTTTGTGCTTCATACCGAACCCTTGTTTTGCACGTTTTTGAAGCGCAGCACTATCATATTTTTTTACTTGAAAGAATGCAATAAAATGAAGTGAGCATTGCTTACTGCTGCGAGTTTACCATATCGATATAGCCGTTCTTATTGAGAATGTTTTTCTACAATTTTTTGTCTTACAATCTTTATCCTATAGATTTCATCTTTGCAACGTATGCGCTTCATAATCCGAAAAAAAATGCAGCTACCAATGTTTAGACCAGTGTGGTTCTGAATTTTCCATTTTAGCATCTCGATTCTTCGTCGCCGTGTTCGCCAAGTAGTCGCTCTACAGCGTCGCGAGATTCGACATGCGACTCAGGCTTCTCTTCGGACGACAACTCGCTTACGAGAACTCCAGCTAAAAAACTGTAAGCTATTGCGTTTTGTTGAGAATCGCTAGGCGATTTCGCGAAAGCGGCTAGAAAATACGATAAAAATCATGCGCGTGAGCAGTTGCGACAACCAACTGTTAAGCTTTATGCGTTTATCATTCATATCTTTTCTAGGTCACTTCAAAATCGAATCGAATCTTTTATTTAGTCGATAGGCAAGGATTACCTTTACGACAACACAAAGATGATACAAAGGGGTATAATCAGATATAATCATAATAAACATATTACGTCAGAACACATCATTACATATCACTATTCAGCTCAAAGGCAACAGTGTACCGAGTTCGGTGTCTTATGGTTTTTAGTCCGTAATTTGTTCGGAATGTTTCACAAGTGTACATTTCACGCCTCGTTCGGTTATGAATTGTTTTTGTTAGCAAGTTGTTTAAATTTTCACTGAGTTGACCCCTTTGCATCTCCTTGACCAATACTTTAAATTCAGTACTGCTCAATGTTGAAATATCTCCTCAGCTGTAGTGGAGCTGTCTTTTTGAATTGCTAAAAGAGTTGTTTTTTTGAGTTATCAAAAGAGTTGTCTTTGGAGTTGTTAAAAGAGTTGTCTTTTTCCTGCAGCTTGTACGGCGTTGCAACGAAACGAAAACAATAGAATAGGCAACAATATTATGAGTTTCGATTAGATGCAAGAAAGTGATAAGGTTAAGTGGCGTCATTTTCAGCAAGTTACTCGACAGTTTGCTATGATTCGCATTAGAGGCATTACATTATAGCTTAGGCAAATTTCTCTTCACATTGCTTTACGGTAACAATTTATCGAAGAAGTAAATCAATATAACATTTTTTCGGTTTCATTTTTGCTAGCACTCACATTTTCAGTTTCACAACAAATGTTATTAGGCAATTAGAGCAATAAAATGAGTACAATGAGCAAGTTTTGCAGTAAAATGGAGAGATGTGTATGCGTGAGTCAGTTGTTGGAAAGAAGGAGAACATCAACTTGTTTTTTTTTTGTTTTGTGGCCATAGCACAATGTTGACTGGGGTTCATTGCGCTGTGTAAACACAGTAATACGTCAAAAAATTGCAAATGCAACATGCAAAATAAATGCAACCATCTCACGTGATCTGCGTACATTTCAACAACAAAATGTTGATTAGCGTTCATTGCGCTGTGTAAACACAGTAATACGTCAAAAAATTGCAAATGCAACATGCAAAATAAATGCAACCATCTCACGTGATCTGCGTACATTTCAACAACAAAATGTTGATTAGCGTTCATTGCGCTGTGTAAACACAGTAATACGTCAAAAAATTGCAAATGCAACATGCAAGATAAATGCAACCATCTCACATGATCTGCATAGGTTTCAACAACAGTTTAGCTGTGTATTTTCTACTAATTGCCCTCGGCCACATTGCAAATCATTCGTTAACTCCACAAATAAACTGCTGTCTTTAACACTAACATCTTTGCGAATGCAATTGTATGTTTACTATTGCAGACATTTTTCAAAATTGCAATAACTGATGCAATCTTAGCCCTTAGTTGTACGTTTCAGCTCTGTGATATTTACTGAATTTTATCACCTTTTGACGTGATGGTTTTGCTTAGAGCGCGCACGAAATCTCTTCGATCAGCACTTCGCACTCCTACCAGTTCTGGACCTCAGAAAACTGTTCGTTTCGCCGATGCGCTCGGACTTGATCTCGAACAGAAGACTGTCTATGATGCGGATGATTGGAGAGATGAAGAGTAAGTAATTGTATGATAATATGTTGTGGATGCCATACAATTTACAAAAAATCGACTGATTTTTGTGTAAAATCATTTATTTAGAATTTTCATCTTTTTAATGTTGAGGCATATTGTCAACTAAGAAAAGAAGCGTCAACTTTTGAATTCTTTAAACGACAATCGTCACATACAGCATAACTAACAGTATTTCGTTAGTCGACTTTCTTCGCTTTACATTTCAAGAGAAGGAGAACGGAATAAGAATAGGATGCAGTGGAGTTGGTGTACCTGAGAGTTGCACAAGTGTAGTTTTTTCTCTTGTAAAAGAGTATTTTTCTTTTAGATTTGGTGCCTCCCTTTCGTTGTTCTCGTATCCAGTTGCGCCATTAAACCTTCGTCGAACTACCGCAATACGTCTCACAACGACAAACTGGTCAATTCGTTCAGAGGCCGAGGTCAGTCATTTGACAAGAACGCAATGTGTTTGTCTGAAATCGGTTGATGTGATCGATACGAACGTTACCGGTGTTGTCGATGTGCTCAACTTGGCTCCTGAAAAACAAGTATGTCGTAACTTTGCTTCTTTTATTTACATATGCAAACTTCTATGAGGATTCATTTCTGAAAAATTCCTCAAGATTAGAAGCAGTTTGTTCCCTTCTCAAAAGCTCTTCGGCTATTGACGTCCTACTCTGCAAATTGTAGTGACTCATCTTGATAAGTAAAGAATTACCTGAAGCAGAAGCTATGTGGTCATAACATCTTTTCTCTGCTTTTTTGTCTTTAAAAGTAACTTAATGCAGCAAAAAGCTTTTTATGTATTTTGCAAAATTTGGTAGTTTTAAGTCCGGAACCACTGAAGCTAAAGAGATTAAATTTCATAAGAATAATCTCCACTCTAGAGTAACCTTGTATATCCAACCTCAAATCGATTCATCCATCCCAGCTGATGTCATATTCCCTTGGACGGAGATAGAAGATTCACGTGTATTTCGGTCAGTCGAGTTGTGTATTTCGTTACCGGCTTGCAGAAAAACAAATCCTTCGTGAAAGACTCGTATGAGTGATCGCTTCTCCGACAACTATCGTTTGCAAGTGGTTTGATAGGTGACACAAAAGTGCATATGGCGACGGTCTGCTGGCATGGGTTTCCGCTTGTCCTTCTTTTGAAAATCAGTTCATGCGTCAAATACGTGCCGTCTATGTCCATTAGACGTCCTTTAAAAGAAGAAACGCAAATTTTGTTTTGCCTAGTACTCTGCCATCGCGACTTTTTGTTGAAAAAATAAACGATTCGACAAGATACCATTTCAAGAAGCTTACGATTTTTTTCTTTTAGGTGTGTGTCCGCTATACAGTTGACAGCTGGGCAACTTTCTCAGAGGCACGTGCAATGTATATGGAGTCTGTTGGCAATGATGGTGCCGTAGACGCGTTTACTTTCTTCATCGCGTTCCCCAATGATCTACCGGTAAACAGGTTTACCACTCAAAAATGTCGTCTACATTGTTTATATCATGAATTTAAAATGAGGAGAACGCTGAGAATATCAGTGGACAAAAATTAGGACATTTGAAAGATCGCTTATGTATTACGAAGGAGTTGCTTCAAAATCTGAATTTTGCACTAACAAACAGTTTAATGTCCGTTTATATAAACAGGAATATCTATAGTCGGTATTTTCTTTTGAAGTAAAGAAAACTTTATTTACTTGTTGTAGCGCAAAGTCAGAGTTTTATTTTTTTTGCTAAGTTTGCTATTGCGATTCCCTTTCAGGTGGGCGCTGTTTGCCAGTTCTGCATCCGTTACACAGTCAATGGGACGTCCTATTGGGATAGCAACAGTGGTGCTAATTATTCACTTGAATACGTCGAGTCACATTCTAACGATTACGACAAAAAGGAGAGCGCCGATCAGAAAAAAGAATCCAACAACCCATTATGGGGCTTCCTGAACTCAAAACCGCAGAAGAATCGTGGCGGGTTCGGTGCGCATAAGTTCGACTATCTGCCCGACCCACCAAATAATACGCGATCATCGAGAAATTCAGGCTGGGGACATTGCGGTTACTCATATGACAATGAAGTTGGCTTCTATTGAAGTGTAAGTTTCTTTTTATGCCACATCGATCGGAGTGATCTTGCTCATAACGTTGACTGACTTGAGTGATTGGCATCTACATATAGTATTGCTCGAGCAAAAGCATTAAGTATAGAGACTCTCTAGCATTGTGTGATTTCGTCATAACGTCACAATGAACGATAAAATATGAAATTTGAAAAGTAAGCTGGTTTTTTTTGGAACATTTTATGACTGTTCGTACATTTATGGTTCATGATCATCAGAAAGATTGCTGCGGTGAAAAAAAAAACGTTACTTTCATTGTCTTGTTTGCATTTTTTTTCTCCTTTGACATGCACACTCTTAAACTCTGGCATGAGCACTTACATGAATCCAACTACCAATAAACGGATGCCTTTACGCAAAAGATCTGCTTCCGTAGGATAATGAGCGAAATTTTGAGACGCTTAATGTTTGGTTGTCCAAGCATATTTTTATGCTCATATCCTTTTTGTTTCAAACATCCCACGGCACTCTGGGATGAGTTCCATAGGATAACTCATTTTTCCTTTGCTAATGACATCTAAAGTAAGCAGAGTAATTGCACAGCTTGTAATAAGTAATTAATGACTAAATGAGTAACTAATGAGTAACTAAATGAGTAAATAATGACTAAATGATTGTTTGCAGCGTTTGGTGTAAGCATGTCATGCTTCACCATTTTGCGACAAAACAGCTATGAAAAGCGACGAAACTGAGCCCTGCACCGATGGACTACACCACCACCCTGCTTATAGTTTATTATATAATAGTGTATTTTGCTTTTGTCGCTCTCTTAGTATTCTACATATGTATATTATTTAGTCTACCACCAATAAGCGTACTTGTTATTTTTTCACGTGATGCGTTTTCTAATAGAATATTTCAACATTTTTAGTAAGAAGTTTGTTAAACTCTGATGAACAGTGGTACTTTTCTATAAATGATTATTTCACGTATATCACAAGCTCATCAATTCAAATCGGATTGTGCAAAAAACCTTCCGGAAAATTGTAGCCAATTTTGATCGTTATGAGGGGAATGTGGTCATTTCTGAAAGCGTAGTTAACGCATCGTCGATAAAGCTGTATAAAAGACGCTCATGTGTCCCTCATTAAGTATTCCGCATGGCTTAGCGTTTTTTCATCTCTGAGAGTAACATTGCTTAAAAAATAGTCAATTTTTGAGCAATGTAAATCAATGAGTATGAAAAGCGTAGAGGGCAAATGATCATGCGAAGTACTTTTTTGTATGGGCACGTGTTCACTTAATTTCGTTATCGAATATTTGTCGTTTGTATTATAAACATCTTCTCGTTGTATTCCCTATACCGTAGAGTTAATTTAGCTTGCATCGAACTGTAAAGGATTATTTGTTCTGTATAGAGTCAAAGTCATTTTGATTGATCTCAGCGTTGTTTTTTTCTTGTGTATAAAGGATTTGCGGGTGTACCAATCGTTGATTCCTTGCCTTCTCTATGGTGCCCACTTTCTTCTGAATTTTGCGCTAAACTTTCAAGCAATGCCTTCTTCAACATGTCTTTATCATGTTTGAGCCGTTATTATGTGTATATTCGGTGTTATGGCTCCAATGAAATTAAAATTGTGAATTTCATTTTCAGTGCAGGTAATCGTATAAATAAATATGAGTTATTTGTTTTTTCACTGGTTTGAAAACGTTTCATTTTTACTTCTTAGTTGTTCTTTTTTTTAATCGCAATAGTGATGTACTCTACTCGAAAATATGTCACAGTTTTGAAAAGATCAAGTCTGAAAGTCGTGAATTAATACGCTTAGTGCAACGACCCTCTTGAAAGTAAGTCAAGAGACTGAGTGCAGTTTATGTGTGCAGTTTATAGGTGAACATGTTTGGCTTAACGTACGAACAACACGTGGCACGCCATTAGTCATTCACTATAGTCATCACATCCCTTATTCGATCCGATCGAAACGATTGGTTGTTGTAAATCTTTTTCAAATTACTTTTATCGACTAAGTAAGTCACTTTCTGATGCACTGAACTAAGGACATGGTTTCGATTTGCGGCCATCAATGATGGGGGACGTTTTTTAGAGATTTAATTGTCTATCTTTTTTTTCCGAAAATATTTTAATTTCTTTATCGATAATTTTACCCATTAAATTAAAATTTAATCTAGGAATTCACAAGGTCTTATTTTAACACAACTTTGCCACCGCTGACTGCACTTATACGGTGAATAGATCAGTTATTTTTTCAACAGAAACGTATAAGCGTTGTTCATGGTTATACAAACGTTTTTTTTTTTTTGATAATAATTTTTCTGATTTGGCATCGACTGAACGGTTCGTAGACATCTTACGGTGCTTGGACCTAATTTAATTGTTCAAACATTCAACCGTTTTTTTTTTTTCAAATTGAACGCTACCAAGAATATTTGAGTGAATTCGAAATGATCAAATGATTTCATCTTCATTCTTTCCCTCGTTCCCCCCCCCCCTCTCCTCCCTCCTCCACCTCTTCCCCATCTCTACTTGCTATACGCAGTTGTGGAGGGAATGAATAACGCAACATGTTCGCAAAAATTTTAGGATTTTGTTTTCTTGGAGATAAGAAAAATAATTTCTTCAAAATTTCTGAAAATTGAAAGATTGGGTCGCACATCGGCTATATTTTTCAATTATGCAGAATGCATTCATCGTCAATGTTTAACCGCATCTCGAACTCAATTCAACAGCCATGTGGACTGCAACTGATCGTTGAAAAAGCGAATACCAGCAGTGAGATAAAGCCGGAAATAAGTTGCTGTCGATTTTTGTGCATTCTTCTCGGTCCGGTCCACTCGCCGCTACAGAAACATTATCAACGTCCGTCTGCGTTCAGCATTATCGTTTTGCAGGGCTGCGTGTCGATACTTCCCGTTGTTTGAAAGAGTGGTTGGTTTTTTTGCTCAAAACAGCCACATTACTATACGCTACACATAAATTCCAATTACATAAACAAAATCTGAATAACGTCAGCCCAAGATTTTCACAACCGTTTAATTAATCGTTGAGATTCACTTCCCGTTAAGATTACGAGTGCATCAATACATTTCTTTTTCAAAAGGCGATATGCTTAATCGCTGCTACCTTTGCAGATCTCGCAACCTTCCTTATTTTAAGTGTATGTCTTCTTTGTTTTACTTTTTACTTCGTTTCGTTATTTTTCTATTTCTTTTCAGTCTGTTTTGTTTCGTTTCTTTAATTAATTTTTTTTCCCATACAAATCAGTGTTCATCGCTCAAAGCGTTGCGTGTCGTTGTGTGTGTTTGTGTGTATGCGTATGTGTTTGTGTGTGTATGTGTGTTTCTCGTTTATTTCTTACAGATAAACGCTTTTTATTGTGATCGTCCTGACTCCAAGAACTGGAAATGCGTTTAAATTTTGAATGTCAAAAAACAAATCACAGACGCATCGAAAACAATTTTGGTCAGTTTTTTTCGAGCGAGAAGTATGTGCTTCGAAATATTACATTCAATCTGAGTAACCATCTCTGAGGCAACCATCTCTGAGTAAGTATATCTTTTGTGCCGTTCACTTTTTTTTAATTGATCAAGTTACTTAAACATAAAATTATATGAAACTCGTTCTTTATTGAGATTGAGATGGTTGCCTAAGTAAAATTCAGGTCATCTGAAATGTTTTAGGAAAATTGGAATCTCGTTTCGAAGAAATAATCTGTTCGCTTTGAAATTGAGTCAACTCATCCAACGAATTGTTTCGGATGGCCATTTGGTCGACTCTGAGAAAATGTAACCAGACATGAACGACAACAAATTCATATGGATTGTATGCAACGCTTGTCACATGCTTTTGGCTCCCTTCCAAGTGCGGAATTTACTGCCGAAATGAATTGTTGTGCTAAACAGAGAGGCAGGCAGAAAATAATTTAAGGCCATCATATCGTTGCGCTCACAACACACCACTCACTTCAAAATGCCTCATCAGCAACAAAACACCGCCGTTCACCTTTTGCCTTAGACCATCAAGCTAGCCATCACTTTCATAAAACTCACAGTGTACCTATACCACTTTCGGCTGTGCCACCCGTAAGTGTACAGCTGTTCTTGCAGAGATCAACGTGAAAAACAGTTAAAAGTCAAATTGGAGTGTTAGTGTTTCACGGAGATCCTTCCTGTTCATCGAGCAGTTGGGTGCGAAGCAATTTCTCGAAAAAGCCGACGGACAAAGCGCTCCGCGATCAGATCGCTCCTCAATCAGTGCGCTACGTGAATTCGCAACATCATTTTATTTCTTGAGCGCTACCTCTACTTTCGTTTTATCTGTTGCTTTTTCATCGGGTTCCTTACTCGACCAGACTGTTCCGCGTAGGAATTCAGTCTCCTTCTCTCCCTTCCTTCTGTCGAAATGCTCCCAGACGACGTTTCTTGTGGCTGGAAATTTCCCTCGCAGAACGCTAGTCGACGGTATCCGTCATTCTCGTTCTGTCCCCGTTGATCTGCTACGACGAGGCACTCGATATGTCCACACAGTTTTCAACATGTGGGCATACACATATATATATATATATATATATATATACACAAGCACATACAAACAACAAGATGTAGATGCTGCACTACGATTTTTTGAATTTGGCATTGCGAATTCGTCAAATGAAGGTGCACGTTTGAGTCATGAAATTTTTAGTAGCTCCAAAAAAAATTATAAAGAAAACAAGCGATAGAGCGGTTAGTGGCCAGTCGATCGTAATACATCACATTTGTCACAAAATTTACTTGCAAAAAATGATATTTGTGTTTCTATTTTGGGAAATATTTTTAATAGATGTTCGCCGCATCCGAAAGATGCGACTCCTAAAAAAATATCAAATTCGTTCATCAGCGGTGTGGAAGTATCCTCCTTTCTTTTTGCTGTTCAATCCATTTTTTCTTTCCTATTACAGTAACCGAAATTTTTTTTCTAAAATTTTCTTTCTAATTTTATTCTAATTGAAATTCTCTAATTTTATTTAAGACTTTTAGTTTAATAAGTGTTGAGTGAAAAAAAAGCGAAGAAATTTTTGTTGAATTATTATTTAACATTATTAGCTGACAGCCAAAAGAGTGGTGTTCGTCTTGTTGATGAGGAAGCTTTTTTTTAAACATAGACAGCCCGCATGTCAACAGTACATTTCAAAGATAATATACACAAACAATGACTTTTACTTGCTACTATTTTAGTCGACAGCAAAATGAGCATCCGAAATGATCTGAAACAAAAATACTCATCGTTATTTGGGATAGCCTTCGTTCATCGGAATCTCACCAAAATCTCGATGCGTCAATTCTCGCACAACCGACCGCGCTTCTTAGAGGGTCTTTTTTATTTTCAAGGCGATTCAAAGTGAGCGGAGTCAATTCGAGATTAAAATGTACGCGCCTGAATCAGGGTTTTCCTTGAGCTCATTAACACATACATATTTATAGGAAAATCCTAGCAATCTCTAAAATTTGCAAAAGACTGCGACCACAACTTTGCATTCTCTTTTCATGCAAAATTCCCTTGTTGCATTTAAAAAAAAAATTGACATGCTCGCCTTTACGGAGAAAAAAATACAGATATCAGCGGCTACGCAATTCCTTGGAACCTGCAGTGAATTCAGAGTGATCAATTTGCAAACGACAAGTAAGTTTGAAATTGTCGGATTTCAACGACGTTTTAGACATTTTCGGTAGCAAGATGTAAAGCTCACCTCAACCCTTTAAGCAGATGAACTCTTCGAAAGGAAGTAATGTTCAAATAAAATAGCTTTTTTTCCTGTGTTGCTTACCGTAGTGCTGTCGCCTGACCGTATCGGTGCTTATGCTGTGCCATCAATGCTTTAGCATACTCTTCAGACGATGTGTTTGTATATCCTCTTGTATGTTGCAAGCAGTTCTCAGCAATACATAACTTTCCTTGTTTCAGGTACCGATAAACTTCGTAATGATCTAGTAAGGAGTCCAGACATCTTAGAACATTGAAAACGGTAACCCATCATAACCTTGGCAGCAAGATTTTTCTCGTACATGTACGATAAAATGCTCACACTTTCCACCACAAAGATCATCGATCCACAACCATCGGAAGAGAGTGTGTCTGCGAGAAAACAATGACTTTAATATTCTCTTGGATCGATCCATATCTGTTCTTATCTTGAACCTATAAATATCTTCAATACAATGAGGCATGGACGGGTAGAGTAGCTCAGTGGTAGGGCTCCCTCTTCGTATGCTGGAAGACCTCGGTTCGATTCCCCACTGCTGACCTGACGGATCGCCAGCAGGCTGACTACCAGAGGCGTTCCGAAACTGGCCAAAACAATCATGCGTGAGCATGGTTGTCAGGTGCATCGATACCGGAATCGATGAAATTACAGCTGCATTTGCATCCCCTTTGGAATACGGCATACACGTCTTCGTTGTGAGCGTAAATAAATATGCATTTGATTCCATTTGAAAAAAAAACCGATTTTTAGGTAACATCTTTGCAGACAATGCAGCCAATATTTAACTATTTGATGCGCATTCAACAAATGCGATAATGCGAATTTGGCATTTACGATCGCTGCTCTTCTAACTGCATAATGCATTCACTTAACGCTTTGCACGAAATCTGTACTGGTAGCTTTTGTTACTCTTTGTTTAATGTATATCGTTTTCATGAAGTGATCTATTCTATTCGAGGAATATCTTTTATTAACTCTCTGTTCGATTATATTCCTTGAAAGAGATACATAAGTGCGAAGAGCAACGACGTCACAAAATCAGCAAACACATTCGACGATACGTGTGTGTGTGTGTGTGTGTCACAGTTTGATAAGAAAAGTGATGCATTATTACTTTGGCAAGCAATTAATTCGTAGGTAGGACGTACGGCAAAACAAGTAGCCAGCTCAACGATTGCTAGTTGAAATGTTTGTTTTGGTAACGCAAACAACTGATGCACTCTCGTTTTTTATTGCCTTCACATGAAACATAGGATGACGGGCACGTGCCGTCCTCATTACACAGCTAGCACGTAGAAAGCTAAACGTACGACGCCTACACACATCCACTATTTGTTAAATGTGCCATTCGCTACCGTTCAGGGAATCGTCATCAAAATTCAAAACGAATCTCAACAAGTGCGATCGAAAAATACTGCGACAAAACGAATACCACATGTGAAATTCCAATGCGCTATGAAATAAAGAAGTTTGTTGAAATGGTAAGATATCAACGGCCATCTATGGCACTGGTCCAAAACAATACACTATGATCAGGAGTCGATATAACCAGGAAAGGGGAGAGGGAATAGCGATGAGAAAAATGCTCTCCCGTCATAGTCATCTAAGAATGTAATTGAAGCATATATTTTCAACTTATCGTGATTCGCCCATATGGTTTCATTTCATGAGTCGAGCAGATTGAACAAAGGGAGCAATGATCTTTAGATGATCTTAAGGTTTCAGATGATCTTAAGGTTTAGAATGAAGTAAGGCCTGTGAAATGAAACAGGTCCCGCCAAACTCCTAAAGATTCCCACCTAAAGAATCCTCAATCTTTCAATTACAATCTTACATGATAATAGAGTATTTTTCTCATCTCCACACACCCC
>JPKZ01002633.1:158330-192390 GCA_000803305.1 Toxocara canis | reverse complement strand
TGAATCCACTCATCCATACTATCGCCGTATATCTCAAAAGCGAAGCTCATATATGCTCTTTCATAAATTTTTGAACGACTACGTTGTACCTAAGCAATTCGAAATTGTCGGAAATGAATATTGCGGCAAATTTGAATGTTGGAAACGAACCAGTCTCTCTCCACAAACTTCTATAGAACTGGTTGTGTAGTTTTTGCATTGATGATTTAGTGAGAGGGAATTAAGTCTTTATAGGTTAGACTGTACCGTGATCGTGGGTTAAAACGCTGGTGAAGTCAGTTTTTTGTATGAAAAATTCCAGGCATTTATTTAATTAATTAATTGTATCTGGTTGTTAATTAATTGTATTACATTTCGAAGAATTATGCCGATTCATAATTTTTCAGGCAGCGCTCTAAATTGCTCAGTTGTGAGAAGGCCTCAGAAGGTGGTATGTCGGCGAGTGCTGCTGCATTGATACTCCCAATGCCTCTTAAGTACGCAACGGTCGATGGACGCTACAGGTTCAGCAAGCGGTAAATCTTCTTCGCCATTTTTCAGACTTCATTTGCTCTTTCGGCTGGAAATCTGGTTTCCGAATTGAGACGACTTCAGATCCGTAGCGGAGTCAGCTCGAAGCCAAGGGCGGGAGCTAGGTGTTTTCAGAAGTTGAAACTGGAGCTGAAGTCGAGACTAGATGTTGCTGGAGGTGGAAGTTAGAGTCAAGCTTTTTTAAGCCGGAGGTAAGAGCAGGAGCCGGGCTGTCCGCTAGAATGGATTTGAAGCCAGAGCTAAGCTCTTCCAGAGGAGCCGAAGTCCGAGCCGCGTTTCCGTTTTTTCCGGAGCTGAAGCTCAGTCAAGCCTAATTTGATTGTGCTTTACGTCAGTGCTTGTAATCTCCCGTCCCATTTGCTATAATCTAATCCCAAACTTCATTTTGTGAGTATTGTAGGGAAAAGCTGAACATAGCGCACAACTTCAGTAGTGTTCATTACCCTAATTGTAGCGGAATCGTTTGAGCGGTTGTTACGTTGTGTTTACTTTGGAATGGTTGTCCTTCGAATTCTAACAAATATGCCGATCAGTTTATCTAATCAGAAATAAAGATTATTTTTCTAACAGTTTCAGCGTTTCATACATTTTCATTTAACCTTTTTGAGCGTTAATCTTTTAGAAGTGATGCTTTCACGCTTCTCGAAGATCACCCGATTGCGGATTCGTTACGCATTTGGCACTATCGCCTTCGTCGAGTCAACAAACACGAACGTCACATACCAGCATCTCAGATGCAACTCGATGCCACTAAGGTAGCAGATTAGCACGTCGTTTTTGCGCGAACCTTACTGTGGACCTAGTAGGCAAATTGATTGCTTTTTTGTTATTGAAATGTTTTTACGGTGACCTATTGTTCCGCTCATTGGATAGTGTGCTAAGCCCCTAAGCCCCTAACTCAAAACACGTGGATTATAGCATTACTCTTTACTAGACAATCTGAGGCTTAATCATTCCTGTCCTCCACATCCTGTATTTCCTGTTTCTGTTGCTCCACTTTTATGTATCTACTTCCTTTATTGTGGTGAAATCGAAGTGTGAGGCTTCGACGACAGCGGCAAGAAGTATTATGAATTATGTTTTGTTTTATTACGTATTGTTTTTAAAATTTCACGCCTCCTTCCAGCCTAGGCTTTCCCCATCCCATTCATATTTACAGTGAATTCCTTTTCGAATGGTGTGCTGTCGTATAAGGTAAGATAATCTATCACAAGGTTATGGCCGAAAACACACCCTTATGCAGATGCAATCGTATTCGTTACGTTGAAAAAATCAAAAACTTTTTTCTGCTATTTGCAAGATTTGTCTTCTTATAGTCATGTTACTTTCTTGTCGATTCATGTTCTAACTCTTTTAGCCTTTATGTCGTTAATTTCTTGCCTTTTAAGGAAATTTACGCAGCTAACAGGATTCCGGACGTTGTTTTACGAAGTGTTTTTAAATATTTACACCCTTTGGATCTCATTCACGGGTGCTCTAAGGTGTGTCAAAGATGGAATTTTCTTATAAGGGCGCCTTCATTATATCGCGAGGTGCGCGTTGTTGTCACTTCTGAATCTTTTCGTAACGGCAGTGTTCGTCGCTTTTTGGAAATGGTGAGTTTTAACTTCATTTGATCTGTAGTTGTTGATATTTCATGTTTGTTTTAATCTATCTGAACGCCGATATGAGCAATTTGTTTACTGTGGTGGTTAGGGTTTAACAAATCAGTGAGGATGAGGCAGAGCATAATTAAATTGGTGAATTACGGATGCTGCAGCCAGAAAAGTGTACGGAATATAACACAACAAAGGCATAGCTGAAACGTTTTTCAGTCATAAGGTCGCAAGATTTTATGAACAATACATGCTCTCAGCTAATTTTTTTGTTACAGAAAGGGCAAGCTTTCTGTTCATTACCTTTCAATATGTTTTGTCTATCACCCTCATTCGTGTAAAAAAAGGATTCCCGTTGTATTTTTGGGAAGGAAGGCCTATATGGTGCAGTCTGTATGTTTGACATATAAGTTCAAATATCGCCTCCCAAATTTCTAGGCTAATGCGTATTCCTTGTTTTGCTCATGAAATCAGTTTACTCAGTTTTGTTTTCTTCTCCGTCTTTTTTTTCATTTTCTTCATCTTTCTTCCGACGGCTTGCATAATTCATGTATCTCATCGCAAATGGTGATATTGGAAAGACCTCTGTTCATCGATGAGGTGGACAACTGTAAGTAATGTAGACGTTGTATCTTAAAGATGAAACTGATATAAGAATTTAAAGAGAAGGCCATTTTTCTCAGGAATAGCTTCTAGGTTCGCACTCAGGTGAGGAAATTGTGTGTGGTTCATTCGTCCTCATTCATGCCGTTGAACGAGCTCTATACTATCTTCCCCGTGTGTATGCCTAACGTGGTGCTTCTCGATCTTGGCTCATTCGATGGTTTGTTTGGGCGCTTCCCTCAAACATTTTTCAAAGATATAGCGAATAATAATAGCAGACGGCCGCTCAGTCTTCGAATAGATGGCATTCTCGAGCAGGTGCAAGAGAACAACGATGGGCAGATCCATATTGAAACATTTCGAGAGTGACCTTCAGCATTCCTTTTTTTTTTGCCGTAAACTCCCACCTTTAAAATTTCTAGAGGAAGCTAGGGACGTATCATATGAGGTTGAAGGAGTACCGCTTCTAAAGGAGAATTTTTGATTGTAAGCAAAGTACGCATTTGTTACAATGGAACTGTGCTTGTTCGTATTGAGGATCTTTTTTTTTCAGATTTGCCACGCGAACTAATCGAGAAACTAGTGAGTTGCTTTCCGAATGTTGAGACTTTGAATATTGCAACGGTTGCCAGATCGAAGGCGAAGCAGGTTATTTTCGATTTTATTTCGCTCATTACCTTTTTTTTAAATAAAAGATTTTAGCTACATTTCACATTCGCATAAAGTAGATATATTTGAGGGCAGTCAAAGATTCTTAACCTCATGCTTATCCGTCTAATTTATTTTAATTTTTTCTACTTCTGCTGGATTCCGCTAGACTGTCTTGGTCTACCAGTCATGTAAGTTTTCACCCGTTGAATATTGAAAGCTGTGGAATCGTTTGTTCTTGACCAATCGAATGCAGCTCATTGTTGTAGTTACATTGTTTCTGTCATAAGGCGTGTTTTCCTAATGCAGCGATAGGTAATGGTCGTGTGTGATGGACGCTTTCTAGTTCTGAAATCGTAGTCGATAGCATTACTTTTTTGAAAATGGAAATTAATAATCTTCGAGTGAGGAACTGTGGTTTCCGCAACAGTCAGTTAATAATGCGATGACGTCTAGGCTGGGTTGAATGGCTGTAAAAGTAATTAGCGCTTACCTTAGCTCGTCAAATAGAACATTAGAAAGTACCGTATTTCTTGGGAGGGAAGAGGGTTGTGCCCAAGGGAGTATGGTATATTGCCTTCAGGAGCAACTTTCAACGTTGTTTGTGGATGCGGCATTTCCTCGCCTCCGCAGACTAGTCATCGGCTATGTGGATGCGATGGATATGCAGACTGCGCACGCGCTCTTATCATGGAAGAGACAACTAGAGGTGTTAGTGTTTCGCAACGCTATATCACCAAGGTATCTCTAATTCCTTATCTACTTTTTGTTATTTTATTATGCCATGCACTGTGGGCACGTGACTTCAACGCCAAATTCCCTATAGAATACACTTGCACATTTCAATAGAATATTATCCGGTCAAGCGCTCACCGTCTGTGCCAATCCACTTTGAAAATGTTGAGTGAGCGCTAATCAAAGAATGAATTTCTGAGGAAGCGCCATCGGCAGGATTTCTGTATGAACAGCGAATATTTCGACTTTCAAGTTTTGCCTGAGATGTTCTTGCGTATTTGAAAGAATGGTATGAGGCTCGATCTATGTTTCTTCGTGTGTTCCTCCCTTTTTCACTGCAGCGCATATAGATATATATANATGTATGTATATATGTATATATAAGTGCGCTGTGCAGCGAAAAAAAACGATTTTCTTGGCCACAATGAGAACGGTCTGAAAAGTGTTCGAGAAAATGAACGATCATTTTTGAATTTTTAATATACGATCAGAGAAATCAGTTTTGCTTATATGGGTCGAACGTTTTTCAGTCTCGGCTTTTTTTTTCGAGATGGCTTCTCTATGCAACGTACAAGAATACTTTGATTATTTGGAATATTGTGAGCGTAGATAGTGCTATTAAAGGCTTCGTCACGTGGAAACGATGCCATTTTCAACGACCCTCAAGGAGCTGCATCTCGAATTGGTGCGCGATGTTGATATTGCAACTATATATAACTTTAAAAACCTTGTAACACTCTCACTTGGTTGTTGTTGGCAGATGAGAGATGAGCATCTCATCCACCTTAAGGTTCGTTCTTTTCTTATTTTAAATTAGTTCTTTCATTTGACTTACGATAGTAATCGTAGCGAATAAATCCGTAAAATTTTTGAAAGAGGAGAAATTTGTGACGAAGTCGAGTATAATTTCCACCTCAGTATGTCTTATGGATGACTGAGAAGTCGAGATTGTCTGTTGGTTCCTCGAATAGAACATCCACCGAATCTGTTGAAATTTGTAGAGAGCCACACTGAATAGAGACTGATTTTTTCTCAGTGAATCCCAATATTATTTGTTGCTAGTTTGTCTTCATTGTTTATTGGAGCCGGTGCTGTTTACGAATTCCGATAGCAGTTTGCTGTACTTAGGAACGCTGATTTCTGATTTATTTTCAGGAGCAATATAAGTTGGAGCATCTGCATTTCTCAACACTGGGCGAAGGCGTATCCACGGTTGGTTTGGCCAGTTTCTTGCACTTGCCTGAGCATAATGCGGAATATTGTTTTCCGCATCGACTCAAATACTTACGCTTGAGCTACTCTGAGCAGTTCAATAATGAAGCCGTAAAGGAACTCTTAAAAAGGTTTTCTTTTGCTTTCGGCTGGCAATGATAACGCTTCTTATACACTGGGCGAAGGCGTATCCACGGTTGGTTTGGCCAGTTTCTTGCACTTGCCTGAGCATAATGCGGAATATTGTTTTCCGCATCGACTCAAATACTTACGCTTGAGCTACTCTGAGCAGTTCAATAATGAAGCCGTAAAGGAACTCTTAAAAAGGTTTTCTTTTGCTTTCGGCTGGCAATGATAACGCTTCTTATACACTGGGCGAAGGCGTATCCACGGTTGGTTTGGCCAGTTTCTTGCACTTGCCTGAGCATAATGCGGAATATTGTTTTCCGCATCGACTCAAATACTTACGCTTGAGCTACTCTGAGCAGTTCAATAATGAAGCCGTAAAGGAACTCTTAAAAAGGTTTTCTTTTGCTTTCGGCTGGCAATGATAACGCTTCTTATACACTGGGCGAAGGCGTATCCACGGTTGGTTTGGCCAGTTTCTTGCACTTGCCTGAGCATAATGCGGAATATTGTTTTCCGCATCGACTCAAATACTTACGCTTGAGCTACTCTGAGCAGTTCAATAATGAAGCCGTAAAGGAACTCTTAAAAAGGTTTTCTTTTGCTTTCGGCTGGCAATGATAACGCTTCTTATACACTGGGCGAAGGCGTATCCACGGTTGGTTTGGCCAGTTTCTTGCACTTGCCTGAGCATAATGCGGAATATTGTTTTCCGCATCGACTCAAATACTTACGCTTGAGCTACTCTGAGCAGTTCAATAATGAAGCCGTAAAGGAACTCTTAAAAAGGTTTTCTTTTGCTTTCGGCTGGCAATGATAACGCTTCTTATACACTGGGCGAAGGCGTATCCACGGTTGGTTTGGCCAGTTTCTTGCACTTGCCTGAGCATAATGCGGAATATTGTTTTCCGCATCGACTCAAATACTTACGCTTGAGCTACTCTGAGCAGTTCAATAATGAAGCCGTAAAGGAACTCTTAAAAAGGTTTTCTTTTGCTTTCGGCTGGCAATGATAACGCTTCTTATTTTACAAGCATAAAGGTTTGCAACTTTCGTACGGCACTCGTTTGAATCGGTGCTCACCATCCGTTTTCTTTTCTGTTCACCATTTTGAAGAGCGATGGTAGTTCAAAGCGTAAACCGACTTGCGATTTGTTTATTGATGGAAGTGACATTAATTTTACAATCGAATTTCCGTCAACTACTAAGCCATTTTTAATCGAATTTCTTAGATGATTGTGGAACTTCAAAGAAACTTTTCGTTTTTATGTCATTTGTGTGATTGAGGGCAAAAAGGAAGAAAAGGATTGGGAAGTGCCCTTTGTTTTTATGTTACGAAATGTTTTAAGAGCTTTTTTAAGGATTCGGGTTGCGTACTCACTTCTAAACGAGAGGCGTGGTGATAGAACTGTTGATACGTCCACGCAACTGAAGGCGTGCTTTTTTTCCGTTAAGCTTGATGTTGGAAAATTTGAAGAAATCTGTTTTACGTTTTTCTACTACAAATTTATTCGATGCTGAGGCGCTGCCGAAAATGAGTAGTTGAAATTAGCTATGGTAAAGTAAGCGATTTTGAATTTTCAGCTGTCCCGACCTCGAGTCGCTTAATGTGGCCGGAGATGCGGCGCTTGACGATGAGGCGTTATCTCTTCTCATCGCAAATTTGAGGTGTATTATTTCGTTGTCATTCTGTTTCTCTCGTTGTTGATGACATGTGAGGTATTGTTTGGATTACTGCTTCTAAGCTAGATAAACACCACCCATGCAGCTACATGGTTGTTTACTTTATTTATTTTGATATTGTAGTGCTTTATTCTTGCAAATTATTTTGTCTTTTGTAAATTGGTCTCACTAGTTCTATCTACCTCGATCTTTTTAAGTCAGAAGTGCAGTAGGTCGCCTTACTGTGCGACTGGGATCATGAAACAGGACTTTGGATCATACGTAAAGATTGAACTTGAAATATGACATAAAGGAATTTGGCAGTAAGGCAAACACTGCAGAAAAAAAGACCTATTTGAGTGCGCCGTAAACCTGTTGCTGAAGAATACTGTTTGAACAATAATGTATGAGCTGTCAATTAAATAATTTCTTTTGTGCACTTTCCCAGGCAGTGGGCTCAGCCTGCCATCTCGGAAAGTGCAAAAAATATAGATGTATTACGAATTAGTTACTCGTCGTTTATAAACTGTTTGTACAAAACTGCGCTCACATGAGATATCAGTCTTCCTCACCCGCAGTCGAGTATTTGGAATCCTCTTCAGGAAGCTTCGTTTCCTCGATATAAGTAATGTGTGTAATGGCGAAAGGAAACTGAATGCGCTGCAGGATTTGGCAGGTGATGAGCTTCCATATTTACGGCTTCTGCAGGTGCATTACAATGATCAGGTACTATTTATTACCCATATAATGATGCTTTCGCTGGCACTTCCATCAATAGTTGGGAAGAAGTGATTGGATAATGTAAATGTTGGCTGCAGTATGTGATAGAACTGGTAATTTAGAGGGCTTATGATAAATGTAGGATGTATTTGGCGAGAAACACACTTATTAAATTCTTGTACGAACCATCATTTTGAAGTATAATACTGACAGTATGGAAGAACCTTCCTGAACTTCATAAAAATATTCCATCTTAATGTTAAGTAGAATGCAAATGTAAAATGGCATTGTTTTTCACTGTGAACCATCTGTAGTGCTGAGAAAGCGATATACGTGGAACTTGAAAACTTGAAGAGGTATTTACATATGTGGTCGCCTTCTGTTAGGCTACAGCACATTGCAATATATACAGATCGCCGAGACCACCCTTCAAGCACTGAACGTAAGGCGACCGAGTATGCTGATTTCACCGCGTCGCGACTATCTGATCAACTGGAGTATCGTCGAGGGACGTGTTGTATTCAGTAAGCATTTCAAAGGCGACTTGAATGCGGTCATTAACGATCTAAACGATGAACCTGGATTCTGCTGTATTGATGATCACAGTTCACTCTGTGGACAAGGCTAATTAAATCGACTCCATTCTCATCGACTTCGAACTGAGTGCCGTTCTCGTCTGTGTCTTGCCATTTCAAGCACGGCAGTGTGAGAGGCTCGGTTTGTTACACATGTGCGAGTTACTGACCTCAAATGGGACACTCATGCCAGCTGTTGCACTTGAGGGGTCGAATGGTCGAATGCTAGCTGGTTTAGCTTCTCTATTTTGTTGTAGATAACATCTGAGGCACAACGAGCTAGTCCCCTTCGGGGCCGGCTTTACTTACTGTCATGTTTGAGCCAAAGATAGTGAGTGCTGCTCACTATAACGTAGCTGAACACTTTGAAATGTTGGTAGTATTGCGTCTGAAAAAGCTTCTACTTAAGCAAGAAACGTTTTCAATGCGAAGACATAGAGGCTACCTTAACTTTTGCGACGAAAAATAGGGCTGAGGTGAATGGCAATGCTACGATTCAGCGGGGGCATTGCGCGCACGACGGAAGAGCCTCACCTTGGAGGGTACCAATTTCAACAATGCCAGAGTCAAGAAAGACACCATTAGCGAATATTTTGAACTGACATGGAGTGAGCTCTTGAGTTGGTTGATATGCTTTAGTAGAAGCAGTTTCGGGTTGACAGCATTGCAGGCTTTGGCTATATTTACGTAAGCGAAATAAGCGATCTCCTGGTCATCTAAAGCACGGTAAATGAAGTCGCTAATACTGGGGACAGCTGTGACCATAGAATATTTACGAAGAGTGCCATGCTGAAAACCAAGCCGGCTGTTGCTGATAACAGAGTACAATTGATCGTAAAAGCATAACATGAAGGACTTCGATAGACAAGGCATAACTGTCTTTCGAGTTCTATGTGTCAGTTGAGTTCTATTCATCCTAAAATGCAGAAGCCCAAGCCAAACAGTAAACAACAACACTGCGTAAGGTACGAAATTTAAGTCGAGGAATAAAATCAGAAGATACAAATGGTGGACAGCAAGATTTCCGATTCTACCACTTATTCAGAAAACACTGGCATAGGGCCAAAGTCTCCCCAAAGATGGAAAATTCCCGAGGCACGCTGTGGAATATCAAAATATCTGAACAGGAAGAGGCTTTGATTATTTCGAATCGAAGAAAATCGAATCGGGTTTCCCCACTAACGATCACGCTGTCTCACAGTCTGCGAAATAGATAGCACCGGTTAAAGCCTATCACACCTGTACGCGAACTTTTCAGTTGACCTTTGTGCAGAAAATAATCTCGGGGATCTGACCATCCTCGACCGATGTGCCATTGTTATTACCCGCCGCGTAGGTAAACTGGAAGGTAACCACACCACTTGATGGTGACTGATGCACGATGCGTCGCAATCCTTTTGTACCGTAATGCGAGTCTGGCCCCTAAACTTCATGTCGATTAACGGTGATAGCACCTTTTGGCAAAAGATGATACGGATATTATACTTCAACTGCATTTTGGCGCGACTACATGGCACATCTATAATAGTACAAAAATGAATACCTTCTGGATTACCATACAACTTACTTGGCATTAGTGCCGTACTATACCTCATCCAAAAAATGGCACACGTACTGAAGTGAATTCGCGAAGTTTGCTGTGATATGAGTGCTAGATTATGTGATACAGTATACCACATTACGCCTAGCACCCATGGTACAGTATACCACGTTACGCCTAGCACCCGCGATACAGTATACCATATTACATCTAGCACCCATGACACAGTATACCATATTACACCCAGCACCCATGATACAGTATGCCACATTACACCTAGCGCCCATGACAGTATACCACATTACATCTAGCACCCATGATGCTGTACACTATATTACATCTAGCACCCGTGGTACAGTACACCATATTACATCTTGCACCCATGACACAGTATACCGCATGACATCTAGCACCCACATACAGTATACCACATTGCATCTAGCTCCCATGACACAGCGTACGACATTACATTTAGCACACATGATACAGTATGCCATATTACATCTAGCATCCGTGACAGCACACTGCATGACATCTAGCACCCATGACACAGTATACCATATTTCACCTAGTACCCGTGATACAGTATGCCACATTACACCTAGCACCTATGACACAGTATACTACATCACATCTAGCAGCCGTGATACAGTACACCATATTACATCTAGCACCCATGACGGTATGCCGCATGACATCTAGCACCCACATACAGTATACCACATTACGTATAGCACCCATGATACAGTATGCCATATTACATCTAGCACCCATGACGGTATGCCGCATGACATCTAGCACCCACATACAGTATACCACATTACGTATAGCACCCATGATACAGTATGCCATATTACATCTAGCACCCATGACGGTATGCCGCATGACATCTAGCACCCACATACAGTATACCACATTACGTATAGCACCCATGATACAGTATGCCATATTACATCTAGCACCCATGACGGTATGCCGCATGACATCTAGCACCCACATACAGTATACCACATTACGTATAGCACCCATGATACAGTATGCCATATTACATCTAGCACCCATGACGGTATGCCGCATGACATCTAGCACCCACATACAGTATACCACATTACGTATAGCACCCATGATACAGTATGCCATATTACATCTAGCACCCATGACGGTATGCCGCATGACATCTAGCACCCACATACAGTATACCACATTACGTATAGCACCCATGATACAGTATGCCATATTACATCTAGCACCCATGACGGTATGCCGCATGACATCTAGCACCCACATACAGTATACCACATTACGTATAGCACCCATGATACAGTATGCCATATTACATCTAGCACCCATGACGGTATGCCGCATGACATCTAGCACCCACATACAGTATACCACATTACGTATAGCACCCATGATACAGTATGCCATATTACATCTAGCACCCATGACGGTATGCCGCATGACATCTAGCACCCACATACAGTATACCACATTACGTATAGCACCCATGATACAGTATGCCATATTACATCTAGCACCCATGACGGTATGCCGCATGACATCTAGCACCCACATACAGTATACCACATTACGTATAGCACCCATGATACAGTATGCCATATTACATCTAGCACCCATGACGGTATACCGCATGACATCTAACACCCATATACAGTATGCCGCACTGCACCTAGCTCCCATGACAGTGTACCACATTACACTTAGCACACATGATACAGTATACCACATTACGTCTAGCACCGGTGATACCACTGACATAAAATTTTTCCTCAATTTCATGTTATCATCATTTGAATAATAAAATCAGTGCAGCCGACTTATACGAAAAAACTGTGGTACATTTATGAAGTTAGTTGTCAAGACGACAGTGGCTCAAGTGAGAAGTCGGATAGATTTTTTCGCGCGTTGCTCCCACTCCTCCCCTCCCCCGTTTCAGAATTTCTGGGCTGAGACACGACAGTTAAATACATGCTGCCTTTACACGAATATTTTTTGAGAAAAACTAACATTCCTTACAACCGATTTTTTAACACTGGCATCCTTAGTCATTTCAACAAGAGTACTCTTTCGGCATCGTTATGCAGAAGAAACGGAAACCGTCGCATTTCTATCATATTAGCTAGCTACGTTGCATGCGATATACACCAACGTGGGCTCATTAACCTGATTTTGTTTTATTCGTCCGACTTAAGCGAAGTGCGGTCTATTGCAGCGTCCATAAATGAGCTATGTTATAAACGGCATTCTCGCTGTATGGGAGTTTTCAGCACTAGGCGAACTGGCGAATGCAACAGGCTTGTCGCTTGTTGTTAAAAGCTATCTTCCACCCAATTCACTTTTAAAAATGAGCACAGGAAAGTGAGAGTCGCAAGCACTTCTTGCAAGGCACAAACGACTTTTAGGATACAGAGGTGAGGGTATTTGCGAATTCCTCTTCAGCAGTACAAACATCCTTTTTGCCCACAGCACAACCATAACAAGCATAGCAACGTTTTTCATATGCGCAAAGTGGTACCTTTAGGCAAGCGGATGCGATGTATGTGACACATGGAGTGATCTCGACGGGTTCTTTGAATAGCACTCGGAAGGTAGCACTCGAACCATCGCACGAGAAAGATGTGTCGTTGTTGGCAAGCACCTTGCCTGTGCCGCAATGTAATATCTAAACAAGCTGAATGAATAAATGACATCATTAAAAGAGAATGCCACTTCTCATCCACTCCAGTAGCACTGCCAATCACTATTGCCGTTTTATACAATCGACATGGAAGCAGTCTTGCTGACTGTCCATAAGTGAACACAATAAAGAATGCAGGGCACGCATCTAACCAAATTCATCATAACACTTCGTTAATCACCATAAGGTGGTAAGCACAGGGTGTCCTCAATATGACCGCTGTAAGTCGAGTTGACGAAGTGAACTGTTCGAAAAAAGGAAAGGAAGGAACTCTATGGAGGAAGTGTAAAACGCTTATAAGGTTATCCCTTCACCTCACTCAGTGCGCCCTGATCTGGTGCATATCACTTCTTGAAATCGAAGTCCATTTTTGATAACAGAAATATTCAGAGTGGAATGTTTTGCTCAGATGCATGCCCTGTATTTCAGCAGTCAGATGCTTATAACCATTGCACCTGACAATAGGAATGTTAGCCGCTGGTACAGAAATTAACAGCGATGACCTCTCATGATCGATATAAATAATTCATAGAGCACCCACCTGAATCGTTACTTGATATTCATGCGGGCCATGAATGGAACCATGCAGTCCAAAACCGATCACATAAATTTTCCTGTCCACCGTAAACCTAAAGTTAATGAAATCCTAGTACAACCAAAAACGATGGAACATTTCGCGGAAAAAAAGATGGAATTACGTGAGCAAAGCAAACAGCGGGAATCATTTCATCGTGAACATGACATGCTATATTTAGGAAGGAAAAAAATAGTTTTAAAAACAAGTTATTCAAAATCGTCAAAAGCATAAACTAGTCCACTAACCTGATTAAACCACACTGTTACAAGCGAAGAAAACCTGCTAATGATATTAGTCGGCCACTGTCTCCTTCCTCCTCCCCCTCTCTCTGGAAGGTGATCCTCCCCGTCCGCAAGAAAGCGCTTGGAAACAGCGATTCTCTCGCATACGACACTGGAAACCCCTTCCTTCTATAACCGAATTGTAGCCCTCTCCTTACATTTATATGATATAAAGCCTACCACAGAAAAGTTCTCCGACAAGAGCAAACAAAAAATGTGGCGGGAAATTAAACACCATCAATGAATACAACGAATAACTGTCCCGTATGATAGATAAATTTTATAGTCCGCCACAACACTACCTAAGCAGTCATTTAGTTGCCCATAACCCAAAATGAGGATCACACGGAAATGAGCCAAGAATGCACTTGATGCGGTCAGGAGTGCCACTGTATCCCCATCGTCCTTCGACACGTTGGAATCGACTCACGACCACCTCCTTGCCGAATACGCAGCACCGGGGCACATCGATGAAACCAATCTGCGGTTTCGGGTTAACAGTGAAGTACAGAAATAAGCTCACCAGCTCACGATCAAGTAGAATTCCACTTTGCGCTGCAATTACTCACATTACTAAAGGAAAGCAGTGCTGAAAACAGGCTGAATATCGATCCCTGTTGATCGTTTAAGTAATATTCTCGAATAATACTCGAAATGCGACCAACTCCAACCATCGAACAATGACTAGAATACGATCAAAAATATACTGGATTTTGCGCAGAAACGTTCCCATCGACAAAAAAGTGAACTGAACAAATAGTAGTTAGAACCGCATCGAGGAGTCCTTAATAGAAATGAGGCAGCAACAACCGGTTCGTCAAGTTCATAGAGAAAAATAATGAATTTTTGTTCTAGTACAATCTAAGATCATTGCTCACCTCTACCATGAGTCCACTCCGTTAACTGTCTATCTGACAAAGTTAACAGTTCCAGAATGAGCAACAAATCCATATGCACACAAATAGGAGATACATGAGATTACTGAGGTCGTTACTTTGAACATTGGTTTTCACACAACTAGTGGATTCAGAAATAACATCGCTCTCATTTTGCTGCATTGCATAAGGAAGTGAGAGTGGTCGAAACTTCTCTAACAGTAATCCTCTATCAATGTCCACCAACACCGTCGAATTTAGAATTAGCAAAGTGCAGTGTACACTGAATGCCATTATTCGAGCATGACGCAAGTACACACGCACTGCCATCCATCTCCCCGCCCCTCCGCTATCGAAATTTTATACGGGACTTTACCGCTGCTGCTTCAGATGTGTGATCATTTCAACCACGCACACAAGCGTAGTCGCATTTTGAAAGTTGCAATTTCTTTTACTTTTAAAAACCCACTGGTGTCTTGTCGCCCTACGAGGCGCTTCATGACTAGAGCATAGTATTATAGATAACGAAGTGTCGAACAGGTAACTAGCCCAAACAAACTGTACCTGAACAACAATTGTACAGCATTTAGAATAAGCACGGCGAGGCGGTAAATCAAGCGAATTAAATGACGTTTAGCGACGTTTAAGACCAAGCGGATGGAGCAGTCTTCTCGACAGTACAAAAAAACATCCACATTTCTTGCGAAAACTGGACAAGTTATCGCCGCCAGAATTCTCGCATATGAGCAGATATCACGGTGGAAGAAGAATCGGTTATGTGCACATACCTGCATATTGAGCGAATTCGTCGATTGTCATAAGTGGGAATCGAACCATGTGAAGTGCCTTTCCTAGCACTTGACGCTGGTTTTCGGCAGTGACTGGCAACGCACGACGACGACACTCTTCTGCACTCCACCGCAACACTGCCATAAACAAAGGAGCTTCACGAACGCGCAATGTATCTCGTTTGAGCACCGCACACAGTGTTTCCAAATCGATCTCCGTGAAACCTAAAGCAATTCTTATTTCAATTATTCATATCGACCTCACCAACCTCAACAATGCAACTAACCACTGTTATTTTTCTTTCGCCCTATCACTCGCACAACCCCCCGCGATTATACGGATTGGAAACTACCATCAACAAAGGAGCCTCACCAATATACAGATACGATCATACGGGTATAAAATACGGATTGTGACTGGAGACATCAATAAAGCATTGTTGTAGTGTGTTTCAGAAGGCTTACGGCTGATGTTTCAGTTTATAAAGCCAACTGAAAAATAACCGATGCAAAAAAGTGCGCAGAACTACAAGGAATTTGAAAGATGAACGTTGTTTACACCAATCAGAAAGCAACTACACATTAATAAGCGTCCATGCGACCAAGCAATATTTGTTATTACTATATGACGGTACAAGCGGCGCATGTCGACAACCATAATTTCATCTTGAACTGGAAGAACAACGGTTACAGCAAATGGGAGGAACTTTCAATTCTCATAAAACTCCTCACTCAGCTTTGCACTCATCTGAGCAACGAGTGGTCGCCAGATTGCATCAAACAATAAAGGTTTTCTTAGACGACGCAGCCAGTTTATTTCATTTTGTAACCTCCGCTCCTTCTCTTAATATTCTATGCCAACTTTGCCTATCAAGAACGGCGCAGGTTAAACTCTGTCACAAATCTGAATAAACACAAACCCTCAGCGTTAAGCGCCTCGATGGTGTTTTTATCGATGATTTCAAGACACAGACTCGCCAGTTGCGGTTCGTCGAAGAGTCGTGCCTGAGTGAGCAACATGAACGCGTTGTCAGCACCCAAATTCCTCTTCAGAAAATCGACACATGCGTTCTCCATCGCTGGCACCGCGTATTTCTTTGCTATAAACGCAGTTTGCCTTAACCACTAAACGGATCACATACGCATTTGTTATAAACAGTCAATCCACTGCACGAAATCGTTGCGAAAGTATTTGAAGAGAACTGAATTCGTTATAACAAAATCGTTGCCAGATCCGCATTTTGGGATGAGGTGGGAGGGGTTTCTGGCTTGCACAATAAGGTGGAGGACAAAAAGCTCATTAAAACGGTTTTCAGAAGGAACAACATAAAGTTTCATGGGTGAAACCATGAGAGTCGAAAAGCGAGGAAGATATTACTTTCGGATAGACTTCCGGCCATTCATTCTCTACGGTGGGAATTCGCGATTTTTCGCTGATTTCATTTCGAGATAGTGAATTTCCGATTCTACGCACTATTAAAAAATTTAGAGGCATAATAAAATATAATATAAACATATAAAACAAATGAGGTTTATAATTATATAACATCACAAGACGGAAATATTCGACTATAATTTCCCACAACTTTCCCAATTAAGGAAGTCGAAAGCGAACACTGCTGAATGATAGACCCTCCAATTATTCCCGACTCTCGCTCAATCCGTTTTCAACGTTTTGCGTCTTCCAAAGCCCTATTTGCTACTTTAAAAGGTGCGACAAAATTTCATGAATATGAGCTCTCTACCGTAAACACACAAATACGCACAACATAACAGTTCATTGGTAAAGTCACGACAATCGTATTTCCCAGACCAGCAGCTTATTATTCTTCTGTCGACTTCAAGCATTAAGTGCTACTTAAGTTTGAATGCCCTATACATCGTTGAACTAGCTGCAGAAGGTGACGCGACATTCGCCACATTCAAGCGGAAATGCACTCTTACTCACCAGTATAAAGTGTGGTCATAACACTTTCAGGTCCAATCGAGACATCGTCTGAGTAAAGGAACTTCAACAACGCTAAGAATGCGCTTGGCTCCACATCTGGCAACTCGATTTCGGGTATCTCAGTCGTATTTGGCACTTCTTAAAAGAATCAAATCTTCATAGAGCGCAGTTATCTCATGACCATGTTCTAATGTGTTCAGAAGCTTTAGTATTTATGGCACTTTTGACGAAAACCTACAAAGTTACTGCTGTGCCAGTCACTTATATAACGGCAACGCCTCATCGCGCTCGTCATGACAGGAATCTCGGAAGGATCACATCAGTTCACGATCTTCCGAATTTTAACATGAAGTCGGGAATGCCAGATCGAATGCCGTAGCAAGAAGTGAAATTACTGAGCTTAAACTATAAAAATGTCAAACTTGCAGTGCTGAATACCAGCCGGCTTACGAATTAGCATCTCTCCTCGTCAGTTGCCATGTTAATGACGACTGTACTCATAATATCCTGCACACGCTCCCTTAAGGATAAGCTTAGTTTCCTTAGCAAAACTCTATCTATTCGCTAGCCAGAAGTCGATGACAGCCTTGGCTAAACAATGCGTCGGCATAGGGAACGGATCGTATAACTCCTCAACTGCTGGCTGGAACGCCTTACACCACTACAATGCCTACGATGATTACCATAGCAATGCTTGAAATAAAAGCACTATACGCTGAATGTCGAACGAAATAATCAAACTTCCCTAAGCTTCTCGAACGTTTAAACGTTCGATGAACGCAACCGTAGAATAGTAAGCACTCTTCCTCTTGCTCCTCGTCTACTACTACTGACACCTGGTAGAATCAATTTCAACTTCCACGTATCTCAGCATTTGCTCACAAATACCGCGTACGGTAGAAATATGTAAGTAAAGAAAGTACTGCCTTTAGGATTGCGAGCAAGACCGCCGTTGAACATTGCATCAAAGACTGCTGAACCGGTCGCCAGAACGAATTTGTGTGCGGGGATCCTCTAAAAAGCAACGCTTACTGCTAACAAGTAGAGTACGACATTTATGTGGATCAGTATCACTAAAATCATTTGTGACAGGTTGTAATCCGAAAGCAGTGGCCAGAACAACTTGGACCTATCTTGTATTTCCAAAATAAAACTTACGCATCAGCAGTTCTATCTATATGTCACGACAATTAAATTAGACCCAGCTGGGTACAGTAGGTCAGGCGAAAGACAATCTCTACGATGCGATGATATATTGTAGGTTATGAGGCTTCGAGTTTCCTGGTTTGGGCTATTTGGTTTAGCAGTCTGCACTTTAGAGTAGGAGGAGTGGAAAACTGAATTTGCTCGGAATAAATGTCATCAATTAACGAGAAAAAAGCTTCAAGAGATAACCTGACGCTGATCACCACGTCCTACAAGAAAGTAGACATCAGCGAGTATTTCGTTACAGTACATGAATGAGAAACGCTCTTTGAGCGTGCTCTTCGTTGCTTGCCATCCCATAGATGGCAATACCGCAACGCTGCTGCGTTGGGAGAGATTACCCCCTGAAATATCGATTCGTTTCAAACTTTTGTCACTGTGCTCCGACAAAATAACACTCCTTATACTCTATGTGTACCATGTATAGCTCTACCGTTTCATATACTAAGTACAGATCTATCGTACTGTCTACTACGTATGGGTCTATCATATTGTGTACTACGTTCAGATCTGAGGTATATGTGGAGCGCTACAACACTAACTTGGAAGAATCAACTTTGAATTTCTACGATAAAAATATACACTTACAAAAAGCATTGTTATCGCTTCCACCCATATTTGCATCGTTCACACTTCTTCCAACCGCCGCGGCGTTGTGGAGAGGATACTGCTGAGGTTGACTCGACTGTCTCGCATTACTCTGACCTTTTACGACACAATTACGATAATACAACAGCAGGAACACTAATATTACAGTAAAACGAAACCTCTTCTAAGCACAGCTCCTTCCAAATATGGCCAAATACAACAACTGTTCTGAATCAGAAATCATATGTGAAATTACCGTCATTCAATTTCGGGACCCCGCCGCAACCTTTAGCTTTTGGCTGCACTCGTTTTGTAAGCCAATCTTCTTCGTCCTTTGACTTTTTTCTCTCCTTCTTCTCTTTTTACGAGTTTTTCAAACATGATTAATTATAAACCACATATAGCTCTGTCTCGATGACAACAACGCATGACGGCGAATGAGCATACTGTCGGTAATGATGATCCCGATGAGCATTAGCCCCGCCCGCTCACAATGTTTTTCACTAATCACATCGAATACGATTTTTTCCACTTTCCCAGAGCGTGTTGTAGCCTCAATCTGAAATCGGCTGCGACCTATCATTTGGCCCTCAACTGGGAGAGGGAAGGAAGGGATAAGCTTATGCATTTCTGAAATATTTCATGCAAACTAGCTACTACCAAGTATTAGGCGAGCCACCTACTTGGATGATCCTGGCCGAGTGCATGAGGTCGATGCCGAGGAGGTCGTCTCGAAGTTGGTCTACCTTCTGCAGGAGTTTCGGCACTAGCCCCTACATCGGACGCTGTATTCGCGGGTAGACTATCGCGGAGGACATCTTCCCCATTAGCAGATGATTCTCCTTGCTCGCTCGTACCACTCGCCATCATAGGGGGGAGGGGGAGAGGAAAGGGACATACAACAGCGTTCTAAGCCCCTACATCGGACGCTGTATTCGCGGGTAGACTATCGCGGAGGACATCTTCCCCATTAGCAGATGATTCTCCTTGCTCGCTCGTACCACTCGCCATCATCAATTCGGCGGCTTCATCATCGCTGAATACGAATGACGGCGCTACGGATCCTGAAAACCATCGTCATCACTATATTGAACATTTTTGGCAGACAATAGGGGGGAGGGGGAGAGGAAAGGGACATACAACAGCGTTCTAATATTCATTACTATTTTTGAAAAGGAAAGAAGGGAAAACAGGAAGAAAGAAAAGGAAAACATAGAAAACATTTTAAGACATAAAAACTGCAAATTTGCGACCTACGGGTTTCAGTATACACATCGTCATTTGCTTAGAAAAACAAAATAAAATGAATGCCTGAAGTTATGGCCGCGAGACGATCAGCAACAGAAGCTGACATTATCGGTTGCTGCTGGTAATCGTTGCAGTGATGACGCCTGCTGGAATATATTATATATCAGCTACTGACATCTGCCTGTTAATTATAAGCTGTTAAGCCATCGTTCGCCATTAGCAGCAGATGATTATCTTACTATGTCGGTTTTAGAGACGGAAGAGCAAAAGGCACACAGCATCCTGGATTTTAGCATCCTAAGAGGGGGAGTTGGAGGGGTGGGGGAGGTGGGTGAGAGAAAGAATAAAACTTCGGAATATGTCATTCGTACCTAATAAAACGAGTAAAAGCATTCGAGGATCAACGACGATACTAGCAATGAAAACAGACGATAACAGTGACCATCTGCGGCAAGTTTTGCCTGAAATATGTGTTCCCAAAATCGAACAGCTTCTTAAGCGGAAGAAAACTCTGAGCGTCGCCTTTGTTCTCTGTCTGCAAACAACACAAACTACGTGCAATTTTTGTTCGCACCATCGCACTCACAACACATCCAACACTAACTGAGAGCGATTGGCTAGGCGAATAATCACCAAATAAAAAAAAAACGGCTTTCTTTTTTCTCCGCTAAGCTTGCATTTAAATGGGTGATAATCTGAGAACAAAACGAAGTCGAACTTGATCCCCTTCAAAATCTAGAGCAAAAACTGGTGCGAATAAAACGACGATACACAACTACGAAATTCAAAATTTTTTCTTCCAGGGTTTGGGGACTTTTATGGGTGCTTCAAATGATCAGTGTTTTCGTAGGCATACCTAAACAACAACTGTTCCACATCATGCAATCTGAGTTGCACAAACGATTAATGACTCTTACGTAAAATGAGGGAAGAGAACGTGGTCGACGAATACCACACAAATAAAGAAAAAAATAGCGCATAAAAACTTCTTCGATTTAGTTTTAAGAGATCTTGTTGTCTTAGCGATTGTACTCTCAGTTCCCCTCATCAAGTATCTTAGAAACCATTTTCCATTTGAGATTCAGATTTCATCGCCTTCTGCCTTAATAAATTGCTCCACCGAAGCTTTCAAACGAACCAATTCAATCATAGTTTTGAGAGCAACGTTTCATCCCCATTTGTCGCCAAGCAATTGGAATAGAGTCAGTCAGATACGAGCTGAATAGTTTACGAAACAATCTTTCATAACGACCAACCCTCAAAAGTATAACTCATATGTCAAACAACGAAGTCTGACTTAAACTCGAGGCCTGAGATGAAGAGAGCAATAGAATGATCAGATATTCTCAAGAAAAATTCAACTTAAGCCCCCTTCCTATTTCGACTGTCAGCTCTCCAGGTTGAGCTGAATCGGTATAAGATCGTTCTCTTGATCGTATAGCAAACAGCTGATTCGATACTGACGCTATTTTAAAACCAATCGACCCATCCCATTGCTGCACCGCACTATTCCGTGTTTCTGTTCGAGAAGTCCCTTTCATCTCATGTCCACCACCTCATACCTCACCACTAACAGAACAACACTTCAACCATCTTCAATCGTGTCGTGTGTGATAACGTGGAAATTCCGTATATCTCTCCTCTCTTCAACGATGTGAACGGATAACGGCTCGCTCAAATATTTATTCCTCATTTCATGTGGTCAACACTCACCAACACCATCGAATTTTGGACAATGTGACAACACAGTCCGATCATTTCCGTAAAATTTTTTCATTTTTAAAAATTAGCATTTCGTTTAGGTAAGCGACCAAACTTCGACGGAAAGGTGTTTTGAGTGCGACAGGAAAACGGCAAAAGTAAGGTCGAGCTTCTAATTGCTATCACGGCTTCCCCTATTCCTCAAAAGAAGAAAAGGGACTAATAATCCATCCATAAAGGAATTATACAGGACATGCGGTCGTCGCATTTTCATAACTGGCCTATAATATCGCGGACCTTCGCATTAGACTGTCTGTATGCTTCTCCTTGCTCGCTCGTACCACTCGCCATCATAGGGGGGAGGGGGAGAGGAAAGGGACATACAACAGCGTTCTAAGCCCCTACATCGGACGCTGTATTCGCGGGTAGACTATCGCGGAGGACATCTTCCCCATTAGCAGATGATTCTCCTTGCTCGCTCGTACCACTCGCCATCATAGGGGGGAGGGGGAGAGGAAAGGGACATACAACAGCGTTCTAAGCCCCTACATCGGACGCTGTATTCGCGGGTAGACTATCGCGGAGGACATCTTCCCCATTAGCAGATGATTCTCCTTGCTCGCTCGTACCACTCGCCATCATAGGGGGGAGGGGGAGAGGAAAGGGACATACAACAGCGTTCTAAGCCCCTACATCGGACGCTGTATTCGCGGGTAGACTATCGCGGAGGACATCTTCCCCATTAGCAGATGATTCTCCTTGCTCGCTCGTACCACTCGCCATCATAGGGGGGAGGGGGAGAGGAAAGGGACATACAACAGCGTTCTAAGCCCCTACATCGGACGCTGTATTCGCGGGTAGACTATCGCGGAGGACATCTTCCCCATTAGCAGATGATTCTCCTTGCTCGCTCGTACCACTCGCCATCATAGGGGGGAGGGGGAGAGGAAAGGGACATACAACAGCGTTCTAAGCCCCTACATCGGACGCTGTATTCGCGGGTAGACTATCGCGGAGGACATCTTCCCCATTAGCAGATGATTCTCCTTGCTCGCTCGTACCACTCGCCATCATCAATTCGGCGGCTTCATCATCGCTGAATACGAATGACAGCGCATCTTACCCTGAAAACCATCGTCATCACTATATTGAACATTTTTGGCAGACAATAGGGGGGAGGGGGAGAGGAAAGGGACATACAACAGCGTTCTAATATTCATTACTATTTTTGAAAAGGAAAGAAGGGAAAACATGGAAGAAAGAAAGGAAAACATAGAAAACATTTTAAGACATAAAAACTGCAAATTTGCGACCTACGGGTTTCAGTATACACATCGTCATTTGCTTAGAAAAACAAAATAAAATGAATGCCTGAAGTTATGGCCGCGAGACGATCAGCAACAGAAGCTGACATTATCGGTTGCTGCTGGTAATCGTTGCAGTGATGACGCCTGCTGGAATATATTATATATCAGCTACTGACATCTGCCTGTTAATTATAAGCTGTTAAGCCATCGTTCGCCATTAGCAGCAGATGATTATCTTACTATGTCGGTTTTAGAGACGGAAGAGCAAAAGGCACACAGCATCCTGGATTTTAGCATCCTAAGAGGGGGAGTTGGAGGGGTGGGGGAGGTGGGTGAGAGAAAGAACGATTGATAGGATGCTCAACATCTAGAGGTTTGGGAAGGAAACGGTCGACAGAGAGCGACTTACACTAGGGAAATGTGATGGGTATTGGCGCACAAATTCAGAACCAAGATGAATGACGGCGTCACAAACCCTAAAAATCACCGTAATCGCTACGTCGAACATTTTGGGTAGACAATAAGGCGCACATTAGAAGAGCTAAGAAGAGCTGAGTGAACAATGCACAGAAATTTTATAGTTCGAAATATGGTGCCGAAACTAATTCGTTTAAGCCAATCAAAATGTTCATAAAGATGCACCTCCATCGTTTACGGACGGTGTCCCAACCTCTCTCCTCAAACTCGGGCTACCAAAGCTTTCGTAACTACCAGAAGTTAAACTGGGCTGTATGATTTGCTCGCTACAAATTTTAAAAATACAACTGTATCATAGCTGGTTCATATTCCACACCAATTTTGAAACGTCCATATATTTTCACAATTGGAGGTAGTTCCATTTTTAACATGAGACTCGGTTACCCGGGAACATTTCCATTTCTCGGAGCCCCTCCAGCTACGGCACTGCTTCCCTCTTCATCTGCAACACCATCGCCCTCTTCGTTAGCGGAGTTAGCTGCATGCGCGTTGCGTTGCTCCACATTCAAGTCATCTATCACTTCCTGCAATCGTAGAAAATTCACTACATATCCAAATATTCCTGCATCCGCACCCATATCCTCACTCCTCTTCAAAACAATCAAGTAAATTTCCGCGCTCATTTATCAACTATGCTCCCGTTATTTACCAGGTCATCTTAAAATTCTTTACTTCTCACTCAGCGTTACTTTTCCAAATTCCTACGTAATCTTCATCTCTGAGAAACGAACGGAAGATGAGTAGAAGGAGAGCACTGGTTAGTTACTCGCTGAAATTTTGCCACCCACATCTTGTTATTTTTAAGTCAAGAATGCTCCGCTTTAGTGACTCAGAAGGTCACTGAGCTCAGCAACTTCTCTTCTGTAAGAAACTTCAGCTAGAGAAAGAAGATGGGACACATCCCAACATTTAAAGCCAATTTTTATCATCAAGTGGGTGCTTGCCGCAAATTGGTCAGTACTGCCCATCACCATGATCCTCAGCCCAAAGTTCATGACAAGAAGAACTGTGGGGACGGGGAGGGAGGGGTAGGGAAGTCCGAATAGAATCAGGGGCCCCACCAATGACACAATAAGGTTCCATTTAACATGGACCCTTTTATTTCACTGGGAACTATTTGTGACTCACTTGCACATATATGAGTCTGCGATCGTTGCATTCGTTTATTTTCTCCGTGTCTGACTTGAATAGCAACTGCATGGTGCGTAAGAGGCGAATCATTCAATATAAAAAGAATGCGAAGGATTATGAAAATTAGATGTGAAAGTTGCACTTGCGTTAAAAAACATGTGACAGACATCCTCATGATGATTTCGACTGCCTATATGGAAAGAACACTGATAAATGATATTATGCAAATTAGAAGTGATAGTTGCCTTTGCGCTACAAAACGCGACAGATATCCCCCTGACGATTTCGACCGCCTAGATGGAAAGAACACTGATAAACGATAGTACGCAAATTCTGTTTAATGCTGCCAACATTAGTACCTTTGATGACCATAATAATAACTGTAATGAAGCAATGATAAAAACAATAATGGTATATCATTCCTGCAGAATAGAAAAGGAACCTGATTGAACGCCTGCTGCTCGATAACTTCATCAACGCTACGCATAACGTGGCTGTGCAGGCGCAGCTGTGAGAGGTCAGCCACGAGAGGGTACCCGTTCTCCCTCTCCTCACCCTCACCCTCGTCCAAATCTTCGGAGTGTGCCACCTTAATTCCATCTTATTAAGTCATTAAAATCACTACTCAAACAAGTCACCTTAAAATTTGCTCTTTAAAAGTTGGTAAATTAAACGAAAAATATAGGGTAATATGGTATTCTGTAGTCATAAAACAATATTTCCTTGCACAGCATAATGTCCCGCCACTACCGCAAAATACTAAAATAAATACGCTCGTTGCAAATGAACGTGATGAGATAATATATAAAGATGATATAAATTAAAGCAAAGCAAAGCGTTATCAGTAATTTTCAGGCACGCACGATGCCGCAATTACCTCGCGAAAACAAATCCACAAAACAAAGATGGGAGACACCATCAACACACATAAGTAAGCGTGCACACTATGAGCGCAGCTTCATTGGTTGCACACTTGTGAAGAACTGCAGAATGGAAAAGCGGCAAACTATCACCAGCTGGAAGCGCTTCTGGAACCACAATTACGATGTATTTGGTAGAGACCTAAAGGAAAGATAATTTCGCGTATTCTTTCCGGCCGATCATAAAGAATATCACACATTTTGTGGCAATTATATGAATTTTTATGGAAATCAAGTGACCGACTACACAATTTTCTTCCAGTATCTATCACATGGAATATGACTGCGGTTCCCGAAACGTTTTGCGCTGGTGACACTAGGCGAGGACCTGAAAAATCCGCCTCACAGTCGCAATATTGTGCAGGTCTAAAAAGGTACCGAAACACTCGCAATATCCACAAATGCCTTAAATAATTCCCAGAAACCCACTGTGTGAGAAATGAAATTTCAAACTAAGCCAAAAGATTTATTGATGGGAACTAGACATGACCTGGTTTAAAGTAACTATACAAATTGAAAGGTTACAGAAAATAAGTTCTACGGAATATTTTACATGAGAATCTTCTATCTTGCTAGCTGAACAGATAGCAACGACTTATTATATGCATGGTTCTAGTTCGTATACAGTGTTTGCCATCATCGCTCTAACAAATAAAATAAAATCAAATTAAAAGATTAATTCTTCTAAGGCGCACGTTGAAAGCTTATAAGAGATGCAGAGAAACAAAGGCCTTTACAGAACCAAATAGTGGCAGTTGGTATGCTCACACTGTCCACAATAACACCATTTGCGATTGGCATGTTTCCCAGCATATAGTGCACTGCTTCACGGCCAGGAATTTGCCTCTCGGATGAGTGCTCATCTGCGTCGCCGTTCAACCGAAACGCTTGTCCTTGTGGAACATTCAATCCATGGGCTCCTGGAATCAAATTAATTTTAATATCATTTTTTTCTTACTGAAAATATTTTAAAACAGCCACAAAACGACCCAAATACTCGAAAACGCCCTTCAGGAATTTCGTACTTACTAAGCACTCCAAAGCTGCAAAATGCGCCCATGAGACGTGTGCCATCTGCGCATATACAGCCCCATTCACATTATGCTATCTCATGGCATAAACGGCTCAAAAATACCACCAAACGTACAATCGTTTCAAACGAATTTTGACAAGATGCACCCAATATCTTCGACTAGCAATGTGAACTACGACCGTCGGCTATCATTGCAATGAGTATATTTTGCAACAAGCATCCATCTTCTTTCTTCGAAATGCGCCTTTTCGATGCACAGAGCCACTCGTACAACCTTCAGCCGTGGCTATTTAGCAGAACTGACACGTGCCACACGGGACAATTTCGAGACTCCATTTCGACCCGCATTACGATGCTGCTGACAGTGCAGCAAAGGTGACGATGCTCAAAGCCATTCATGGATCACCAGCAACCCCCTTCTCTGTTTTTCTTTCCCCTCCCAGAGCTACCGAATTTTGCTTCATCCATGAAGTGTAGAGTACAGCCCACATTTTAAATGGTCCCGCTGAAATGAAACTTACTAGAATTCACCCACCATAGCAAGAACTTCATGAAACAACCCATCCCACTGTTACGCTTTCGTATCGTTAATTCCCATTCCCAAAATTACTTATTACTTGGTGGCTTCAAACACACTTCTTCCAGCGCAACATCACTGCGTTTGATGAGAACTGATGCGTCGCCTATTAGGCGACACTAGCAACCATATAACCTTCAACGCCTAAAACAAACACGAGGATGGCTCTAACCCCCAACGACTTCAGCCAACGCCAGATAAACCTACGCAGTCTAAAATGTCGAACGCCTGATTAGAATTTGGAGAAGCCGCCCGATGAATGAAATCTGTCACCTTCTTCCAGTATCTATCACATGGAATATGACTGCGGTTCCCGAAACGTTTTGCGCTGGTGACACTAGGCGACCCCTTTAAGGCTGTATGCTTCGCGCTGACGCGTGAAACTGTGTGGGCTGTCTCTTCCCATTCCTATTACAAGGACCTGAAAAATCCGCCTCACAGTCGCAATATTGTGCAGGTCTAAAAAGGTACCGAAACACTCGCAATATCCACAAATGCCTTAAATAATTCCCAGAAACCCACTGTGTGAGAAATGAAATTTCAAACTAAGCCAAAAGATTTATTGATGGGAACTAGACATGACCTGGTTTAAAGTAACTATACAAATTGAAAGGTTACAGAAAATAAGTTCTACGGAATATTTTACATGAGAATCTTCTATCTTGCTAGCTGAACAGATAGCAACGACTTATTATATGCATGGTTCTAGTTCGTATACAGTGTTTGCCATCATCGCTCTAACAAATAAAATAAAATCAAATTAAAAGATTAATTCTTCTAAGGCGCACGTTGAAAGCTTATAAGAGATGCAGAGAAACAAAGGCCTTTACAGAACCAAATAGTGGCAGTTGGTATGCTCACACTGTCCACAATAACACCATTTGCGATTGGCATGTTTCCCAGCATATAGTGCACTGCTTCACGGCCAGGAATTTGCCTCTCGGATGAGTGCTCATCTGCGTCGCCGTTCAACCGAAACGCTTGTCCTTGTGGAACATTCAATCCATGGGCTCCTGGAATCAAATTAATTTTAATATCATTTTTTTCTTACTGAAAATATTTTAAAACAGCCACAAAACGACCCAAATACTCGAAAACGCCCTTCAGGAATTTCGTACTTACTAAGCACTCCAAAGCTGCAAAATGCGCCCATGAGACGTGTGCCATCTGCGCATATACAGCCTTGGACCGTTATCATAGGATGTCACAGACAACCGATGAATAAAATTTGCGTTGTGTTCTGTATGAGCAGAAACCGATAAATACCCTTCTCAGTTTGGAGAAGCCGCCCGATGAATGAAATCTGTCACCCATTCTCCCCCCCTCCCCCCTCACCCCGTGCACGCCTAATTTTTCTTAGAACGACCGTAAAGTAAATTTTCTGCGTCCAACGCTGATACGCACCTTGTGATATGCTCTTGCCTCATCCTCTGGATTAGAGGCTTCCGTTATTACTCTCTCCCTTGATATACTCAAAGAGAGCTGCCACAGATAAATCAGCTAGGTCTGTACCATCATAATGCGTCCACTAAAGATAAAGCGGTATTCATACGAAAATCATTTATGATAGTTTGGAACAAACGGAACTGGAGCATATACATAAACAGATACATATATTCTCGAGACCGGACAAAAATAAAATAAAATGGAACAATGAAAGAGAAGACACGCCAGTGTATGAGCAATCGGAGTTGTTTCGGCGAGAGATCAACAGGGCACGTCTCCGGTCATACGGTGTTCAGCGCGAATTCGCATGATCGACGCGGATCTGACGACCCATGAAATCGGCGTTGTTCATGCGCCCCACGGCTTTCTCTGCTGCATCTTCCGTCTCGAACTCACAGAATCCGAAACCTCGCGGACGACCCGTCTCTCTGTCGAACACTATTCGCACGTTCACCACCGGTCCTATCTGTCCGAAAAAATCGGCAATGTCCTGCTCTCTAGCACTGTATGGAAGATTACCGACTGAAAATATATGACATTACTTTAACCCAAAATAGATTCTACACTATATTATATCGAAATTATATCGAAACCAAAAGATATTGGAAACTCTTATTTGCAGTTTGTTAAAGTTTAAAAATCTCTAAATAATATATTTAGGGACGGTCAACTTCTAACAATCAGAGCTCCACAAATAGTGACTGATTCCAAAACAACGAACTCTTCGATTCCGACAAATATCTTTCGTCCTACTCTCATAAGTACACCAATTCCTATTTCAGAAAACAGCAACTGTGCAAAGCGATTTTGTTTTGCGCTGATTTCTCTGAACAAGAACATTACCTAATCCATGATAACACCCCTCCGAATTTCATGAACATGATATGTTGCATGACGATTGCATGCAACAACACCTTAGATGGCACGCGAACTACGTACGCGCACACATTATAACAAACGTTGACACATCGAAGCACTCGAGTTGTTGTATTCTGTTCCATGTGTTTTCTTCAATTTCTTCATTTCTTTCCTATTTGCCGCTAGTTCCGTGCAAGTGTATCACAAGCTCTGCGATACATTTCGCTCTGGGTGGCCAGCCGGAACGGGAAACGCTCATTATCGACATCGAAATGTGCTCGTTTCTGGATCACTCAATATCGCCCACATTTCAATGTTGTTCATAAGCGGATCCAATGTTACGTATATAGAATTTCGGCAAAAATAATACAATCTAGGTGATTCGCATTTCTCCACAGTTCCTCAAAATTGCTCGTCCAGCACTCTTTACGTGCAATTAGGTATCAACCGAAAACAGAAAAAAGACAATGCAGAAGATCGAGAAAGAAAATACTCACCGAATATTGAGCGCGACATCTGTTCGTAACGGAACTGAGAGCCAATTGCAAAAGATGCTATTACAGAGAGCAGTATGCGATCGCAGTTACTGTAAAACACAACACTATTTAGTTAAAACAGTTCTGCACAAAAAACAATCGTTTGCCTATCTGAGGTGGACCATAAAAACAAATGGACAAAGTTCTGAAAGTGATTTTATTTGATCTCATTTTTACAAAATCGATCCAGTTGTTAATTCTGATCAACGTTAATCACTTTTACGATTGATACGGTTCAAAAATTTGTACAGCCAGAAATTTTGAGAAAATATTTTTGCAATTGGTTTCGCCCAAATTTGTATGGAATGAAACGGCTTGACCCTTACGAATTAGCACCACTTTAAATTTTGTTCTAATTAATTGAGCAGCCGTTAAATAATTTACAGACGACTGCAATATCTAATACCTTGTAATTTTTTTTTGTCGCGTAAAAAAAACAGATTTTTTTGGGCACTTCTCGTGATCAGTTCGTCAAGCCCTTTCATTTCGCGGTGATCCGAAAAAAAAATTGGTAGCAAAAATATTATTCTAAGATTTAAGGCTATGCGAATTGTTGAATGTTGTTCGGCAGTTGTTAATAAAGCTGTACACAACGCGTATATTATAAAAATTACCTTATCGCCCAAAACGGATACCTCCTTTAAAAAATAACACGTCTCAATAATCGAATTTTCGTTAGATACATTTGAGAAGCACAATGGCGATGAGGTAATTTTTTTAGAAGGTACTTCAAAAATGCCTACCTTCACAACAAAGTGCACAGAAATGTGAACTCAGCCCAAACTGCCGACATGAACAAGACAGCGCAGAAAATTTCCAAAGGTCGCGAACACTCGACAACTTATGAACCATGTCGATGAGTAAGCACATTAAGCGTGGAATTGGAGGGGAGGGGGGAGGAGAGAGAGAGAAAGGAGCGAGGAGAGGATGGGGAAGAGGAAGGGGTGAATGTATTATTCCTAATATTTCAGCGATGAGAGTATTAGGTCTTTCGAGATTCCTGCCCCATGCTTTTTTGCCCGTATACGTCTTCCGCCATCGGCTTTGACTGAAGAAAACTAAGGAGCAAAAGAACAAATAGTGAATATTTTCAACAATTTAAATTTCCCTTTTTGCTGCTCGTTAGCTTCCTGACTACAGCAATTAGCACTTTCAACACTTCCAACTACCTAAATATTTTCTGTTGAGTGATCGTTTGTCTCGAGATTTCTTTCGGTTTAGTTGGCTTGGCAAAAATGGTCCATAGCATTTGCACTACGTTAGACACGAACAATACTGCGATTAGTTCACAAAAATTTCGCGTTTCTCTCAAATACGTACGGAGGAGACACACCATTCACACAATCCGACGTGTGCCGACAGCACCCCGTGCTTTAAAACGGTCGCCAACGATATGCAATCGATCAATAGGGCTCAGAAGGGTGGCACAATTGCGCATTCTCTCCGCTCGCCTACCAAAAAAAAACAGTACGTCTTTCGTATAGCTCACATGTGCTTCTATAGAAAGCAAGTGATCTCCGCTGCCATTGCAAGAAAAACTTCCGTCATAAAGAAAATCGCTCTTCATTAGCATAATAAAATAACGTCGTTCACTAAAGCACTTTGTCCCGTTTCCTCACTAACAGAAAACGCTTCGCAAACCACAGTTATAGCTTATGTGATGCATACCACAAAAATGGACAATTCCACCCTCCTCCGTCCAGCAGTGAACAACTTTCATCGCCATCACATGAATCTCAAAGAAAGGTAGCTGAGATCCAGTTGATGAGAATACACCACCTTCCTCCTAAATTTTACCCTCCTTCACATCGATAACTACTACCTGGAAATGTGTGCGGTCACACAGTACTGCCAACTTTACAAGTCACGATTTTTTAAAAGGACAGGTGTTAAAACTTAGTCAGTTACAGAAAGATAACGCATGTATGATTCTGGTCGATTTATGCTTCTCCGGTCACTCAATCCCTGCTACCAATAACACGTTGTCCATTAAAGCATCTGTTTGTCAAGATGTCTGATCAAATGCAGGGGCTCTCGTCACAGAATTAAGGATGAATTTGCGGTCACATTCGTGCAGTCTGGAGGACAGAAGCGAAGGAGGGAGGGGGGAACGGGATGAAGCAGGCCCACCACTCCCTGGAAAACAACTTGCGAGATTATCGCAAAATATCATGCACGTCTGAAAAAGTACTATGACATTCCCCATCACATTATGCGCTTTGTTCGTCGAACTTTGAAGCAACGTTTTCTATACCTAGCTAAATCATCCCATTATGAGTAATATGGCATCGCCAATTCGATCAGCGAAGCTATCAGTGATCTTGAAAAATTAGTTGCTATTTTATTAAAGCAGACATCTTTCAATGTCGTACGGCCTCAGTTTGAAAATTTTTTTTTCCTTTTTTACGCGTGAAACACTTTTTGCATGTGACATTAGCGAATCGAGCGTATATGTTTCGGTAATAGTGCATGTGCGAAAAATGTGCGCGAACACACAAGGTTACAAACTCCCTTGCGGCAGCTTCCAACATAATCAAACAATTAATAACACAATTTGCATGATACGAAGGTGCATGATGCGAAAGACTTCCAAACTGGATCACTTCGAACAAACCTTGTTACAGTGACAAATGTCGTTTCCATTTTTGCTAAAAGGCGGTGACCGAGAGACCAAAAGTAAGAATGATAAGTCCTCTCACTGGATTGAGCACAACAAACAAATTAAAAAAGACCCCATATACTGCCCTCTATCAATGAAGGCTGACCACACTGGGTGGTATATATATATCGTATAAGGTAGACTGCAGTTGAGATCATACAATGCGTCGAGGTGATATGGTACAGTAAGCTGGTAAGATAAAGACAGCGATGACTTGAAAGATATTGTTTATTCGATTCAATGTTTTGCATGCAATGCCACTTACATTCGTGAAACGGGCCGCTTTTTGCATGAACGAATCAGAGAGCATGTCTTAAGCATGGCCTCACCACTTGCACGATCCTACACAAAATATCCTAGGGCTACACATGTCGAATGTCATAACCTTCAAGCGGTTAACATTGCCGTCAAAATACTTGCTCGAGGCAAAGCCAAATCCATTCGAAAATCAAAGAGGCCAGCCTCATACATTCACGTAAACCAGCGATCACAATAGATGCGTTGAACTCTTGTCCCTAACTAACCTCTTCCTGCACGAACTATGACCTTCCCTCCCGACCTCCCGTCCCTCCTTCTTCTTTCTTCACAACCTCTCCCGTTATCTCATCCCATATAACGTTCAGTCACTGTTGTCTTTATTTTAAACTTAAATTTTTAAACCTAAATATCTTTTACACTGACGCATACTTTGTTACGGTCTATTTTTCTCCTTTTTTCCACTCGTAGAAGCGCTGCTGCTGTTCATAGTCTGTTTGGCGAGAACTATAACTATTGATTTTCAACCTGTTGTGCTATGATTACGGCTCAAGGAGCCGAAACATCAGCATGAACTTGTTATATCATCTCTCCTCGACGCATTATATCCGGTCTCCACTACAACCCACTTTATATGAATAACATTTGGCAAGATTCTTGAACAACTATCTCTTGCCAACTACATGTTACGAGGTTTCTATGCACATCAACGGAATTATGAATAGCTGAGGTGATTCGCTCGTAAGCCCCTTCTCTCCCCCCAAATCGGGAGGGATCATCGGCCAATTTCACGACTTTTGTGGGGTGATTTGCAGCCGGCAGGTCGACAAGCACTGAAAAGATAAGAAAAATTAGGAAAAAATTTCAAGACAAATCGTCCAAAAACGTGAAATTCTCGGCGCTTTTAGCATTTGCTGGTCACTAGGAAAACTGTTGCCGAAAATTGAAGGATTAATATATGCGTTTTGATATGTCATCCTCCGAGGTGATCCGAAGGCATGAGG
>JPKZ01002633.1:125204-158116 GCA_000803305.1 Toxocara canis | reverse complement strand
CGCCTCTCCCAACTTCATCAAAATAACACAACAGCAGTGAATACTACGCGCAACAATCTCTGTTACTTAACGCGTTCGCATACGCGCGCCCGTCGACATCACACGCCATCGCAACGCTTCTCGCCACAACCACCGTACCCTGCCGATCAATACGGTCTCTTCACTGGACGCTGTTCCCACGACATCAGCAGCACAATGACCGCGGAAAGCGCGCCAAGAAATCACTATTCAAAGTGGAAAACAATTCGCTCGTGCTGAGTTAGCCCTGCCGCAACCGTGCCCCCCTCTCCCCCCCAGGCTTGCGCTCTTGGCCTCGGCTCAGACGACTGCGTCTTGACATTTAAGGAGATGAAGGCGATCGGTAAGAAAGACAAGGGACAGGACGTTAGCCCTGCCGCAACCGTGCCCCCCTCTCCCCCCCAGGCTTGCGCTCTTGGCCTCGGCTCAGACGACTGCGTCTTGACATTTAAGGAGATGAAGGCGATCGGTAAGAAAGACAAGGGACAGGACGTTTTTCGCAAAAATTCTGTCTCCATCGGACGCGGGGAACTTCGGAAAAGAGAGAACGAAAACCTTTCCCATATAGCACGCTGAATTTTTCTATGAGGTAAGCATGACGATCGATTATATGGTGCCAATCAAACCCTAAAATGCTCATATACTTTTTTTTTTTCTGGAGGCGTTGTTACATGCTTTCTTTATTGTAAATAAAGATTCTCTCTCTCTCATTTCTCTTCTAGCGCAAATCATTCACCAACAAAGTTCTCCGATGTTTCGAACGAAAGTTCGTATGCAGATTAGAAATAACGAGTTCTGAAGGCTAACATACTCGCACAATAAAACTGCAACAACGATGACAACCAAAGAATTTATTTCAAAATTGGAAAGAACAAAACGAACGAACAGAATCAACAGCGATTAATTATCGATATCACAATGGAAGTGGTGACCACCTGAAGTCAACAAAACCAACTCGAGCTCGCAATAAGTTAATAGTAATCGCGAATATTATACAAAACAATACAACATTCCCAAAAAAAAAAATTTGGTGCTATTCATATGAAATATTAAAACAATTCAAATGGACTGTTGTAATTTCCAGTTGGTTCCAAACAGAATTTTTCTGCTATACGTAAAAACAAGAGATACAATGAATGAAGGCAGCATCGTTGCTTTAAAGCGTATTTTTATGCATGAAGTGATCTGCAGTGATCGCAATCGATTTGGCCTTGATATGCAATGACCGAATCACGCATACACTGTGCTCTGAAGTGTAAAGAGCATTTTTCCAGCTCCAAATAATCGAATCAATTTTTTTTAAAAATGTGCACTCAAAACTCAAAAAAGATTTAAGCATTATCCGGAACACAAAAATATACTTTCGAAGCAACGATGCATCATTCTAAGCTGCGCCATTTGAGCGCTACGGCGCGCTTCATCATATACGCAGCAACAACAACAAAAAAAAAAACTGAATCAGTTTTTACCGAATTTCACGTATAGCACAAGGAAACAGTGATGCAATCATAAACAATCTTAAGCGGATATGAACGCAAGAAACACCATTGCAGTTTTGTGTAGCATCAAAAGTTCACTGCTGATTTTAATAGTTGTGCGCAAGGCAACTACTGAGAAACTGAACTTCCCCCTTCCACCCTCCCCCCCCGCCCTCGCCCCCTTACCGAATTTCACGTATAGCACAAGGAAACAGTGATGCAATCATAAACAATCTTAAGCGGATATGAACGCAAGAAACACCATTGCAGTTTTGTGTAGCATCAAAAGTTCACTGCTGATTTTAATAGTTGTGCGCAAGGCAACTACTGAGAAACTGAACTTCCCCCTTCCACCCTCCCCCCCGCCCTCGCCCCCTTTCTCCCTCTCTCCTAGTAAATGCCACTACGCAGAAAACAGTCAACGATCACCAAGAGTAGCAAATGCATTTCAACTATGCTTACAAAATACGAACACTGTGGTGGTCAATATGCAACCCACAAACACTTCAGCCATTTCAACACCATTTCCCTATACCCACCTATTCGCGCATCTTAGGGAAAATATATTACTACCATTGGAGTTATCAATAACTTAGGGATCTCATGGAAAAAAAAAAGGCAAACGTTCATCTGTTCTACTGTTTCACACCGTACGCATTCATGTTTTCATCATTCTAACATACAGTTTATATATGAAGAAAGTAAAGGAACCGGTTACTGCAACAACTAAATTTGCCTACAATTTCAGTTAAGTGCGTGGAATTACCGAAGACCATTTACCCAGCTATGGCTCAACGCTCTTTCATACGCCGTAAAATAAATTTCAGAGAGGAATGGCTAAACCTGTGTTTATAAAAGCTTAACACAACTTGAACCATATACACATACCTGCAAGAATATACGAAAGCAGTGACTGAAACGTTTCCACTGCATCCTACGCACTGCTATAGCCTTGTTTCTTTGCCGCAGATAAACCTGATTTTATAATCTGCGTCCAATTGTCAAACAACTTGATTATAATGTGCGTCCAATTGCCAAACAACACTTCCCACTTTATGCAGTAGACAGACTCCGACAACTTATACAAAGAAGTTATAACAGAAATTTGAAAAATTACCATTAGCTAAACGGTTTACCACCATATTTGAATATCGAGCTTATAACCTCTGTACTTAGTGAATTTTTGAAACGGCGCAAAACAAAATATGCGTTTGTGAAGAAGGACGGAGTCGGAAGGTGGAGAGAGGCAAAAAAAAACGTTCCGTTTAGATCGCTTTAAGAATCGCCGGTTATTTGTTCCGAGAAAATGCTTCCTTCAACTGCTTTCCTCGATGAAGCTCTAGCTCATGCTATCATCACGCAACAAAACTTCAGCTCATCCAAATTATTCCCTCAATAAACAAAAATTGTAGCATAAAGCGAATTCCAAATGAGACACACTAGTTAATCCCAACTATTCCGATAAAACTTCAAAGAAAACGAAAAAAAAAAAGACTGCCGCGAATGGGAAACCCAGTGCGGTGAAATGATCACGAGAGGGAGGACGGGAATGAAACGATAAAACAGAAACATTGGTCTGAGAGTGCACGATACCGTCCAATGAATTTTAACGAAAACGGGCTACAAAGCCAGAATGAAAAATAAATAAATCATTTTATCAGAAGCCTAAACAAAAATCGCCCTCCTCTATTCAATATTAAAAAATCGAGCGTCTGTCAACTGAATCAGAAGGTCATGTCAATCTCCTCGACTAATATCCCCCTCTTAAGCATATTTGTTTAAAAATTGATCTTTTCCTTCCAGCACCGCAGTCTTGCACCAATATTGTCCGCAATTTTAGATCTAATCGATTTTGACAGTGGAATAGATTTTGTGCACAAACTTTGCAGTGCCCACGTATCCAATGGTTCCACACATCAGGCCAAGCGCGCCACTGAATAGACCCATGTAGCCGAAGTAAAACACTGTTTGGAAAAGACCGTACATCCTGCAAACAACCCTGTTATAGAATTGTGTTTAACAACAGCATTCTTCTTTTGTGAATTTAAAGTCGTTTAAGAAGAAAACTTTCATTTACGCCTTCCTCGCATCAATTTCTGATAATTTACTCATCTTACTTCTTATGAACAATTTTATATTTTCATTCACACATCAAAAAGCTTACTAGTTTGTCTAACCAGCAAGCGTTTGTTTGAGGATAGCTAGTTAGAAAATCTATATAGGTCTTATTTTCATCCCACTAAGCTATTAATTACTTATCTACTAAGCCTTGTTATTATCACTGCTGCCGTTACACTAACGATAGCAGCCTCCATCTGCAGGAAAAAAATGATATGTGGGAGCAGTGAGCGGAGAAAGGATGATCCTTAAAAGTGAAACACATTTATCCGCTTTGCAACCAACTGCAAAAAATGCTCATCATTATTGTTATACCTACATAATATCTCCTCTCATAATCACTAGGCCACCAAATAATCACTAAGATAAACAAGGAGAACGTAAAATATCACTAATCAGTACTCCTCTCACCACCTCGCTGACGAAAGCAGAGGTCATATCGTGATCAACACCACGTTATTACACTAAACCGAACCTCTTGCCAACGCAGTTTTGAAACTCTGATCGAGGTAGTGGCACACCATCAACAAACAAATTACCCACTAACATTCACGTTAATAAGAAAAAATAAACGACTGCAAACTTTGTCTTGAAGATGAAGTAGTAGACGGAATAAAGATAAACGTAGAAAGCGGTCGATGCGCCCGCCATGAAGCTCGTCCATCTCCTTCAAAAAGTGATGATTTGTGTGGATGTGACTCAAACGGAAACCACAACTTATTGAGAACTACATGCAGGAATGTTAAAGAGGAAGAACTTGCTGGCGTGAATTTTATGTTGAAATTCAAAGTGATTCCCACGAAAAGATTGGAGCAACATTGATGCTTCGGCAGCACAGATCAGCCCCGACGACAGTCGAAAAGAACTCGGTGTGGAGGAGAGCTATACCCGTGTGCAATCTACCCCAATTTCGAATACATTACATTTTAACGCAAAGTTCATGAATAAATACGATCAAATGCACACATAAAGGATAGATTCGATTCGACTATAGGTACAGCAATGCCTCGCCGTTAACCAGGTTAACTGCATGATGTGATGGCTTAGCCTACGTGGCACTCGGCCTACCAAAGGCATTAATGAGCAGTTGAATTACAATCGTCTGAACTAACTGACCATCGGTAGTCTTCAGCGTTGAGGAGGAAATAGGTGCACACAACAGTGACACACATGGTCACTATGGCCAATATCAAAACAACCAGTAACATGAAGCCGTACACATAATAGATCTTGTATGCCCAGAACGATGTGAAGATGAAGTACCTAAAAAAAATTCACTATAGCACACATACCAAAGCAACCACAAAGTCAACAATTGGAGCAACCGATCTGTACATCGACATAAGTTCTGCGCGTATCAAATGATGCTGAGCTTTAACGCATTCGCTTTGCTAGAAGGAAGTCCTCTCGTGCAGCACTTCGTATTTAAACATTCACTGAAACGAAACAGTAGGCAATGAAATAAGGCTGTGCAACAGCCAAACCGTTTTCGCTGAAAAATGGCCCCACACTGGAGATGAGCATATTTATTACGGTTTACATTGACTGTTCCTTAAAATAACGAAGTAATTTTTCTTTTTGCATAGCCCACCTCAAGAAGTATACAATAAAGAAAATAACGAACCTTAAAAAAAATTCGAAATTGGCGAAAAATGTGGTTGGTAACTGGTGATAACGCAATGTGGACTGCTACCATCCGACAGTAACAATAAACAGTCATTATTCAAAGAAAAAAAACTTGGTCATCTGTACTCCTCGACTTAAGGAAATCAAGGCGCTTGTAAAAGCACAGTTTCAATGTGTCACTAAGCGGTTGCCCGCCCTTACCCGACTCCTCCACCCATACGCACTAACGTAAAAAGCAAAAACAATGAGATAAGATGTAAAAATCAACAACATCAATCAACAACATCCAGACGAGATGAATAGCAAATGCTATACATTCAGTCCTAAAATCTTGCTCTTGGTCCAACAACGCGGCCGTACATCAAGTGTTCCTCGTATGACTATGCCCTTCAACCTTCTCGTGCGTATTCTTCCTTGCACCTCCCTTCCCCCCACCCCCCATTCCTCCATTTCTAGTACAGGAATGCCGAATATTGAAAATTCCACACTGCGTTCACAATCAGAAATGATCGCAAATTATATCGGCATATAAATAAATCTAAACACAACATTCAAGCAAAATTGTAAGTCTCCCATTGCAACCTTGCAGAAAGTTCTTTGTTTTCGACGAAACGGTACTTCGACGAATCGCGGTGGCAAAGATAACCCAGTCACAAGCATGCATCACTCTCCATCCTTCTGCCTATTATAAAACTCCTTTCTTACTGTTTCTGCATAATCGATCAGCATAAAATCCCACAATCTGCACAAATTTCTTTAGCCATATAAACTCTTTGGCTACTAAAGGCTGACAATGAAATTTTCTGCACCTCTTAATAAGGTGCACAGCCTTAATTCTGCTAAAAACCAGTGTTAGCAAACCATAATCTATGCTCGAACGGGTTCCACATAAGAAGCTCTATTGGCGTTTCAAAAACATCTGTATTTCATTTGAAAAAGGTAAAAAAGAATACGCGTAAGGGAAGGAAAGACCTGAATTGGGAGGCGCGGACGGCTAGACACTGAACTAGGCAATTACCACAGATAGTGATTTTTTTTCTGAAAAAAAATGAAACAGTACATTTCAATGAAGATCGAGCCGAATGGAAGCACTCCGCCGAGCATAACGATAAGCCACGGTTCAAGGAACCATTTCTTGTCAGGGATAGGTCGAGGTACTGCATTCACTCTGCATGGATAGTCTCCTTGACCCTTGATGTTACGACCTTAAAATCTCATATAATACAATTCTGCGCATTACTAGATAACAATATATGGTGAAAAGAAAAAAAAAATTTCAACTATTTCTAACTGCATGTACGACGAGAAAGCGAGCAGTTCTGTTACGGATTTTGAAGCAACGCGGAGAAAAACCAATGCCCTGCCCTCACCCCATTTGCGAGAGTTATCTAGGGTACAGGTCACTAATTAGGCTATGCCTGCATATGCAAGCCGCCCTAACAATACAACCATACCAACACATTACTATCTAACTCTCTCGGCTGAAATTTATTAGCATTTCGCCACAGCAGTCAACTAATAATTGAAGAGATACCGTAACGCAAAGAAAACAGGAACTAAATTGCTCAAGTGAAATAAGTCGGTTACCCTTAAAACATTCACAGTTCCTATTACGCAAACTACAGTTTAGGCTCATTCTCCACCACCACTTTCTATTCTCTCTGATAAAAATTTTTAAAAAACTACACTGAAAATGAAAACACTTCTACCTTACTGTCCCTGCTGACACCAGAAGTTGCTCTAGAATACCCTCCGTTATCACACAGACCCGAAAAAGAAATACTGAAATAAGTAGGAGGGTAAAAACGAAGACAAACCTAAGACAGTGCCGACTAGCGTGAGTGGCAGGATAACAAATAGGCATATGGCGGTGACGGCAAGCATGATGGTAAAGGGGATAGCTCTGGATGCGTGATAATATATTGCTACCAGATTGATCAAAAACGCCACCGCAGACACCGAACACGGCAGCAGAAAAGCACCCACTACCATCTGACGAATCCACCTCAAAACATCCAATTTATTTGATTAAATTGGAGCAAAACCCTCTTTAGAAGCCGCAGGGTTTTGTTTTAATTGTTTTAAAATAAAGAATCTCCAATTCTCGGCTTTTTGGAGTGTATATAATCGAAGGCGAAATTTCTTATATCTTTTCCCCTAGACATCATATTGGAAGGGGATGTTTAACTGAGAAAGGCTACAACATTCTCAGCGCTACTTAGATGACGCATAACCGAACAGTTCGGGAATCTATATTCGGATACTTACTTCCACAGAATAAACAACGACGGCTTCAACATGCTTAAAACGATTCATAAGCACTTTATATCTACTAAAAAAAAACAAATATTTTGGGAAAAACATGAAACAATATTATATTTGAACGAATCTGCTTGAGGATCGAGAACATTTGTCCGGTACCGGCTAATTCCATGTCAATACAACCGTTTGAACACATCTTAGGTCCCTAAATAATACAGCAAAATTTCTTCTCCCCACTTCGCCACTGGTCTCTTTCCTGAAGGATTTACATGTACTGTTCATCCATAAAGGGCAGCGGGGAAGCCTACAAATGAGAAAGAAGACTTCACGACGAGGTTGACATTACACATTTACTAAAAACACATCAAAATTAACACCACTGGTCTCCTTTCGCTTTTCCTTTTTCTCTAAAAACACTTTCTCATTCGCTTCCAAACTACTAATGACATAAAGCGATGAAAATCCGACTCTTATTACGAAGTGCGCAAACAGTCAACTTTACAGTGTTGTTTTAGAAGAAGTTAAATATTGAAAAAGAAAAACATTAAATGGATGACGTACTGTTTGCCGCCAAATCTAGCGTACATCGAACCACCTGCGAAGCCATTTACTGGAGAAGCTGCGGCGTACACAAATATCGCCGCACTCAACAGTGAGCCACGCCTGAAATGTGTACGGTTCGTTAATTTAAAAAGACGAATATGTAAGTTTTAGTTCGCGGCAGCCACTATGCCATGCCAGCCAACAAACCAGACGACTCACACTGCAACGATCACAATGGGAGAAATGAGGAGAAAATAACTGCTGCACAAATTACTTTGCCGTTTCAACAACTGACATTAAAAAAATAGGAAAATTTTTGATTCTTCATCATTACCGCTTTGATACTCAAAAAGTCGGCTTGTTAACAGGCACAATCCTTCGACGCACTGAAGCATCTATAAGACTCCAGTCAAGTACCGGTGGCAACTTTGCAATAGCAATTCGCTGCGAACTATTGAGACCTGCTACCTTCCAACCGACATGCTCTTAGGCGAGAGACGTCTCAGTTAGATTAAGACGAAATATAGCAGATACATCATAATATTTAACATACAAACAACATAAAAGCTGACTCGGTGTAGAATTCGCCTATGATCGCGAGTATAATTGTGATAATGACCACAGTGAATATATGATATCCCGCTCCTATCAAAGACGAGAACAGCATCGGTAGGGCCGGTGCTCTGAAGATATCGCCGTGCACCTGCTTCCACCCATACTCATCACCCAGATCACGCTCCTAAAAATTGAAGTTACTCATGCAATAATTGTCAACTGTACGTTTTGACACGTGCGTTTCTCTGTAAACAATCAATAAGTGCGAACCCTCATGTGGATCTATTTCCATGCTTAACTAAGATATTCATTATCCAGAAACGTTTCTTCGCAGAATAAAGATAATTTTCTCACAAAAAGGAAGGTAAATGGTCACCAGTATCTTAGTGGAGCAGAGAACGATGAAAAGATATTCGCTCACGTTCAGAGGTTATCTCTGCGAGAAATTCGATAGACGAGACTGAACGTGAGAAAACAAATGGATGGGGAAGCAGCAATGAGCAAAAATTTAAGGCCAAGTAGAAATATTTTTTGGATACGAGCTGAAAGGGAGAAAAGGTAGGCCCCTAAAAGCTTTCAAAATGAGAGAATCGATTCAATCGCGCCGTTGTGCGCAAGCTTGGCAGCGACGATCAATATCTCAACGATGGTTTATCTGTTGAGTGCATTTCGGCGCAATAAACATTCCTATACGATGCATAAGCGAATTACGTTAGCCGACCCAGCCAACAATCCGCTTACTCTAAAAATTTCCATTCGGAAGCGTTAGTTGAATAGCCAATATCTCCCCTCCCTTGGTGAATTTGAATTATTATTCAAATTTGCTTCCCGAAATCGTCCGTGCAAAAGAAACCCACTGAATGGCATGAAAAAGGGTTGCTCTGTATGCCAGGTGCGGAAAACAGAAAATATAAACCATTGAAATGGAACGCTACTGACTAGGGCATCTGTTGACGCTATAATGAGGTCAGTGTTCAGATATATTAGCAACTTAACTTACACAGAGAATGGCTTTAAGTAAAAAGACTGGTTTTACATGGAAACGACAAAACCATCTAAAGTTGCTAACCAATCTACGTGGTTCTGTAAAGTTCTCAGAAGAGTGACGCGAACTCTCTGGCTTCAAAATATTTAATCATTAAACGGAAAAACATAAGACGATTTCGGAAAAAAACAGAAGAAATAGAATCAACGAAACAATACCCTTTCCCATTCGAAAAGGTGCACACATTATCGGAAAGAAAGATCGCACTACTTAGAAAGACTTGTAGAAGACGACTTTATATTTAAGTTTTATAAAATGCAAAAGCAACGATGAGGAATTAGGTGAATCACCGACCGTACCGTTTTCTTGATTGACATAACGATACGAGTTCTGCCCTGTTGGCATAAAAACGTTGCTGACCCAACACCAGTGATCGAAAAATGAAAATTGCTCCTAACACTTTTGGTTCGGTATATATATATATATATATATTATATATATATATATATATATATATATATATATATATATATATATATATATATATATATATATATATATATATATATATATATATATATATATATATATATATATATATATATATATATATATATATATATATATATATATATATATATATATATATATATATATATATATATATATATATATATATATATATATATATATATATATATATATATATATATATATATATATATATATATATATATATATATATATATATATGTATATATATATATATATATATATATATATATATATATTGCTTCGTGATTAAAACCACTTGTGTAATGGCACCGTAAAAAAAGCTTGTATAGGAAAAACTGTCATAGATGCTTGCCTCAGACACTCGCAGCGTGTGCATCGAAAATGCCAAACGATGAACTTTTCAAGACACTTCAAGTACCTATTGTAAATGTTCGCTGTTTCAATTTATCATACTAGCACAAACAATTGCAGCCTCGTCGCCGCCTTCCACCAAACTTCCCAGTAACCCTTCCACTATGGAAATTCGGGCTCTGTTCTGTTTGGTGCAGACTTGAGATACTGCGGGTTCTTCTATGACAAAAGTGTGTGCTTCCTTCTCTTCTCCCAGCTCTGACTTTTCTTTATCTCACTAATTTCCTCGGTGTGCCCTTTCAGCGATACTGCAATAGAAGGCACTTGTACTTTTTAGCATAATCATGAAAAAAATCACCTCCTATAAATATAAGACTCTCACATTCCCCTCCGCCCTCCTTCCCATTTGCGCCCACTTGCCCTGACCTCATTCTTCCAACTCTGTACATTTTTACTGTTTGCTTAAACTAATTAGCAAATGAATGGCTTTCGGCAAAATGTGACAAAAACCTTCAACGAACGGAGAGCAAAGAAAGGTAACGACTAACCATATCGTCGAGATCTTCATCTTTCTGGTATCTAGCGTAGTCTTTTTTAAGAGTTCGCACGAGGATCATCCAAACGAGACCCACAAGGAATATAACCATCATAAACGAATTGAAAATCGAGAACCAGTGTATCTATAACAATTATTTTAACAAAATGATAAATAAAAAAACCATAATTCCGAAAAAACTTCATGGAAACGACCATAATGAAATAAAATTTGCGAGAAACAACGACAGAAAAAAAAAACAGCATCAAAATTTATAAAGCTTATCACAAAAAAACGACTAAAAATACCTATTTCTGATATATCCAAATGAAGAGTTTACCGTAGGAAGGGCAAACTGAACGCAAGTTAATGAGAGATCAATAACAACTTCCCCAAAACAATCCTATAATCCTAGCTAAGGAATGGGCAGCGCCCAACCCTCCTCCCTTTCCCCCTCTCCATTTGCAAGAGGAGCGCCTCTGAGTCCTGCCGATAAGATTTCGACTGCAATTTTGGAAAAAAACTTGCGTTTCCGTTCTAAAAGAAAACACCATTCTTGATGTCGCCTCTACTGCGAGGATACCCATACAAGTTTTCATCGCCCAGTGTACTAATCTCAATGCAATTCACTTTCAGCCCACTCCTTTCGCGTTTTATTCCTAATGTTTCTTTCCAAACATGTTTTCTATCGGCTTCGTGTTACGGCCCTTCCAGATGTATCAATTCAAAAAAATCAGTCCACCAGCCAACCACCGAAGGGTAGTATTATTGAAAGAGGTAAATCAGATGAACTGGCGTTCATGAGACGACTGCGTGTGATCAGTGACCAGTACGATAATATACCAAACACATAAACGCACCCTGTGCTGGAAAAATGACGGATCGAGATATTTATCAAATCTACGATCGAATTCGACATCCGACGGTCTCCAAACCACCTCATAGCTGAATGATATTTCGGCGTTTGGCATTAGAGTGACACGCACGTCCGACGTCACATTCACATCCACAATCTAAATCATTTTGTCACACCATTCCAACACATTGTAGAACGGACCACGCGACGTGCCAAAGCCAAAACGCAAGGCACAGTCCTATACACATATAGAAACAGTTGTTTACACCTTACGGAAATAACGCCAGGATACTACACATTTCAGTAATGGTTATGAGGAATACGAATGGCAAATAACACAATACACCACCAAATAATGAACTAAACGGTTTGCCACAAAATGTTTAAATATACCACAAGCTGTACTTCAAGCATTCTAAAACCCCACAACCTATGCAGCGTTTGCAGAGAGGCATTGCTGAGTAAAAGGGGTATAGAAAAGTGCATATAAATGGCAAGTATGGAATATTCTTGTCAAAATTGCAGAGGTAAAAGTCCACCAATTAAAAAGCCCTACACTCGAACATACGCCTTCCATGGAAATTTGTGAAAGTCATATGTCCCAGGCTTATGAACGTTAAAATATGGCATACCAGAAATTTCAGTTTACTTACTCTGTGGAACTTCACAGATAAGCGCTCACCCCTTCAGAAAAAAAAAGCGAACAACGGAAGAAAGCAAAGACGACCTTATCCGCCCGAATCACCAGGAAGGCAGACAAAGACAGAACAAATTTCACTCGAACATATAACAAGTGTTTTTGCCATCCATAGCCGACTTCCCGCTAAATGCGCGCCAGTACCCGCGTGGCTCCATTTTATTACCGGAGATCGACTGCTGTCAAGCGCAACTCACTGCTCAAACTTTGACAATGCTGGCACATAGTTTAGTTGCACTATGCAGAAAGAACCACACTTTGTGCACGTGCGGCACCAAAATATTCTGCAGATCGAAGTTAAAGAAACCTATATCTAAATCATACAAGTCAAGAAGCTATGAACAGACCAAATTAAAGGAATAAAGATGAAAACAGCAAATGACCTGATCTTTGTTGTATCCTATTTCAAGCTTCTTGTGCGTGAAAAGCTTGTATGTAGGAGGAGCCGTTGACATATCCACCTCACCGACCATCCCTAATAACAAAAATTAATTTAACACAAATTAGTTCATTTTGGAACCCATAAAAAGAAGACAAAAGAGGTCTATTCAGCCTGTCAAATAATCAGCAAACTTCATAAAAAGGCAACTAAAAAAGGTATGTGAAAAATTTTGCATGAAAAATGATCAGCGAAAATATGATAAGAAAACAGAAGAAAAATTCAGATTTTTTAGGAAATAACAAACGATTTTGAAATGCGTTGATCAAGAAGGCCCACAATGAAACGAAATTTTGCGTTTCGTCAGTACAAATACAGCCCTGATTTGATATCTGCTTCTAATTATACAAATTAAAAGGACTCATAAAAAGCACATGAAACTGCGATAGCAAAAAGGCATAGACGAAAAATAATTAAAGCAACGATGATGTGCACGTACCGTACATAGGTAGTTCGTCGAGATACATCTGATACCAGTAATTGCTCTGAACAGCATAGACGAACGCTTTATATTCCTCATCGCTGAGCGTCTTTTTGCAGAACGTCACTTTCTCTACGTTCTCTACAATGCAAAACACCATCATTCAACGCAGGCAACTTCAGAAGTCCTTTTGTTCAGACAATGTGAAGCTTTTACAATAACAATGTTTTCCTTATGCCGACGGATACAATTCAATATACCCTTTCATACTTCCGTCGATGACAGAAGAGTAGCAAGTGCCCTGAGAACTACATTCAGGATGATGCAGCATGGAAGTCAGTCCATGCTGTATCATCCTGAATGTAGTTCTCGTTTATGTGACACTTTGCCAGCCCATGCTGTATTCAGGATAATAAAGCATGGGTTGGCCAAAGTGTCACATACAAGGCAGGAATATCGCACAAGTGCCCTGAGAACTACATTCAGGATGATGCAGCATGGAAGTCAGTCCATGCTGTATCATCCTGAATGTAGTTCTCGTTTATGTGACACTTTGCCAGCCCATGCTGTATTCAGGATAATAAAGCATGGGTTGGCCAAAGTGTCACATACAAGGCAGGAATATCGCACATTTTCGCAACGCTTTACCTCGCTCGTATCTAAAATAACTTGTGCATATGTCGCTCGGTAAAACAATCACCAGCACGGTTTTAATGAATGACCAAGAATCTTTCTAGACAGCTTCACGATACTAAAAGAAGTCATCAAAATAAGTCAAAAAAAAACCTTTAAACTTAATATCTAATCCAGAGAAGTCGAGTTCTACACCGAGAAGAGCTTCGCCCAACGTTTCGTGATAATGCCCAATGGTGTGCTTCGAACCACGACAAAAGGGAAGCGAGAAATAAGTATACGTTTCTTGTCGATTGTTATATGGACCCACCGTGTTCATCCATAACACAACCTGCAAAACATTCCCATTCGTTAGGACATCTGCCTATCGGCTTTCAGTTGTCTTACGATAGATTATTCTTGAAAATGACCTTATGGTACAAAAGAACGATAGAAGTCCTTTTTTTTAATTTAGGTGTTTCAAATTCTCCGTTGAACAATAACACGACGAGCGTTTTGTCATGCACGTTCGTCTGCTTGAGATTCAGCATGTGACCTGAAAACGAGGGGTCCGAGACTATCGTGCAGTCGATTTGATCACATCAAATTTGCATGATATTCAAATGATCAAACACGTTTGGCATGGTTATGGAAGCGATCTAAAAATTGAACATTTCTGCATTATTTCTTGAATACGGCCATATTTAGCTGGACCCAAAGAAATTTTCAATCATACATATTAGTCAACTCACTTTCAGCAAGGATAAAACATCGAATACAAGCGCCTCGTTCTAAAATAAGCGCTTTTTACAACTTTGAAGTAGTAATGTGAGCGTTGTAGTGCTTGGCGCAAAGCATGCCGCATGCCTAGACTACGGCGAACACTATAAAAGAATGGAAGGGTTGACAGCAAAGCGTGCGGATCGCTGATGTAAAACACAGATAAATTTGATAGAGACACTCCCCAGACTCTTTTAAAAGGCTGTACAGCTTGTAAACTGTACAATATACAAAACACTAAACAGCAACATAGCAACAATTATAACAAAGTGCAGTGAAGTAGCCAACAGCACACACTATATTGTATGGGATTAAGTGCAGTGAAGTAGCCAACAGCACACACTATATTGTATGGGATTAAGTGCAGTGAAGTAGCCAACAGCACACACTATATTGTATGGGATTATCTCCTACTGGATACCGTAGTGGACAAGGGCAGTACCAAAAACACAGAGAACTGTACCGCACGACGAACCAGCAGAGCTGGTTTAAACTGCCTGCAAATGCTATCATGATGGGACGATCGGGACGCAATGCAACCGAAAGTGTGTGGATGGGGAAGCAGAGGTGGAAGAGAGGTACCGTCATGTCTACTGGATTGTAGAACGAATATGGGCTAGTAATGTGAGAGTGAAAATCTGCCAAAACTGTAAAACACGCGCGCCCACACTCAACCCCTCCTTTCTCCTCCCTTCATCTTCACGGCTTCATTGACACCGTTTCAATCACTGCCCCTATGCTATCCTTTTTGACCGTATTATCAGCTGCAAGTTAGCAAGCACGACACTAACGATTTGCGGTTGTCGACAGATAGCGCTATGGTGCGATCAGTGTTCTAGAAGTTAGTGTATCATATCGCCAAACGTATCCAGACGAGATACAATGCAAATCATCCCCTTATGCACGTTGTACTTGAGGAAGACAACAAGCAGCTCCTTAACGATCAGTGACCTCAACAAAACGCAATGACTGATGTGCTAACCTCGTCACCATCCCTGTAGATATGGTCGTGTTCATCGGCACGAACAAACAAATGCGCACACAGTAACACCGTGAGCGCAATGCGCCTCATCCCCCTGCAAACAAGCACTTCAATAACTCTCTTCTCCCAACACCGCGTAAATTCGCAACCACACTCAACGACCAGATACATTCATAAGTATCCAGCAGGTAGCACATGCCAGATAGTAGAGGGACATGGGGACCTCATTACTCTACACAACTCCGTCCCCATCTCCTCGGCTCGAAAATGCTGCCCGAAGCGAGATAGCGGGACAGAAAACTTGGCCAGTGCGACTGGAAAGGCGATAAGCATGAAAACATTACGACAGATTACACTGCAAGATAATGCATTCGGTAGGAAACGCAGCTTCAGGGTGCTAACGTAAGAGAAAAGTACAAGAATAATTTATTAGCAACAAAAATTAAATCGGTTATCGAGGCAGGTGGGGTGAGGAAGGGAGGTGGGTGGGGGGGAGGGGGGTTGAGGGCGAGGAGTGGGCGGAAGGGAGGAACCTTACAGGTGTGCAGATGAAGTGTAATCTCTCGTGTGAGCCCAAATGACTAAAAAACACAGGACGATAGCGCATAAGATGACACAGCGAAGGTGCGGCCGATTGAAGCGCTGACTAAAGCGAAGCGAAAACCACCCAATTTAATGTTTCGATCGCCTGCAACTGATCAGCGCTCCATATACAACACAGCAAAAAACCCTTAGAAGCCTATCAGCACGGACTGACCCATCACAAGACTGTGATAACTTGAAGACAAGCCGATCTGCGCTGGTCACCAACGGAATGCTTGGCAGGCAAACAAAGCCAATGTGCTTAATTATGATAAATTAAGCGCAACCAAATAATCGAACGCATTAACGAAACGAAACTCCCCCCTCCCCCCCTACACAACATCCCAAAAATGTACCGATGAAACCTTCCCATACGCAAAAAAAAATATTCCGAATGCTAATTGCGCGATCACTTTGCTTTAGTTAAGCATCCACACAAATGTCTTCGACGTGTGAGAGCCATTACAAAATTGAATTTTTCACACTGGTGCATACTGTAGCCGCTTCAAATTTCCTGAAAGCCACTTTGCAACTACAGTAATCTCAAGTTTGAGCATGACCTATATTGATTGCCTATATTCATTTTATGAATTATGCCGATCGTCGAGACTGTTGAAATAAGAACGGTCAAATTGTTAGGTACGGACCGGAAACTAGTTTACCAACTAAACTAGGCGCAAGTGACCAATCTCAGTGTTCGGCCTCGACTAGTAAGCTCGCATTTCTGACAACGATTACTTTTGTCACCGTCAGACTTCAGTACTCGAAGTTATCGCGAAACAAGAACGAACGCTTTGAATGATATTAGGTAGTATACGAGAGGAATGATGTCAGGTATTATACGGGAAGAACCTCTCTACTCAAACCGTTGCTGTATCGGGTATATCGCCCCGTTGCCTCATGATTCTCCTCTTCCCGGGAAACAGCATCCTTGCGTTGTGGGGATATCGTGCCGTAACGGGAAGCCAGGTCGGAACGCGTTCTAATCGGATCGCTTTTCGGCGCGGCAACATCCGTTGGCCAAAACTGGCTGCCCGCTGAATACTGCTAACTTGGCTGTTTCTTCCATGCTGTTCGAGAGAGGGCACAATGCGGATATAATTTTTTTTTAAATGCTTTTGTAGCACCACTCATACGAAGCTTATTTTGCGTCGCACAGACCAACACATCGTAAAACGCATATTTTAATGGGAGCCGCCTACCACTAACTCGCATTCCTACATGTCCATTACTTATGATCTCTTGTTTTTCTACTCTCATCAATGTCTATGAGTATTTAAACGCATGGTTAATTGCAGTGTTTATACTTATGAATATATTATATCTTTCGTGCATACTTTTTTTCTGGATGCGTTGTTACATGCTTTCTTTATTGTAAATAAAGATTCTCTCTCTCACAATGATTTGCATATACGATGTCATTCCTGATGCTGCAATTAGCCAGAGTTTACTTCCCCAAACAATCCTCCTTTGCAACACTGTTTTTGAGTCCACTGGAACCAACGTTTGCTTTGTCTCCATATCCCATCAAAGTCGGATCTAGTCGCTCTTTAGCCGACCTAAGCAGAAAGGAATGAACTCCGAATTTCGTTGTTCTCGGTGCTCTTTCAGCCAAGAGTAATTTCGGGACTGTAATTTGTTGTATTTCAGTAAGCTTTCATTAGCCGGCTGAACGAATATGTGCATGGTGTAGCGGAATGCTGAAATGGAGCGGATTGAAGAAGCAGTGAGTCGTGCCATACAGTTCCGGAAGTACAATGCGCTTACAACAGAAACGTTTGACTTAGCACGTTCTCAAGCTCGAGACGCCATCCAGCGGAATGTGAAGCCGTTTCCTGTTGTCATTAAGGATTGCTTTACGTAAGTTGTTAAACATTTCAAGTTCCCTACGTTGTTAAACACCTCAAGTTCCGTACGTTGTTAAACATTTCAGGTTCCGTAGGTTGTTAAACATTCCGAGTTCCTCAATAAACACTCATCGAATTCACACTTTTGTTTCTTTTTTTTACTGTATTGTTTTCCAGACGTATTAATATGCGCGTCGTTGCAGCCAAACGGTAATAATGCATACATCGATAGTGCTGCGATAACGTAAATGAGCGCAAATATGAGAAGGACAATGTTGGTGATTTATTGTGCGGTGTTATACGATGGTAATCGCACAGTAGTTTCGAATACTCCACAAGAGTACCATTCCAGTTTTCAGATTTGATTACAAGCCTCAACGCAAAATCGCTTCTGTTTTTCCTTGCTTTTTTCGTTCTTTTCTTTCCACTCCTCTTTCTTCGTTTCTCCGCTATTTTTTTTCGAACAAACTGCAAGCAGTTCCGACCACAATTCGAAGTCCAGTTGCGACCGGCTACTTCTCCCCGCTCAGTTGATTGATAAGGAACAGTCGTTCACAGCTCCGCTTAATTGGGAGCATAGGACGAGCTGATCTGTGCAGAACATTGATAATGTCATGTAACATCAGTTGGAAGTCTCGAATTTTATATATGGGATGTGAGCTGTGTTGAGATGTGCAGTTGGTTAAATTTGCAGTGTAAAGGGCAAACGAACGACGTGTGCATCGAAAATGTTAGCCAACTTTATTCCCTCTTACACGGCTACCGTCGTTTCACGGCTTATTCAAAGCGGTTAGCTGTTGGTTCATAACTACTTTATGAATCGTTACTTATTTGGTTATATAGGAACATAAATCGGCATGCTTGCAACTTTATAGGCGAATTAATTCCTTCAAATGCCTTTATTGGTGAGCGTCAAGGTTTTTTTTAGAGAGAAAGAAATAAAGCAAATAAAAACGTAAGAAATAATTTACAGGGACTGCAAAAAAAAAAACGTGGCTGCTTTCTTTAAGGCTACAGTCAAATAAAAGAGACACTTCTGCGTACTGACTTCAATCAAAAATGCTGAAACCAAATCCATCACAACCTTCTTCCATTCTTCTCGTTGCAAAACAAAGACGATGTCGACACTAAAACATTGTTCTTCCTTCGTCGATGTCATCACCCGTTAATGTTGCTTCGACGACCGACGAGCTTTAACTCCATCCTCTACTTTGGGGATCTCTGAGGTTCAGGAGTCGCTGAGCTTAGATAGAGCAAAAGTTTGATGATTAAAGCAAAATTTTCACAATCGTAAGTCCAGAAAGGGAGGTAGCCAGGCATGATAGTCTTCACGACTATGAATTAGTCATCTAAACCTTACTACATAAGGCTCGTAAAACTGAAAAAAAGACTGATGAAAGGCAGAGAGACAGGGGAAGAAACGGTGAGATAATAAGTAAGAAAGAAACTGTAGGTGATCATCTTCGGTTGTAGGTGGTTGTATAATAGGCAAGTCGAATTTGGACGAATTCTGTATGGGTACGTCGAGTTCGCAGAGCTACTTTGGGCCTGTAAAAAATGCACTAAGCAGTGAGGAAACACTTGACAATGACTGGCTCATACCTGGTGGATCGTCGGGTGGATCCGCGGTTGCCGTTCAGCTGAATATTGCGGATATGTGAGTTTTCCTTCACCTTTGTCACTTCACGTCAACTTTTATTTCAGCAGATATGGCCAGCATGCCTCACATTATTCTTTCATTGGGACAGGGATGGCGTCATTCGCAGCTAGTGTGAACCCAAAACGGCTACCATTATACGGTTACCGCAGTTTGGTCATTAGCAGCCACAGCCGAAGGCAACTTTAATATGCGTGAGTGCTGCAGGTACCCTCGAGAGAATGAGTGAGTTGTCTGACCATAGTTAACGCATACAGCAAATAACGATAGGCGACATGCAAATGCAGTATGAAATATTGTACGCACAAATAACATTTATCGTTTTGACTGAGGGTAATGCACGTACGTGTTCCCCAGAAGGCAGCTTGTGCACTTTAGTGGGCCTGGCAAAGTGAATCTATTTTATTCTTCCCCTCGTACACGTCACAGATATTTTTTCATCAAGCCTTGTTAGGAGGGATGCTGGAAACATTAACGCTAAACACTGTGAACTAGAATGGAATATTAATGGAAACATGCAGGACAATTGAGTGATAATTGGATTTTAGATAGCTTGCCCATGACGAATGCAGAAGATAAAGAAAGCGCTCTGAAACCAAATTTCTCTTGTGGGTAGAGCTGTTGTGGGTCGGCAACCGAGCTAAGATGTTTTAGGGGTTTAGGCTCGGATACGGGTGGATCAACGCGCAACCCAGCAGCGTTCACAGGAACATTTGGCTTTAAACCTTCCTATGGAGTGCTATCGCGATACGGCCTTATCCCTCTGGTTAATTCACTTGACTGCCCGTCCATCGTAGCGAAAACTGCTGTCGAGTGCAACCGCTACTTCAGTGAGTTCTTTTCTAGCCAAATCTGCTATATCACCAAAATGAGAGGAATGGAAGCGAACCATACAATGAGTAGCCGAGATTGACATGTTAGGAAATACAGCGTCATAATCATACCGTAACCCTTCCTCTCGCCCTTTAATTTTGAAAATGACGTGAGGATTTTCGAATGTCTCGGGGTGGGAAATATCTGTTTTAAATCGCTTACGCGAATTTCAAGTCGTAAATTGTAAAGTAACAACATCTGAAGAGCGGACGGAGTTGTATGAAGTGGTTAGAAAGGAGGAAAACGAACTGCAATACTTCTGCGCTAAGTTATTATTCATTGAACTGTCATCCTGCTTCACTCTAATGGTGCTTTCTAACGAATTTAAAGGAGGCGCTAAGGCACCGTTAGTGAGCGATCACCATTCTAGAGTAACTTGTGTACAAAGCTGAGTGCACTTTTAGCAACAAGTAACGTAACGATTTTTTTGCACACGCTGCTTTCCACCCGACCTCCCTACTTACCCCTCCCCCTTCCATTCGCACAGAGATTCAGAATGGTAATGTTGGATGTGCAAACGTTGGCAACAAAGATAGAGAGGTCGGGGTGTAAACACGCTGCTTTCCACCCGACCTCCCTACTTACCCCTCCCCCTTCCATTCGCACAGAGATTCAGAATGGTAATGTTGGATGTGCAAACGTTGGCAACAAAGATAGAGAGGTCGGGGTGTAAACACGCTGCTTTCCACCCGACCTCCCTACTTACCCCTCCCCCTTCCATTCGCACAGAGATTCAGAATGGTAATGTTGGATGTGCAAACGTTGGCAACAAAGATAGAGAGGTCGGGGTGTAAACACGCTGCTTTCCACCCGACCTCCCTACTTACCCCTCCCCCTTCCATTCGCACAGAGATTCAGAATGGTAATGTTGGATGTGCAAACGTTGGCAACAAAGATAGAGAGGTCGGGGTGTAAACCTTTATAAAAATTATTCCGTAATTAAAAGGTGCCCTACTAGTTTATTGAGTGGGTAGTGGGTTGGGATAATAGGTAATTTGCTATGTTCTAGTTCTGCAGAGGCGATGAGCGGACGAGATAACCGCGATGCGACGTCAGTGGACCCCCCTGAGAGTTGCTTCATGCGCAGCCGCATGCTCGAAGGAATCACCATCGGCATCCCTTTGGTATGCCTTCATGCTTTTAAACGACAAATTAAAAACTTGTCGGTGGTCGATTGTTAGAGCCGTACAGAATAAAAGTTAGAGACGCCCAACTATTCATCGAACAGTCCTTTAAAGAATTCCTAGGATGGGACTCCAATTTTATCAGTCGACACGGCTGTCACTTCACGTCGTAAATGTATGAAGAGACAATCATTATAGGAATATCACAATCAGTTTCTAAAGCGCGAGTGTTGGGAAGCGTGGAATAGTGCAGCGCGAGCGCTTGTCAAGTTGGGATGCAAATTGAAGGAGATCAGTATGCCTCACACGGAATACTCGATCATTTGTTATCATGTTCTCGCTGAAGCAGATATCGCTTCCAATATGGCAAGGTAACTCTTTATGAAATCCGCTGCGCCCGTTCCAGATATTTGAGCGAGACTTCATGAGAAATTTTCATCAACTCGATTTAGATGATGTTTTTTTATGAGTTTTTCCTTGCCTTCATATAATTGCGCATTCCAGAAGAGCAATCAGCACGCGAACACTGGTTTTCAACGTCAAGGTCAGATGCAGGATTCTGGCTTGTTATATGAATTCCGAATTGTTATATTTTAAAATTCCGTGGTATCTTTATTCTTCATCGTTTGTATTGAACTGACTTAGTGCGTTGTTTCTTGCAGCTGTGCAATCTGTTAGGAAATTAATTTCCAAATTAATTGTAAGTCATCGTGGAAACGTTCTAAACTTATTCTCTCATTTTTTTGGATCTTTGACATCACCGCTTGTTGCGACCCCACTTCGAAATGGCATGGTGTTCCGACTCCTTTTGAGAATTGCTGTTTCTACTGATGCTGTTGGACGCAGGAATTTTGGGTGGGCTTTTGGTCATGAAACTTGTCCCATCACCCCTCAAAACAACACCGTAACCGACGAGGATCCGGACTGCGTAAATTGCAAAGGCGTTAAAATGGGATGAGCATGTCGCGTGTAGCATGGAAAATTTTCAAGTTTTCTGCTTTTTTTCGGCCGTTTACGCTTCATCTCAAAATAAGCGATCTATGCGATATCCATCCGCAAAAGCCGAAGAAAACAAGGCCCCACCGGACACATGCACCCAGGCCAGCGTGAAACGAGTCCTAGGCGAATTAGTGAGATCTCCAATAGTTAACAGAGAATTCCAATAATACACTCGGTTCATCTGCCCACCTTTTAAAAATTATTTTAAAAAATTGGTTTTAATTTGATATCTTGCAGAGCTCACAAATGCTTTGCGACGCACCTTTTGAATGTAAGCTTGTCTGAATTTTTTTTCTCTTCAGCTACGCTGTATACGTGCCAGCGTACTAAGCGTACGGCGTGCATTTATTTTTTACACGGAAAGAAAAGAAGTCCAACTTAATTGTTTTTAAGGTATGACGGTGTGGCGTACGGCCATAGATCAAAAGACACATCGTCGACCCATGCAATGTATGCCGCATCCCGCAGTGAATCACTCAACGAGGTTGTTAGAAGGCGCATATTTGCCGGCAATTACTTCCTCATGAAACGGTTTGTTTCATGGAGCCTTTGAACACATTCTTGGCTGATGGTTGTAGTATGCAGCAGCTTGCCCAAAATGGAGGTCCGGAGGAGGATGAAGTTATCTAGCGTATTATCCTTCAAAGTTGCTAGTTACCATAGTAGATGTAACGATCAAAGATTTATAGCCTCCATCCCTCACCTTTGCATCCCCTTATGGGCAAGATGCCCTAAGCTATGACCACTACTCAGCTTCCTTTTCACATCTAAACGTTCATCGTTTTTACTGTACTTCGAAAAACGAACAGAAAGGAACCATATGTCGAAATCGGCGGGGACAGAGTCGTAAAGAGTGAAAAAAGCAGTCGAACGCTGATATAATGGCACATGTAAAAATCGCAAAGCGAAGGTCTCAGGTTTCAATCTAAACTGACCCTAAACTGACCCGTACAGTTTCCAAGGTTCCTGGGTATAATCCTTGTATCCCGTCGCATATTCCTCTACCCTTTTTTGGGTAACTCTTTCCCAAGACTCCTGCTGCTGCTTTATGTGTGCTCTTTATCAGTCCTCCGGTATTGTCACCTTTGCGCGTCTAAAGGACTCATCCTGTTATCAATACGTCACTTCTCCTACAAATAAATTTTAAAATGAAGTAAACTTGTAGGCATTACGACGAGTACTTCATGCAGGCGTTACGTGTGCGTCGTCTAATCAAGCAGGATTTCGATCGTGCGTTTGGTGAACTAGGTTGTGACGCATTGTTAACACCTGTTACTTGTGGAGTACCGCCCCGCTTCTCGGAGATTAATCAGATCAGCGGGTATGAACGTGAACGTATCGACGATTTCTACACACAGCCAGCCAATATGGCCGGTGTGCCGGCTATAGCTGTACCATTTGCTCAAACGGAGAAACAGTTACCCGTCGCGGTACAGATCATGGCTGATTACTTGAATGATGGACTCGCATTAGACATTGCACATGCGTTGTATCGGCTGATTTCATAGTAAACAGTGGAAATACGGAGAGATGAACAGTTCACACACACTCCTTAACTGTGCATCGTTTGTCAAGCACGACTCTGATCGTGCATTTGATGAGCCACGTTGTCACGCAGCATCCTTTCGACACTTTGTTCCCCGTGGGTCCCCATTCTGTTCTCAAAAATCACTCACTAAATAAGGTTCATCAGTAAGGGGTACTTCCTGGACATTTTAGTTCGATCATTCACGAACTGTATATTTCTCTTGCTTTATGCTCTTATTTCGCTTCCTTCGGATTTGTTTGTTATTGCGACGGATACTGAACAGCAAGAAGCAGTGATGGATGCGAAGGGAGGGGGGGCGCTGAAGAAAACTCCCAGGTCTGTTTAAGAAAGTGCCGATTCGTTTCCATTAAAAAACCCAAGGAGAAGTGAGGAGCATTTGAAGATAAACGTTTTCATTATTATGCTGTGCTCTATTTTGTACCATCCAGTGAGCGTCTCTCAAGCTAGCAGTTTCTCTTACGTAGTAAAAAACAGTGCCCCCTCTACCCAACGATAATTGGCTTGACGAGGGTACGATGAGGGAATCCGCTATGCAATCTAAGGCAGCTCTTTATTTAACGAATATTCACACGAAGCACGGCAGCATCTTTGGTATTCATTATAGCATGATGGCCACTGTTCTGAGTAAGAAGTTCGAAGAAAGTCCGCACAAATACTTTCCTCCCTTTCTGCTCTGTTTCTAGTGACTCAGTTTTTTTATTGACTTTTCGAACAACGGCCAACAGCTTTTATCGAATTATAATTCGCTGGCAGTAACAGTATTACCAGCGATAGGATTACGAGTAACGTTCTGCTACAATAACGATTTAAAAATAAGCGTCATATGAAGTCGCCCCTGACCTGCGCATGGTTGTACTGGCGCGTTTAACAAGGAATCATGGGGACGGAAAACGAAATGCCCATGGGATGAAAATGTTAGCTGGGAGAACGGTTAGACGACGCTAGCTGGACCACATGAAACTCAGCCCAGCGTATAGGAAAGACCAAGAAATGGGGTCAAACAGAGACTCGTAAGTACTGCAGGCCGCTATTGCTGGTACATAACATGAGACTGCGGCGGGTACACTAGGCACGTCCTTGGCTCACCGCCCGCATTCATTTCAAATTCCCTCCACAAAATGCAAAATGCTCGTAGTGTGTCAAGCATGCAGCAACCATACCCGCCTCCCCTCCTCCCACATCTCCAAGTTCCGATCGTCGCCCAACAACTAAATCTGAAGTGTGAACGTCAGTGGAGAGAAGGCACTTACATTGACGATTGTAATCCTCTAAAAAAGTTGACTCGAATCAGACATGTTTGTACTTTGTGAAAAGAGAATGCAGCACTCTGAGCGTGCTCTTGAGATCGCCGTTCGCGATATCCTGCACACGCGCTCGTGGTCGCTGTACGCCCGCTTCCGCCATCAGTCGATAGGCAAACGCCACGTTGTGCACCTTCTGCTCGTAGGATGACACCTACAAAACTGATCGCTGTCACCATTCTAACTGCTCATTGACACCATCACCAAAATGGCCAGAAAGGCAACTGGAAATGGACGAATTACTGGCAAACCACTCCTCTCATTCGCAACCGTTAATGCCTTTTGTGCCATTCCATAATTCATGTTAAAGCAAGTTGTACTGTATTGTAACTTAAGAGAATTTGGAAAAGTAACCATGAATTAGATGGCTGTTTTCGACATTTCTCCGAAGTACATAGACTGTATCTTGCCTATATTGTAAAAGCAAAGCGACGATAAAACTTTTATGTTTTTAACATCTCCAAGTTCCGATCGTCGCCCAACAACTAAATCTGAAGTGTGAACGTCAGTGGAGAGAAGGCACTTACATTGACGATTGTAATCCTCTAAAAAAGTTGACTCGAATCAGACATGTTTGTACTTTGTGAAAAGAGAATGCAGCACTCTGAGCGTGCTCTTGAGATCGCCGTTCGCGATATCCTGCACACGCGCTCGTGGTCGCTGTACGCCCGCTTCCGCCATCAGTCGATAGGCAAACGCCACGTTGTGCACCTTCTGCTCGTAGGATGACACCTACAAAACTGATCGCTGTCACCATTCTAACTGCTCATTGACACCATCACCAAAATGGCCAGAAAGGCAACTGGAAATGGACGAATTACTGGCAAACCACTCCTCTCATTCGCAACCGTTAATGCCTTTTGTGCCATTCCATAATTCATGTTAAAGCAAGTTGTACTGTATTGTAACTTAAGAGAATTTGGAAAAGTAACCATGAATTAGATGGCTGTTTTCGACATTTCTCCGAAGTACATAGACTGTATCTTGCCTATATTGTAAAAGCAAAGCGACGATAAAACTTTTATGTTTTTAAAATCGAAATTGAAATTTTGACGAACGACTGAAGAAAATCAATTTGTCGAGAACGAATGAAAGAAGAGGGCCTGAACAGGGATTCTGTTTGCGAGTACGGGAAAATCATAACGGACAGTCCCAGTGGACTTTGCCTCCGCCAGATACTCTGTAAAGAAGAATACCAAGAAAAAAACCTGCAGATGGAAGCTGTAGAGAGGTACGAAATATCCTTCGAGTAGACCCATAAGCAGCACAAGATAGACGCCATCTTGGAATTGAGTCTCGAGTTCGGTCACCTCGAGATTGATTTTGTTGAGATGTTTGTTGCAGAATGCTAACAGCGAGCTCTTCACGTGTGCCAGTTTGTCGGGACCGTAATCAAAGAGAGTGTCAAAAGCATCACGCTCTCCCTAAAATCAGTGGTACACTGACTGAATGTAGCAGTGATGGACAGCATAATAAAAAGCGTTAAATTATACAAGCAGCTAAAAGGCAAAATGGAAGAAGCTAAAGATGTGCGGGAAGAACAACAGAATAGCAACTACGGACGACCGGGAAAAACGATCTTAATAGTGAGTGGAAGAAAATTCGGAATCCGAGAAAAATAAGTAATTTTTCGAAGAACAATGGGAAGCTCTGAGAAACTGTGTGATGGACTGAAGGAGCGTTTCCCAGAGTGCTAAAATGTGTGCTCCAGCTGGTTGTCAAACGTACCGTGCGTATCCACCAAAAAAAGAAAACGTAAAAACAATAAAAAGTACTTACCTTGACGCCGAGTTCGGTTTGTGTGGTAGTAAGCTGTTCTGTGACAAAGCGCGTATTCAGCTGGTTATCCTTCTTCTGTACAACAAGCACTTGTGCATTTACGTATTCAGGGAAACGGACTGGCGCTCGGAAGTGGATCGCTATCGCTATCAGCAGTTGCATTATCGCCACGATATCCTTAATTTACAAACCATTGGTCATTTCCGCCTTAAAGCTATATTATTAGTTTTCTCAGCAAAGGTAGGCGTTCAATCCATGGTTGGATCGGCCTCAGCAGAAGCGTAGCTTGAAAATCGGTTGAATCGGTGGCTTCCTTCAGGACTGAATGGGCTAGCCAAATTCAGAACAAAGTGGCCTACCATGATGATGTTTTTGATAATCTCAGGGGATAATCCACGCGGATTTTAACGAAAGACCAAACGAAAACAATTAAATGACCACTTTAACAACACGTCTTGCTGGACCTAGAAGTTCATCAACGACTTTTGTTTCACCACGACAATGAGCCTGCCCATTCATCCAACAGCTGTTTTCAAGGAATCTCGGCTCATTCGGCTTCGTGCTCCGCTCTTCTTGTGAGGCACCTTCTGATTCCATTCTGATTCATAAATTAGAGCAATATTTCAAAGAGGCAATATGATTCGGTTGATAAAGGAAGCTCTGAAGTGAATCCTTTAAGGGTCGAGAATTCTTGATAAACGGCTTCTAAACGAGAAAGCACGGTCTATAGAAGTGTGTTAACGTTGAGGACAATTATGATGAAGGAAATATCTCTTATGTTTGTTGTTATGTTGCTTTTAACAAAGTTTATTTCAATTTTCCGGGAAAGCCCATCAAAGCCCACTCTTTTTACTTTTTTCCCTCTTATGGGCGCCTGCTCATAATGCGCACCATCTTCTCTAAAATGAGAATAACATTGAATTGAACATTAAAAATTTTAACGTTGAAAAAACAAAGGATGAAACCGAAATGACTGATCGTATTAACCTTATTGTGAATGTTTTCAGCATTCCACCTGGTCTGTTCATATTGGCCTTGTGCGATAATGCGGTTCACCGTTTCGATCACAATATGCAGCTTTTGACGCTGACCTTCCTCACTTTGCGACACTTCTGGCACTTCGATCTGCAATCTCATAAACAATCAATTACGTGAATTGTCTAATTGCATAATTTTCTTATTGAATATAACAATTAATAAAGTTGAAAGTAAGCATTCCAAAAAGAATCCGAATAGGGCACAACTGCTAGAGAGAATCCACAAGAATCTACGCTATTTTCTCAGTTGAAATTGTACACTTCATGACCATTACCTTAACCAAAATACAAAATCTCTGACGTTCGCGCATCGAGTTATAACATAACCGAACCATTAACCAACGTTATTCATTCAAAATACGCACGAGGAAGGACAATAGTTGAGATCGTTTATTAACTGCCACGTCATTTGGGCAGAAATGCTCTCTCTGCCTATTATGTAAACAACTGAAATCGAAATTCGATACGACCCCACCGGACCTTGATGTTGGCTAATTTTTCGATAAGCTTCTGGATGATCTGCCCATCGTATAGATCCTCCTGAATATGTTTCACAACGATTCGCTGATCGGCCAACTCCTCATTCAGCCAATGAATTAAAAGCTGGATTATCTCACGTACACGAGGGTCATCGCGAGACTCGGCCGTCAACAGACGCTTCTCTTCACCTGAAGTATTAACGAATTATTTTGCAAGTGTGCTTTCGTGGTATCACCGCTATTCACGCAACTCGTAAGAGGAGGCAAAGGCGAAGGGAAGGAGGGAAGGAGGGAACGAGGTGAATTAACTGCCCAAACCTGCAAGCATCATCAGCAATTCAGAGATTTCATGGATATAAGCCTACTTAACAACGACGCCAACATTTTCGTCGTGCAGTGTGGTGACTTCGGTTCTCTCAGCCGAACGCTCTCCGTATATCCTGATGCTAATATTTTTTAATATGGAAAGTTACATGCAGCGTATTACACATCTGTTTCTACAGACCAGTCGAGCCTTGGTTGATCGCTCATTCTGAACAGCAACTTGTATTAGCTAGATGAACACGACTGCACAGGGGGAGGAAAAGCACTCACATATAAGCCTGTTCCCCACCACCCTAACTGAGGAAATGTGCTAATTGTGATTTGCAGCGTTATATCCAGCTAATAATAAAACACACTTCAAAAAAAAACAAAATAAAAAATAGTGTTCAACGAATGATGAAACTGAACAAAGAGAAAAAAATCCAAGCAAAAATAAACAGAAATAACAGCAAACCAATGATGGAACACTTGAGGTCGCAACCTAGTCCAGAAACTGAAAGTTGGTAACCTATATTATGGATATTTACATGTGTTTTTTATTGCTAACATTAAAGAAACCCCTCTGTACTTTGAAGGCAATAAACACAAATATATGCATAGAAACAGAGATATGCGTACGCGGCGTAGTTTTACTGAATTTCTATTCGCACAGAATGTTTAACACGTATTTTCGTTTTCTCCTCCACCTCTCCTTCCCTCTCCCTTCATTTGATCGAGTTATAAGCACAAGATAATTCGGAAGGGAAAGATAAGTACTATAATGTATATTTTTAGAAAAGCCAAAATCAATAACATTTCGGCGCCGATGAAAACCTCCGGTTATGCGTGCCTAATAAAAATAAGTCGATCGCCAGCCGACCGTATATTCGCATATGAGCACTTAAATGTTCGATGTCAAATTAGCTCCCACTTGTAGTTACGATTCGATGCCTTTCTATATCGATTTCTACCAACTTATACCGAAAGCGCTATTCTAACCGAGCATATCTATTCACTCGTTGATTATCAGAGACCCAAATAAAATCATGGCAACAATCTCAACCAGCTCTTGTTTTCATATCATTCAGTCGTTATTTTTTCGCACTGATAATTTTGTAAAATGGGTTTAACTAAACAATGAACTGACAAGTGCTCAAATAAATCTCTTTATTTATCCAGTGAGAAAAACGTAAGTGAACTCGTCTCAAAAAAGGCCTCAAAGACAGCAACTGGACACCGCAGCACATTTTCACTACATGCGTGTGTGAAATGTGCGCGCTCTTCTACTCCCAAAAAACATCGGGTAAATGATAAGATGTTAAGAGATTAAAAAACATTGAAATGGTAGTGTTGAGGTTTAAAAAAAAGAAAAAAATCGATTAAAAAACAAGGAAAGCACATGCGAGCACACATATAAAATGCACATGAAATAAGAACCTTCTTCTAAGATCAGACTTTGAACGGTAGCCGCAAGCGGTATCACCGACGAATCGAGCGCATCTGCTCCCTCGACTTCCACCTAAATGAGTGTCACTCAGTAAATGCCTTTATGGACCAACAAAGAAGTTAACTGCTGAGCGTAAAGTATGCTCTACTGGATAAGTAAATTTCATGAAAGTCATCAGACTATCACTAAACCGAGACTTGTTAATCTAAGAAAGGCGCAAATGCGGCTCTAGGAGTGGCTGAGGCGTTAAGAGACAAGAAAAGACCTCGGAACCAAACTGCACAAAATTTTCGAATTTTGGTAATGCCGCTTCTAGAACTGGCTGTTGTGACGCCGCCGAGTTGCTGAGGTGTAGAGTCGGGGACGAAGAATAGAAGCTTTAATCGAAGACGTAGAACCGTAGTAGACGACACGTTGAGAACTGTACAAGGACAAGGACGCACGCTAAACCATCAGCCTATTCTCCGCAACGAACGTAATAGCAATAGAGTTTAGGACTGGCCAACAAAAGAAGCAGAGAATTACTGAAATATAATGAGATAGGCAAAAGCACATTTATATCACTATGGGATCACGAAATAAGTCGGCGTGCGGTCGTGTTCCACAACACCTCCCCCTTCGAGTTAGGAGAGACATGTCTTTTTCGTGGGATCCATGTAAAGTCGTCGAGGAGCGTGACGAATACGTGTTGATCGACGGAGCGCTGTCACCGGCGGAAGTGACGCTGGTGCTGGGTTGGTCGTTCCGGTTTCTGATTTGAAGAGCGGCAGGTCGAATACATCCAGCAACTGATTTAGAGTAGCTGATTCAGACGTGCTCTTGCGTGGTCTCAGCTGGTTGATGTGCCGCGTCCAAAAGAGTTTTCCGCAACGCACAATATAGGTCGCGTTGCCAGTTTTGCGTACGATGATGCCGGACATCCACGTGCTTTTTGGTCCACGATAGTCCTTAGCATAGACTGCGTCACCGACTTCGAAGTGGCGGTGTCGTGCGCCATGACGACGATTGAACTGTTCTTCCATCTTGCTGTCACGTGGTCCTATCGAACTGTCGGCAGACGGCATCATCAGTTCAAAAATTGTACGCAGTCGACGTCCCAAGAAGTTTTCGGCAGGCGACGCCCGATCCGGTCCTGATGGGCAAGGAGTTGAACGGTATGCCATCAGAAAGGTCTGAAGAGCGTCGGTCGTCGGTTCCTCCCCCTTCAGCTTAGTGAGTGCGCGCTTGAACGTATCCACAAAGCGTTCTGCTTGACCGTTGCTTTGTGGGTGGAACGGCGGCGAGCGTAGATGTGTCATTCCACGGGCACGGCAGAATTCCTTGAACAGTGTTGACGTAAACTGCGTGCCGTTGTCTGTGACTGGTGTCTCCGGATTTCCGAACTGGGCGAATATCTTCTTCAGGACGCTGATAGTTGCAGAAGAGGAAATAGAGTTCATCTGGACGATTTCGGGCCATTTCGAATATGCGTCCACGATGACAAGGTAATAAGTTCCGTCGATAGGTCCTGCGAAGTCAGCGTGTACCCGATTCCATGGAGAGGTCGGTTTTGGCCATGAGTTGAGTTCGGCCTTGATCGGGTCTTTCGCAGCTGATGCGCATCTGGTGCAGTTTTTGACAAGGTGCTCGATGTCTGCATCAAGTGACGGCCAATAGACGTAGCTTCGAGCGAGCATCTTCATCCTTGTTTGTCCTGGGTGTGCCTTGTGAAATGAAGATAGCACACGGCGTTGCAGCGACTTTGGGATTGCGATGCGATTGGCGGTCAACAAGCAGTTGTTTATTGTCGTCAGCGTGTCTCGACGGTTGTAGTAGTGCCACAGTGGAGAGTCGCGTGTGATCTTGGGCCAGCGACCGGATCTGGTGTACTCGATCACTTGATTCAGCACGATATCTGTGCTCGTTGCGATCCGGATAGTTTCGGAGGAGACAGGCAAGTTGCTGCGGTTATCCATGAACTCAGTCGTGACCTCGCCTTCTACGGCTGCGATTACATAGTCTTCTGCCTCCAAACGTTGTGACGCGATGAGGCGGGATAGGGCGTCAGCTTGTCCGAAATCCTTTGTGTTGACATATTCGATATTGAAGTCGTAGTTGAGTAGCGTTGTGGCCCATCGTTGAAGACGGTTGGCACTGTAAACGGGTATTCCTTTCTTGCTTC
>JPKZ01002633.1:103339-125156 GCA_000803305.1 Toxocara canis | reverse complement strand
GCTTCTTCTTGTCCAACTTTCTTCATCCTGATCGCCAGTTTGTTGTGACGCCGCCGAGTTGCCGATGTGTCGAGTCGAGACGAAGAATAGAAGCTTTTAATCGAAGACGTAGAAACGTAGTAGACGAAACGTCGAGAACTGTACAAGGACAAGGACGCACGCTAAACCATCAGCCTATTCTCCGCAACGAACGTAATAGCAATAGAGTTTAGGACTGGCCAACAAAAGAAGCAGAGAATTACTGAAATATAATGAGATAGGCAAAAGCACATTTATATCACTATGGGATCACGAAATAAGTCGGCGTGCGGTCGTGTTCCACATCCCCCCCCCCTTCGAGTTAGGAGAGACATGTCTTTTTCGTGGGATCCATGTAAAGTCGTCGAGGAGCGTGACGAATACGTGTTGAGGAGCGCTGTCAGCATCCATTCAGCTTGGTAAAGATATCATCGGGCGTCGGAAGTGGGTGCTGGTGTTGTTCGAGAGCGTCGTTCAATCCCGTAGAGAAGTCTGCGCAGAGTCGGATTGATCCATTCTTCTTTTGAACGGCGACAACTGGTGCTGCCCAGTCGGAGTGGTCAATAGGGGATAGCACATTTGCAGCAACCAGGCGGTCGATCTCTTGTGAGATGCGACCAAGAGCAGCGTATGGGACTGGGCGAGCCTTTCGGAATACAGGCCTCGCGTTAGGCTTCAGTGTGAGGTGAGCCTTCAGTTTTGTGCAGCGTCCCAGTCCTGGTGTGAATACTGCAGCAAATTGTTTCTGCAGATGTGCAGTAAGCGTAGAGCGAAGATGATTTAACGTTGTGGTAGACACCTTGCAGATGGTGCCTTCTGTTAAGCGTCGAAACAGAGGCTTGTTCTGCGCTATCCAGTCGAGGCCAAGTAGCGACTGGGTATCTGCAACGTAACAGTTTCCTCTTCCTTTGTGCCCGTCAATGTCGAAGTCGCACTCGAAGTATCCACGAACTTTGATCTCCTTGTTGTTAGCTGACTTGAGCTTGACAAGTGGTGGAAGCAGCTTCGGGCGATTGATTTTGATCCAGTCTTTGATGCTTAGCAAGGTGACATCGGCCCCAGTGTCGAGGCGCATCTGGATTGTGGCACCATTGATACTGACTTTCCGATAAATGCGGTTGACCGGCGCGACGTCTGTTCCAGTAGATGCGATAACGACGACGTTACTTGTAGCTCTGCTCTCCTTCCGATTTCGCTTCTTCTTGTTGGTGAAATTCTTGCAGTAGCCCTTCTTGTGACCAACACGTTTGCAGTTGTGGCTGTTGTGGCACGTCTTATCGCTGAAGTAGCAGTTTCTCGCCCAATGTGATCCTCCACATCAAAAGCAGGGTGAGGGCGGGTTCTGTGTACAGTTCTTCTTGGTGGCAACTGCATTGACTTCTGGCTGAAACAGTGATGGTGGACTCCCCAGCAGTTTGGCATCTAGTCTGATATTGAGGAACTGCTGGATCTCGAGACTGAGCTCTTTGAGTGTCGTTTGTGGATTGTCCCATTCCGGTATAGTCGCTGAGAGATTCGCCGTTGCGCTGCGTTCTGAGATAGTTGTAGCGACGGGCGAATACTGACGTGCTGTGCCCAAATAGCTCTTTCAGCGTTTAGACGGTGTCGTCGTAGCACAATTCGGAAGCTCTTTTCGGCAAGATGTGGTTGGCGAAACGTGTGTAAGCCACCGCATCCAGCTTTGAGACAATGAGGCGTGCCCTCGCGGCCTTATCAAGCGTTGAGCCGTCTTGAACAATGACGTCTTCGTACCGGTTGAACCAGACGTCGAAGGTGCAGCCGTTGCCTGGATCGTAAATGAACTCCGGCAGTCTTGTTGACAGCGAGTTGGTGACGAACTCAGCAGCCGATGCAGGAGAAGCAGTGGGCCCGATAGCGGAAAAGATCCGCCCCACCTGCTCCAGTAGCGCCTGCTGCTGCTGGTTAGCCGTCTCCAACACAGCCTTGAGCATCTGATGCTGTCGTTCCTCCTGGGCCTCCAGTATTGCCCGGAGATCTTCGCTGTCGATCATCCGTAGTCGAGCTTCTTCTTGTCTCACTTTCTTCATCCTGATCGCCAGTTTGTTGTGACGCCGCCGAGTTGCTGAGGTGTAGAGTCGGGGACGAAGAATAGAAGCTTTAATCGAAGACGTAGAACCGTAGTAGACGACACGTTGAGAACTGTACAAGGACAAGGACGCGCGCTAAACCATCAGCCTATTCTCCGCAACGAACGTAATAGCAATAGAGTTTAGGACTGGCCAACAAACGAAGCGGAGAATTACTGAAATATAATGAGATCGGCAAAAGCACATTTATATCACTATGGGATCACGAAATAAGTCGGCGTGCGGTCGTGTTCCACAACACTGGCAGATTTCAAAACACACCTCTACGGAGTCTACGGGCATGACAATGCTAAAAGGATGGCGCTCAATGATGCAGTAGCTTCGCCTAGAAAACAACAATACTAGGACGCTTGCTAGGACGCTTTCAAATGCAACGCGCCCTTAAACAGCCTACGAAAAGCTCATTGGCTATTTTATTTTGGGGAAGGAGTAACTGAAATCGTCAAAAATCCAAAGCTATGACAGATTTTTGCAACACTTCCTTTCTGTAATCATACAACTCAATCTCATTATTTTAAAAACTGCCAAGCTTTGTTCGGACTTTTCATTACTCAACATAGTTGAACGTAAACTGTCGCCTAAGAAGACAAACCTCGATCGCTTCATCTTCGGCTTCCTGCTCTAACTGTTGAGTGGTTTTCTTCTTGCGTCCCAACGTGCCGAACGAAAATTTCTCATCCTGAAAACTAGTTACAAGGAGCTGGCCTTCGACGTCCTTTCACGAGACCATCACTGACAATTAAACATACTTTATGAGCTATACAGATGTCGTCCAGGCAACCCTCTCAAAAATTGCGCCCTCCCCCCCAAGTCTGCACTTCTTTTGCCTCTTTCCCCACAAATCGGTCATATGTCCCAAGATAATGCATCTGTTTACATCAAAGGCGTCAAAACGGGTACGGGTGCAGAGGTTTCGCATCCTTTTGACGAGACGAAAAATGAACCCGGCCTCCACAGGAATATACATCGTTAATGGTGCAAAAGCGGCAGATGCAAGAAAGAAATTATGAAAATTTGGGATTCAAAAAACGCTCTCCAACTTTGTCACCTATTGTTTCGCATGCTTTGGAGGTTTTTCACAAACCTGGGTCACTATATTACATATGCCGCCCCCCAAATGTTGCGGGTTCTGGGAGCCAACACCCCTTACCCCCCCCCCCCCCCCCGTTGTTTAACAGCTCCTCTTAACTTCTACACTCTGATGATGTCCAGGAACTACACCATATCTGGCTGCGAGGTGACGTAGATGTGGGCTAAGATGCCTGCGAGTGACGATGTTATAATCCCCGAAATCTCAGGGCCCTGACGGGAATAAAAGATATCGCGAGCAACCTCTGCTTTGAAAGGGTGTTTTGGATTCGTAATGATTTCATGTGATTGGAACTGACTCGACATTAAGATACATGCGCGTTGAATCATTTCACGTGTTACCAGCTCGCCAAACGTATTTTAAAATTTAAAAAAAATATCTTGATCCAGGTATATATGCATTTCGATGCGGAATCAACTGTAATCGTCTGCAATTAGTCCGCACACAAAAGTACCCCCCCCCCCCCTCATCTAGCGACTCTGACCTTAGAAATTCCGCACCCAACATTTAAATCGATTTATAATAGTATGCATAAAATCGTATTCACTCAGTGTGATGCACAAAGAAACTAATCGAATGGAAATGGTGCTCTATACAAGTGATGCCGAATTTAAAACTTTCCATGCATATCGCACCCCTTCTTGTTGACTCCATAAAAAGCATTAATGCTCACATACACCAAATTACCCCAGTCGGATCTATCCGCCTTATACTTAAACGACAACGAGATGACTTGACAGTACCTCCTATACTTGAGTCACATACATAGGTGCCGTAAAGCTTATCACTTTAGTAAGCTAGTTCAGTTCAGTACAACTCAAGCAGGAAAAAGTGGATGCGAGACATGTAAGGTGTGACGCCTTGTATGCGATATTAAGTTGCCGAGCGGTGAGCGTTGAGCACCCAACATTTAAATCGATTTATAATAGTATGCATAAAATCGTATTCACTCAGAGATGAAGGGGAGGGGGGCACATAAGTGTGTCACATTCTCCGAAAGTCACCGCAATATTCAAACAATCGTAGCAAACTTTAATACAGTTGGAAATTTTACTGCTCTCCCTCCCCTTCCCCCTTCCCAAATCTATAAAATTACTGCGCAAGGTTTTATAACTTGGAACCACCCATCCTAAAAACCTCCAATAATCCATTCTACTTTTGTTCCTTATCCCGAAATTTCTGCGCAAACTTCCAAAATCACTATTTTTTTTCTTTGTTAAACCAATGGAGGTGGCCATGCTAGAATATAGTAGACATTCAGCTTGTCCCACGGTGATGCCACAGTCACAATAGGGCGACGATTAAGGAGCAGGTAAGCACTGAACGGCTTATTTCGTTAAAAGGTCAAATTATCTCAGCAACACTTTACGGGAAGGCAATCACATCTCAAAGGACCAAGCTGAATAGACGAGAACACAAATAATATAGTGAAAACCTTTAACTAGCGAACTTACTTTTTTGTCCCTTTTCAGTGAACCTCTGCTAAGGGTTGTCTCACCAACGCGCGACATTTGCCGTGTGCAGCGACCGCGATGCGTACACCTCCCGTTTGCGCTTTACAACGCGTACGCTCGGCGCATCCGCACGCTAGCAGCACCCCCATCCACCCCCGAACGAAGCGCATCTGTGGGGCCGATTGTATAGGACTTTCAAGTTGTGACTCACTTTATTTATTGCAGTCATCGACCCTCAGAGGCATCGAAGACTCGACCTTTCGTTCACGTTTTGCCCTTCCGCCTGTACAGTATAGGGCTGTGCTTATACACGTGCTAGGTGAACAGCTTACACAACGATAACCATTGAGTGCACATTGGAACGTGTGCAAGCTGACGGCAAACAATCCAGTACAAGACAAATATTGGGCTCAATTGCAGCTGTAGATATGCTTCGAGCATTATTCGCACATTAGCATCCCTCACATCCGATACCAATTAAGCTTATTCACTACTCACTGCTATCTATACCTCAACACCAGCTAACCACTGCCGGTGTATGTATGGTTGACACTGTGCGAAATCTTTCGCTAAAGTTAGACGTTGGCCACAAAATCAGTAACTCACAAATTGTACCTTTCTAGTACGTTCTGATCGACATTCGCTCGACGAACGCAGCGATCAACAAAAAGGGCCCGTTCATGATCCTGAAATCGTGTTTGTTTTGCAACCTAAAATGTCTACCCCTCGGTGCTTGCAAACCTATAGCAGAATTAATTTGGGTAAGTGGACGGTGAAGCTGTTGAATGAGACACTCGCTGATGAGGACGAGAGAAGTCAATTGTTTTGATGCACGAATAGCCGACCATATTGTCTTCATTCCTTTCTACCGTCTTTTCCAACAATAAGTGATTAGTTTCAGAGGGCGCTTTCAACTACCTGCCCAAATTCACCAATAAAAACATGTGCAGTTGCAACTTCCTCCTGTTTTCAACATCGGAGGCAAGATCGGGCTCCGGGGTCCGCAGTGACTTGTATATGCGATAGAAGGGTCATCGAAAACCAATAGATCAATCCGATTCGGATCGATATTTCAATAAGCTGAAACTGAAGCTGAAGCCCTCATCAGTCCATTTTGACGGAAAAACGTGAATTTGATTCATCCAAATTCCACTGAATATCTATATGAGACTAAACCTGTACAAAAATTTAAAAGATTGTTTCACTGCGCAAATGGCCGTCCACAAATGAGAAATATGCTCACTGGTTTATTTGGGGCACATCTCATAACAAATAATAGGACCAATTATCTACAAAAAGCGATCAACATCACCCAGCAATATACAACGATCGATCAATACCGACAATGAACACCAACCTTCAATAGTCACACGAACACTTTTATCAAAATTATCAATCAGCAAATACAAAACGAAATCTGCTCTAAGTGACCGCTCTTCGCCATGCTAATAAAACCATCCGCTCAAGCGCGACTCGTCCATCACTCCACTCTAAGCCGATCACTCTCTTATCCAGTATTCCGGACTGGCATCTCCTCTCCTAACAAATTTTCGGATGGTTTCCCACAGCTTGATCATTACATGCGATATTGTCTCAAGATAAGAAAATCTCGCTACTTTTTACGATACCAAACCGGCATAAACTTCGAAATCAGCACTCTGACCAGCCTCCCTCTAAGCAAATCCTTCACGACTACATCTCATTCCAAACACTCAATAACTTTATGTCTCACTATCCGGATACTCAGCAGCCCCTACAATGCACATACAAGTACAGTGACCAAACAGAAACTTTAAAGAAAAAAAAACAAAGAATCATTTCAGAAAATATTAGAAACATATATCTGATATACACTTCCTCATTACTGTGACATGTTAAAATCGCTTTGCAATTAAAAATGGAAGTATGTGAAAAGAGCATAAATCACTAGATCAGCGAGATGCCTGGCTTGATTAGAGATCGATTAGAAAAGTTTGTACCGACCACTCGTTCCTGCATTCCGGGCGCCCATTTGCATCTGTAATTTAATGATTTTTCAATGAGACAAATATCTCTAGAAAGTTAGTCTCGAACCGTCCCGCAATATATTATCGGAAGATATCTTTCTGAGTTAACGCGAGATACATCTTTGAAAATAGTTTTAATTAATTTGTTGTTCGCCGCCAACTCCCTCATCAGCCCACTTCTGGTTCTGGTCCATTTGAGGAACGAGTCCCTGTCCTAGAACTTAATAGGTATTTTTCACCAAAACAGCAATTCGCTGAGAATCATAACAAAATTAGATAACAGTCAATAATAACTACCTCAGGGTCAACTGCTTGCACGCACTTGAATGGAAGATGCAAGTGTCCCTTCTTAACAAGTCACTCAACGGCTGTATTCTGTCTTGGCAAAAATGAAAGAGCTTCAATGTAAATTCTTCAGCGGTTCATCGATACTCCGCTCAACGAAAAAAAACGCCCTGGCCGGAAAAAGCTTGTTGCCGCAGTTGCTTGTATGAGTAAAAGACTAACCATTTGTCGGAAAGCGTCTTTCATAATACGCAGGATCTCTTCACGAGCACGACGCAGTGCGATCTCTGAGCGAGCCTCCAGGAACAGGAACAACTTGCGCTCACCGTTTTTAGGCTCCTTGTTGCTCGGATAGAAAGAGCCTTTCACCGATATGCCTACGTCTGCATATTCTTGCACCTGTGCTAGGCTATCCTGAAACAACACAATCCAATCGCACTGCAACAAACTGGATGCTCGAAAAAGCGGGTAAAATTATCCAGTACGCCCCAAAAACTGCTCCTCCACCTTTTCACGTCCGCTTGGAAGATGATCGAGCATTGCTGCTCATATCGGCATTAGCGCTTTGGATGCTTCCACCGGGGTGACGGGACGGTAAAGTGACTGAGGAAAAGCAAGGCGAGGGCTTCGTCTGAAAAATTGCTAGAGTATACTTTGCGGAGAAAACAGTATTAAATTTGGCAAGGACCAGTCGGGCCGGAAGAGAGGCTGACGAAGACAAGACGAACTGAACTGACATTATTCAAACGGATTCTCAAAACCAGGAGATGGGCGAAATTTTCAAGAGAGAACCGCTCGGTGAAGCAATTATTACTACTCAGCAGGGTACGGCGAAAGTGATGGTGAAGGCGTTGGCCTCTGGCGTGGATGAACGAATGAGAATAGCAAACCGTCACAGTGACGTGCAACGGTATAACAGACAACTCTGACACTCTGTAAAAGCCAAAAAATGCAGTGGTATGCTGCAACATCAAAAACTTCGCCCTATCCCTCCAACGCTGTAGAAATATTTGAAATGCAAGATCGCAACACATTGCTGCATTAAATATGACTGCGGCAATGATATACGTAGATGGAATTCGGCGGACGCGACTGCCCTTCGCCCTCATCTTCTCAATGATATTTTGCAAAGTCTGCAAATTTTCGACGAATTTTTTAATACCCCACACGCCCACCATGATCGCAAACGGCAAAAAACGTTTGATAGCAACTTTGGCGCGAGTTCTGGATGTTACTCAGTGACAAAGTTCAATTCTGAAACCCTTGGTGTTATTCGCACTTAGCCAAGACCTCTCCCACTCTCAATCACAGACAAACTACGCACTTAAATCGTTCGCAAAGACCAGATATTCTCCATCTGTCACTCATGAAAACGCACTATATACAAATTTCGATGCGTCTTAAACAAGCAGTTTGCGAATGAAGCAAGCGATGTTCCAAACAGTAACAGAATCCGAAAAGCAAGAGTGCCTTGAAGAGAGCTCACCCTTGAGCAAATACGGTATCTGATTTGTTGCGGAAAGTCGTTAATCTCAAGCTCCTCTTCGAAGTACTGCAACTCAGTCTCGGTCTCCACTCCTGGCAGCAGTTCAGAGGGCATATAGTTGAGGCGCTCGTTCAACTGCTCGGCCTTCTGCTTCGCAATCGATTTCGCCTTAAAGCAATCATTTCTTTTCTTGTGAAACTACTATGAATCTTTTTTTCTCCGTTTTGTTTTCTTTCTCAGTAAAATCAAACCTTTTACAAATATGAATAAGAAATCACAAGAAACGCTTGCTGCAAATTTTCAACCTAAAGATGAGTTGGTTCCTAGTGCAAAACCTTTAGAGCGATCGCATATGACCGATTCCACCCTCCATCCCTACTTTCGGAGGGTGGTGTACGCGAGGCTCAATCGATTCGAAGGATAGCACGCAGTCATGCGACGAAAAGGATACGCAAGCGACTCCTCGGCACCGATCATGTGCAACTACTTTGATGCCTCAATCCGTATTAAAGGCGTTCTCTGGCAGTGCCCTGGCAGCATGCAATTTAGCGTACTGTTTACGCGCAGGACTTTGTACTGCTAACATATAACTTTGCTCACTACTTACGCACAGCTTTGCCTAATGACTGCACGTCGCTTTGCGCACTCAATCTAGCGAACTATGTACATACACATTAAAGCTGTGCCTATTCGCGACGTCTGCATTAGCTGCCCAACATATTACAAGTGCGTAGTAAACGCCGCCCAAATTTCAGTTTTTTTTACGATGCGGAAACCCTGAATTCAAGTGTTCTTTGAAGTTACGATTATGGATTTTTTAACAAATCTCCTTCGGTGCAACCCAGTGTACAGTCTCCTGTTCGCACACATGAAGCATACGCGGACCCGACGATAGCGGTGAAATACCAAAAATTTTTAAAGTGGTTTAAAATGCAGCGACTAAACCCGCACGCCCGCAAACAGTGGTTTTTAAAAAGCAATTAAATATGTAACAGCGATGCTTCGGACCCTCATGAAAAGGAAATACGGAAGTGACATTTCAAAAAGTGTTCCTTAAAAAGCTGAAAAATATAGTTGTTATTATTATAGCACCATTTCTATACACTTCCAACTGGGAATTGGAAGCCGCAAGGCGCAGCCTGACTTCGACGCAATGCCTCTTTCCTCTCACGAAAAGAATGAAAAAAAGGAATGGAAAGGGGAAAGGAAGGGAAAAAAAACAAAGAAAGGCAGCAAACCGAAAACAGATACATTTAAAGCCGATATTATGAACAACTATCACATTTGGGTAAGTCCGGGAGGGGGATGAGGAGTCGGGGGCGACAATCTCATGGGAACTATAAGAAGCCCAAATTAGCATTCAGCGTTAAGTAGACAGGAACAAACCGAAAGAGTAATCGGCACAGCTTCACCGCCTCTCATCACAGCCTCAGCGGTCAACGACGCAGCATCCTTTTCAACCGGTACTGTTGCACCCAGCTGTTTTGCCTCAGCAATCTTCGCAAACGCTGCCTTTGCCTTTAAAAACATTTAAGATTACCTCATACTGCATAAAATTCCTGTAAATACCATGCTTTTACAGTTATGTAAGATCATTACACCAATACACTCGCATAACGAGAAACCGTCGAATCCGCACTGCCATTTAATATGTGAGGATTAGAGCGAACTCAAACAGCAGTTTTAGAAACCTAGAAAACTAAAAGTAGAGCAGGTAACGGAGCAATGTTTATGAAATAAGGAACCTAACTGCAAAACCGAACGCTAACAAATTGCTAAAACCGAAATGAATAGCACTAACTAAGAATGCGCACGTTTTCACGGAGTTCCAAAGGATAGCGCTGCATATTACGCGCCCTCTGGACTCCCCAAGAACGCTCCACGACAACAACCGCAAAAATTCAGCAACCTTACGTCTTATAGATTTTCAGCACTACCGCACACTGTGAGAAAAACGATGGAATTTCGGGTGACCTCAAAGCTCCAAAAGATCAGAGGAAAAGTGGGCAAGATGAGAGCGGAGGGTCTAGGACGCAGACGGAACATTTGCGAGTGTTCCACAACGCGATCGCATTAAAACTGGGAACCTTTTCGAGTTTGTCGCCAACGTTGGCAGTGGACGATGCATTTCCGGACGGTCCATGCCCCTCGATAACCCGCCGTTTGCCTTTCATCATACTGCTCAACTGCTGCTCTATCTCATCATCATCGTCATCGTCCATCGCACTCTCCATACCATGCACCAAACGTGTCACTTTTCGCCGCGTTGCTTCTTTCTCGTCTTCAGCCTATAATCAAGCTCAAACGCTCTGTACTTAAAACAGAATGTGGGGCCGCGATGTATAATTCTGTTCTGCACATAACGTATATAATGCAGTACATACGAAATTAACAGCACAACAAGCTTCTCAAAACGATACTGCACTTCAAAGTGACCATTCTTCGTGGTGCGACAATGCCTCAAGATGCGGCTTTTGTCAATCATCAGCTCAGCAACACACAGACGTCAAATTGTGTTGTTTGAATGTCTTACCTGTGGAAAGAGGAGGCAAACTAAATCAAGGATGGGACTGTAAAGAAGCGAAAACTACTCCACATGACATTCGAGAAACTGTGACGCAGCACTCACCTGGTCGTATTTGTAACCGCTGCCCGAGAACCCACAGCCACCAATATGAACAGTTTTTCCTTCTGCGGCCATCTGTGCTTTGTACTCCTCCCATATCTTCTTCAGCTGTTCGGGCGGATCCTTTGAGGCAGTTTCAAACGCTCGGCACACCTCACCGGCCATACGTTCTTGTCCTTTAATCACCTAATTGTGGGTAAGATACTACATGAACCACTAACAGAACTGCTCATGAACAGTAGTAAATCGCTCTGCTGCATGCACCGGTGAGACCAAAGTAACACCTTAAACGAATCAATATGACATATCTAGCAAAGGATAAAAAGGAAAGAATCGACACCTCCCATACAACTACTAGAAAACAATTGAAATGATTTCCAGCCAGTTTAATTTGGCTCAAAAACATGCTTTCTTAACCTTTCCCCCTTTGATCATTCCTGCCCAATGCGGCTTTAATATGCAAAAAATATCGATGAATAAGGCAAACTTTTTAGGGATTGATAGCCGTACGAGGACACCCCTCCCCAAATTATCCTACCAATTAGCAGCCGAAGTCATAAAAATTTGAGATGCCCAAGAATTGTGCAAACCTTTTACTGTGAAGAAAGAAGCCACCTTTTGGAAGGTAATGAAGGTGAGTTGAAGAAAAGTTTAAGATTGTGGAGACTCGGATTAATTTCCATAAAACCTTGGGGTAGGTCGCCAATGTATGACAGCAAGAGTTAAAGCCAGAGAACCTGCGAAGAACACTGCAATTTACAACAAATGTAACGTCCTGGACAAACCATGCGGAAGTATGAAAGTATATGCGTATCCCTTGTTGCCAGCACGACCAGTTCGCCCAACGCGATGCACGTAATCCTCATAATGATTCGGGCAGTCATAGTTCACAACCAGGATCAGCTTCTTAACGTCCAATCCGCGAGCTGCTACAGACGTCGCAACCTGCATATTCCCCTCACAATGTACCCTACTAGAGCACACAACCACATACCGTCACAGAAAGGCTCAACGTTTCACATAAGAAAATATTAAAAGTGCTTTATGTACAAAACGGAGAACTAGTTAACTATTCTAAACTACGACCCACAAAAACCGAAGGAAGGAAAGTGTTTTGGCAGAGTGAATGAAACCAAACGTCAGAGAATTCCACACGTCAGAGAATCAACAAAATGATTGCATATGCAAATGAACAGTTACCCTCCCCAAAAAACTGCAACCGCATACCTAATGAAGTTATTACAGCTGCTGTCTTGGACCGTTGCTATCACAAATTTCACTTTCACATGAAAGTAGCAATTTGCTGGTCAAACGGGAAACGGCTGAAAAAAACCGACTTCGAACCATTACCACCAAAGAACGGGAAACTGCGAATTTACGTAAGCAATCTATTCCCTCTCTCTCCTACTTCTGAGTAATGTGGCTCGTTTTGTATTAAACGGCACATTTCCCTGCCTGCGTTTAAAACTGCAACTGATCTAGCTCGGTCACGATAACTGCCTCCAAAATTTCACTCACAGACACTCTCAGTGGTGTGTATTATTTCAGCACTCGTAGGCGCTGGAATAGTGACGTGTACTATCCTATGAATGAATAAATAATCTATGCTGGAACAAATTACACCATGAAATTATCTGTTTAGAGTTTAATGAATGCCGATACCAACGCTCTCTACAGTGAGAAACGCTAATTACCATAGCCGACCTTACCCAAGAGTAACAGAGAAAAAAAGTAAGCAGTAATTGTCACACCAACTAGTTACAGCATGAATGAAGCATGCGGATGGTCGGGTGGGAATGAACTTTTCCCATTTCTAAAATCAAGAATCAGGAGTTCATGGTTCATGTGGCTAAGGTAAGAAACGAAAGAGATGACCAACCAGTAGTTTGATTTTGCCAGATTTGAAATCGAGTATAGTAGAATCTCGATCGAATTGGTCGATGCCACCATGTAGAGGGGCACAGTTATATCCACTACGCATTAGCTGCGCTACCAACTCGTCAGCCTTTTCTTGCTTGTCGACAAACACTAGCACATTGCCATGCTCCCAATAAACACCCAACAACTCGAGCAACTTCAGCATCTTTTGGTGCTCTTCCAGAATTACAACATTCTGATTCACATCATCGCATACCACACTCTTACCACCTACCTGCAAATGCAACTTCACAGAAACAGGCAAGAACACAGAAAAGAGCTACTGCGCAATAAGATCAACAACAAATTTAACATAATCGACCATCAAACTCTCATAACCCATCTGCAAACATGTACTTCTATTTCCCGACCTGGATGCGACCTCAATTTTTAGCTGCATCTGCTTGTAACCACGCTCTCCATGTTCTTTATATTTTCCTTTCCTCGACCTCTAATCTCATGCAATCGTTTCACTGTTTCTCAATGTAACGCAAACAAAGCTACAAGCTGGACTGTGCCCTGCGATTAGCACTTCCCGAGAGCGTATGAAAGAGTGGAAGACAGTAAGTTCATCTACACAGAGAAAAGTGAACCACTATCGACTGCATTTGAAAGCACCTCTCAAAATAATTTTGCACTGCAAAATGGACAATGCTCTCTGCAAGCTAAAATGATATCATCAAAGCAGAAATGCAATCGACGAATTGTACGATGACGGGAATAACAGACTTGGGACATCTTACCCTATCTCAAAGAAAGAAATGAGGAATAACGCAAAAAACTCCAAGAAGCTAACTGATGAAATCGTATTTCTCCCATTACAAGTGATCCTTCGTTCATAAACATCGATTTGTTATAGAAGTAAATAAAACGGTAAATAAAAGTTACAAACGGAGAAGCAAAAGCAAACCAAAATTTCGATAGGTTTGTCGAGTATTTTCCTGGCAAGTGCTTCCATTTGACGCGGGAACGTTGCGGAGAAGAGAACAGTCTGTCGATCTGGACGGATATTGTTAACGATTTTGGTGACCTGTGGCTCGAAGCCCATATCAAACATGCGGTCAGCTTCGTCCAGTACCAGATAGGTCACACGCCGCAAATTTGTCACCTTCCCTGAAACGACACAAGCAAGTGAAAAGAAATTAAAGTATGCCACACGATCTGAAATGATACGCATATCTGGCAAAAACAGCCATAAGAAGTAGCGCAGGAACACTTAATCACGTCTTGCTTGCGCGAAACCCCACAAAAATCATTCGTGCATTTGACCGCTCATACACGCTCAAAATACAACAGTGAATTTTCCAATGAATCATAATTAGTGAATGCGACTCCTGCTCCATGTAATTAAGGGGGTGGGGGAAGGGAGGGAAGGGAAGGGAAACAGCAGTTGTAAGTCGCAGCCGGATTTCCATTCGAGAGAGCAACTGCTTTGAAAATGCAAAAATGGACAGTGGACAGAATAAAACAAAACTAAAGATGGAAAGGAAGCTTCACGGGAAAACAGCTAATGAACTGGAAAGGGGGGGGGGGGGGGGGGGTAAAAAAGTGAGGAGAGAGGAACCGTAATAATTCCAATCACAAAGACGAACGTCGATATTCGCAAGTCAACTTCGGCGGCAAACTGACAAAGTATCGCGCAGAAGTGCTGCCGCAACGAAGAAGGCCAACTTCGGCGGCAAACTGACAAAGTATCGCGCAGAAGTGCTGCCGCAACGAAGAAGGCAGAACGGAATAAAGCTCACTGAACCTTTATTAGCTGCAAGCATATCAGTGAGTCGTCCGACGGTGCATACTATAACTTCTGCGCCCCTCTTGAGATCACCGATCTGATCTGATATTCCAACCCCGCCGTACACACACGCTACGCGGATATTAAGCGATTTTGCGAACTTGTTTGCCTCCTTCCACGTCTGCATGGCAAGCTCTCGTGTCGGTGACATTATCACTGCTGCAAAAGTATGTACCCTCCAACCCGGCATGAAATCTTCAGAAGTTCAAACTTTTCTTACGTTTATAAAGAGAATGTTATCGAATGAGGACTGAGGTTGCTTGAACCTAGAAATTTCTGGTGACTTATTCCGACAACCCTGCATCAAAAATGATGCTACGTTGGATCAGTCATGCTGCTTTTGTTGAGGGAAAGGGATGGTACTTTGGTTGTCAAAGCTTGGAGGACCTCAGTTCAATAGATAGAAGGATGTATCCAATGATGTCGACATTTAATTCCACTGGTCACATGAGCGGAGTAGTAGCTCAGTGGTAGGGCTCTCGCTTCGTGTGCGAAAATACCTGGGTTAGATTCCCGGCTGCTTCCCATCATACACCTGACAGCCCAGCTACCGGGTGGTATCTAACTCAAGCTAAACAACCTAAAGGAATGGTTGTGCTCGGCATGCGTTTGCGTCGCAGTAACATCGACACATCGCACAGAAGGCCCCAGCGATCTTCGCGTTTTTGAATCATATGCAGCAACTGTTCACAATACAACCTCTACCCTCTAAACTATGCGACAAATGGCAAATAAGGGTACCAGAGGCGACGTAACCTTGTTAACATTTCTGCTAACCTCTCCTCCTTCTTCTCCGTGCTCGGATTTACAGTGAGACCACCTGCCCCTCTCCTTCTGGCCTCTCTAGCCATATGATCCAGGTTCTACTATCACCCCGACTGAAGCCCTGATCTCTTTCACCCAAGGTTATTTGGGGAAATGCGAAGATGTCCAGGTATAGGAATGAAGACAACGGTCACTTCCTAAGTGATCTGATACTAGATCGATAAACAATTTTACTATCATCAAGAGGCTTTCAAACAGAACAATCTTGCTGCATGACTTACCGATGGGTCCATCCAATTCGTCAAGCTCAGGCTGGTCCATGATATGCCGGAACATCGGCAGAAGGAATGCCAACGTTTTACCGCTGCCTGTTTTAGCTATCCCGATTACATCACGACCACTCATTATGGCAGGGATTGTTTGTGCTTGAATTGGAGTCGGCTTCGTATATTCCAATCTGCAAAACTCAAAGTCAAGGCTGCGATTCCGATGCTTTATCATCCCTATTCTACTACTGACCTGGTATCTCAAGAATCCTTTCTTCCATCATAGTTGTCGAGAAACTTTTCCTAGCTGACTGGTCGATGTTTTATTGAGAAAGTGGTAAACACATGCGATATCATAAACTGTCATTCTACCGCTAAACTTTTTGGCCATCAGTTGAATGTGACGACAACTGAAAACATCAAAGCTCATGAACCTAACGATTATAAGGAGAAAATACTCGCGGATTAAAGATCAAGGCGCACCCGAACAGCTTCTGCGTGCATAGAAAGTATGGATGAAGTTAGAAGATTTTGGCCCATTCACTCAAAAAAATACAGGGGGACATCTCTTCTCTAAAATCCCCTTTAAAGGGATGCTCTGGAGCAGCCCTGCTGATTTGGCGATGCTATTATCCAAGACAAGAGCTGGTAGGCGACTTTTATGGCCTGAAGCCGCGTGATCGACTTCCCTAACTGGAGATTAGCAAGCACGGGCATGCAGCAACTCTCAATGTTCGGAAGCCACCGTGACCATGACAGCGACGGTCTAGGTAGCCCAAATGTCAACGAAAAAGGCTTTTCTAGCAGCTTCTGACTGCCGCAGAACCCCAAAGAATTCTTGCAGCAACCTTTCGATACCACAAGGAAAACTTCTCATTTTCTCTGCGGCCCACCACCGATAGTTACGAAAATCAGCCGCAGTTACCCGGCTTCTCATCCGCGATTGCAAGATCGAAGAGAGGGTAAAGATAGGGAGAGGGAAGAAGTGATGCGGCTTTGCAGAGAGAAGAATTAACTATTTTTGGACCATACACCAATGTCTGCAGCTTTTTCTAATCTGCAGGAGACACTAATACATTTCACTCCAACGACATCAAATCACCCCAAGCTTTCGCGTGTTACACATCTCACATTACTTTTAACGCTTCAACTTCCATTAAACTATTGTTAATGGGTATCAAGTATCACCGATAAAATAAGCAAAAAGCGTCAAACTTTTTTAGAGTATTGAGGATTTTCCATTCCACTCCGCACTGCGCCCACGATCGGACTGGTTTAGGGCAATTCTTGCCACGAACACGAATGTCCAGCTCTTCTCTATATTGCTCCACTTCTTTTTTCGTCATCTTGGCCAGTTCCGCGGTTTCAACATAGAAATCTTTACGAAAAGGTCGATAGTACACCTGAAAAATGCATTTAAATACCAACACAAATACATCCACTTGAACGGCTCCCTGCCACAATAGTCAGAATGCGTTCGGAACAAGGCCACTGGCCACTAGACAGTTGATGGACTAATCCTGGCTACGATTCAGGCTTTCTTTAAAACAAACTTTTGCATGCTGACTCTCGCAAAAAAATCGGTCATATGCCAACTGAAAGCCCAAATGCTACTTTTTCGAATTCTGCTGAGCCAAACATCACAACAATGAAAAGCCACACTCAAGCAACAGCACCACATAAATGACGCAAAATAATGTGTAAAAGTCGAGTAACCTAAAAGTACATCCACCATTGAAAATCTCTAATGAAATTAGTATGTGCCCGTTGAGCAAAATCTGTGCGTACAAAGACACACCTCTCCAATCATCCCTTTTGGGAAATGGGGTGGTTGTAGAGGTGCCTAAAATTTGATCTTTCAGAGATGGCGTAAAATGTTGGAGGAAAAAAAGACGATTTCTCGGTGTTTTCATAGGATCACTTCAGGAAGTAACACAAAAATTCGAAAGATCGCGCAAAATTTTTGCCGAAATCCGGGGTTGGAAGAACGGGAGTGGGAAAGTCTTAGAAAGACCACTCAATAAATAATCATAGCCAGCAAAATATCATGCAAAGCACACATTTTCGAAAGTATAAAACAAGTGCAGTATAAAAATTGAAAAATTCAACAAAAGGAAGGGAGATACCTTCGAGTGATCGGTCTGAGGGAGTTGCCGTCCCCTTGCTATGAGTGAAGAGGCCGCTTTCTCAATATCGAATTCGTCAACCACTTGCTGCAAAAAAAACTACTCACAATGCTAGAACCATAATGTACCGTACGCGTTCTCTAAGAGCACACCCTGATTCGATTACTGCATGATTCGCAACAATAAATGTACTCCTTCAGATATGTGAGACGATACACAAAGTTTGCAAAGGTTTTTTTTTTGATATTCGAATCGAATTAACTGCCTGCCGCCAACGATGACTGTGCAATACTTTTTGTGGGATTTATAATTAAATTAAATTAACAATCAGTCGTCAACGTGGCGATAGCACAAAAACGAAATGACGTGCAATAACACTTTGCGATCACCTTCTGTCATCATTTTCGATTCTCTTTTATACTTTTAATCACAGTGACTACTGATAGTCTCAAGCTGAAAATGCACTGATTCATCAATCCACATCTCTTTCTACAACTCAATTAACAGCCAAATTGTTGGCTAAATCTCAGCACCTCGGGCAAAATACTTCAGAATATATTCTGCTACAGCATTAATAAATTAGAATTCAAAGTTTTTTAATAAAAAAAGCTCGAATGCAAATTAACGACCAGATGGGCTCTTTTCTACTGACTACGCATCCAGGTGTTTATTAAGTTAAGATAACAATGATGTAGGATAACAGAGCTAAGTGTGAAATGCATCAAATGCATCTTCAAACGATGGTGACCACAAAAATACACCAAACTTATGCATTCAAATACAACCTCTTTTATGTACTGCTAGCAATACTCAACTTTATCGAGTATGACCTAAACAGCGATAATCATTTAAAGTAAAATAAATAAACTAAATGGGAGCGTGCCTCCACTTCATCCTCGGCTTCGACGATTTCGCCTTTGTTCGGCTTCACATCGTTTCCCGTCTTTATGATCACAATTCGAGCCTTACCATCACCGCCCTGCAAATCCAACTAAACAGTCAAGGGTTCCCGAGCTGCACCCAGCTTATCCTCGCCCAAGCTTTACATGATGCATTCATTCTCAAGCCATGCAAACAAGTGCACATTTTATCAAGAGTTTGCTATGCACGGACTTATTTGTCTAACTTTGAAACTATAACTGCACGATCCTTAGCAACTCGTCACTCTTCGTAAATCGCTGCCTTACAAAGCCTTTTCCAAGCAACAAAAAAAAAGAAAAAAAAAACAGAGGAACTGGGGAGGCAGGAAATGAATAACAGTCGCGATTTCACTTTAGTGCAAGGCACTGCCTTGAAGACAACTCTGAAGTTAACCTACAATACTCGTTACCCTCAAGCTGTTACAAAAATGAAAACAGTGTTTCAGAAGTGACACATTGACGAATTTAAAACGTTAAATTATCATTCCCAACCCCCCCCCCCCCTTCACCTCTCCCCGAATTCCTCGACCAGCCAGCCTATTAGCGCAAACTCCGACACACTTCTTATCGGTACGAAAACATTACAAAAGAACTAAGAACTTTTGGCACCTGTTCAGAGCCGTACTTGGAAGCGCGTACTTCTTTGTTCACCTCGGACATATAAGCATCCAGCGGGTCGATTTCGTCCTCCTCCTCCTCCTTCTTTTCTTCTCTTGAATTTAAAAAAAAAAATTTAGACAAAGCAGCACTTGGATAGCGCAGAAAATCTGCTTTTGAGGACTTAATTACGATGACACTTGATCCGACGAAGAATGTCTCGTTTGTTTGGACTTTCTCCTACCAGCATTTAGCTTATTGTACATTCCCCCAAACTAATCACCGACAGTTGAGTTGTCGGTGAGTAGTATAGCCAGAAGAAGCTCCGATCAGAGTCGATGCATCTGATGTCGAGTGAGCACATAAAAGTTTTGAAATAAACGCTCACATGTATACTGCAACAATCAGAAAAAGTAAAACGTTGAAAAAGGAAAAAATGACACATATGTAGTTTGTATATAAATCACCGGATAAAAGAAAAGACTGAAATGATAAAGCAAAACATGTAAAAGAGTAATGCGAAGGGAGGAAACATGAAAAGAATAAACTAAGCGGGGAAAACATGGGAATAAGTGAACGAATGGTGGTGGAAGAAAAAGTCGAGGAGCGAATCACATAAGAAGGATCTGGCTTGGAAGAGCTCAGAAACCTACGAATCACCCCAAGAAGAACGCCGCTTTACCTATTAAGAGAACACTACCTTGACTTCGCGATTTCCATTTAGTCTCTCAAATATCGATATTTAGTCAAAACAAAGATACAAACTTCTTCTCCTCGACTGCTGGAGTCTCCTCATCGTCGTCTTCGTTGTCGAGGGTCCATTCGTGCTCTTTTGAGCTTCCTTCTTCCCCTTTCGTATCCTCGCCGTCTTCCTTCTTTTTTCTTTCCTGTCGCCACCTCTCTATTCTCTCTCTTCGCTTCTGCATCTCTATCTCCAGCTTCCTTTCCGCTTCATCCTGCAAGTTCTTTGTTTTCGCTAAAAACTTCATCCCTTCCGCTTCATTCTGCAAGCAATTCAGTGCTATGATACCTTATTTGACGTACTCTTTCCCATAGCAATTAACTACAAACTTATTTTATGAGGACGTTGCTTCTTTTCAAGTCGTAAGCTTAATACTACTACTGATGCACATTACGAAACACCCAAAGCGCACAAAAACCCTCGTACTTTAAAATATCGTACGGAGGATGCTGAAGTAGAGCGTATGTTGTGATTCGAAAGCAACTATCGGTAAACAGGCAGTCTTGATTGAAACGACTTCATCTAAACTGTTACAGCGAACATGCCCGCATAAACTACAGCTCTCTAGGCGATCCCTTTTTTTGTATATAGCTCACTTTGTCGGTCATTGATACGATTTCGGCAAGGTCGAGGTCCTTATCCTTCTTCTTTTCTCTGTCCTTCTTCTTATCTTTGCGCTCCTTCGATCGACTTCGATCGCTACTACGATCCGTCGAGCGACTCTGGTCCCTCCTCAGCGGTGACCTATCATGGTCCCGATCCCGCCTATCCCTGGGCGATCTGCTTCGTTCACGACGGCTTTTTTCATGTCTTGGTGATCTTGAACGAGAACGTCGTTTCGCGTCCCGATCACGGTGGTTTTTTGAGCTGCTGTGGCGGTCACTTCCCATAGTTTGCTCCTGCAATCTCATGCAATCAACCCAAAAGCCGAGAATGTATCAAAGAAACGACACGCACTGATCACATTTGAAAAAAAAAAATGAGGAGAATGACGCGATAAACAAGTGAAAGTTTCGGATACGAAAGTTCGTCAGCGAACGTTCAAAACAGAAACGGCACTTTGCAAACTGACGTTGTCCGAACTGCAAAGGTACGAATGCGGTACTGAGTGTACCAAAACAGTCCTACTTCCACCCACCGTAAATCAACCCTACACAACCGCGCCAATCCCATTAATCACAATTACCTTTAGCAAATAACCGTGTTAAGGAGCAACGGCGCACAACTGAAATTAATCGCGGGTTATTTTCGTCAATACAGTAACCGAGTATTCCAGTTAAGGTAGCAGTTTGCGTTCACCAACGCAAACGGTAGCAGTTCGCGTTCACCAACGGTGACCCATCCAAAGCTACTGCTGAAGTTGAAGGCCTACGGAATAGGCGGCATGTCCTTATAAAAATTTTCTCTCTCTCTCTCTCTCTCTCTCTCTCTCTCTCTCTCTCTCTCTCTCACAAAAGATAGGCATATCGGGAGCTAAAAAGCCGGTCAAAAATCGAAAATAGCAGATTCGTTCGGATTTGCGAATTTGCGTTCCGTATCCTGGTGTTATTTCAGACCTAGCTGTGATTTATAGGAAAGGTGTGAATGCAATAGCGACTAAAGCAAAAAAATGTAACCAG
>JPKZ01002633.1:86646-103289 GCA_000803305.1 Toxocara canis | reverse complement strand
TGGATTTCTTCGGCATCAGATGCTGATGAGAAACAATACTTCACCATTTTTTATCGCTAATAAAACGAGAACCCAATAGTTGCTCGGGTCTCGTTCACTGAATTTCGTGACACTTTAAGAGACGAGAAGAGAGAAGCACTAAACATGAACAGTTTCTCATCATTATCCTTATGTGTTCTTTCTGGAAGTTGTGCCCATGAAGTTCTTGACATACAGAGAGATAAACAAATAGCGACCAGGCTTCAACTCGATTGCTTAGGATCATCCTTCCAGAAAGAGGATGTCGCAAGTCGGAAAGTCAGCCTAAGGCTTATTTCACTGCACTTACATGAAGACAACAATAAGCACATTTCCGCATTTTGTCGGCGTATTATATATGTGCATTAAAGGAGAAAAAATAATTTATTTTCATTAATCTTACAGTCGATTTTCAAACTTATTTGGCGAGAACAACATATAAACGTGAGCACGAAGTTTGGCTTGTGCATCAAGAATAGAATCGTGCTGTGGATGCCAAGCGGTCGCCTTCACTTTGCCGTTGGTCGTCAAATCAGTTCGTTGAATGCTGTCGTCAAATCACTTCTTGCGTTCTGGCCCAAAACCTGAACTTTAATTTACATGAGCGCTCAACATGAGGATACCATAGACGGCGTGAAGTCAAAACATCAAACTTGCAAACAACCGACACAGGCCATCAATCTATCACTTAATTTTATCACAGCTTATCACTTTATCACTTAATCGCTCAATCATACATCCTCATTCGTGCACACACGCAAAGATGGAATACGCTTTAATAGTGATATCACTCATTTAATTTAAGATCTCAACACTTCGTTTACGTTCTTCTAAGGCAGCGAATGCATATGCCATAAAACGACTTGTATTACCAACGATGTCGAAACCGGTCGGGGCGGAGAAGTACCACTGCACTGATTATTTTGAAGTTGCTAAAGTGCCCCACCTTTGAAGCCGAAGATCATACGGTCATAAATGCGAGCCGACACAAGTTTATAGAGCTTTAAAAATAATTGTTAACTAACAGCGTACGTTTTTTTGGGTTTTTCATTCTACCGTCCGTACCGTACTGTACCTTCAAACTTCCGCGACGAACCTGGCAAATGGTATCGTTTGCCGATTGAAGTCGATTTAGGCTGTTTCTTGGGAGATTTTAAGACTTTACCTCATCAAGAGGCCTCAAATCAATAGCGCCCTCAACTTTGGACCTCATTAATGAGCCTTATTTATATCGCCGATACAGAAAGTGAGAACCGCAAACAGTGATTGCGCAACACTATTCGTTCACTTTTGCAAATTCACATACCAAAAGTATAAAAACTACAATTTTTTCATTTGTTTTTTCCGCTATTTTTAATGATGAAAAATCTCCGTGAATTGTCCTTACCGTCTTTTTTTCATTATGAAGATGCCCTAATCAAATTCTCGAAAGAAAAAACAGAATAGTAAATTCAGGAGACAAAATAATCTAGAAGTGAATCTAGCAGATAATCTAGAAGACAAAAACATAGAACAACAAATCAGAAATCATTATTCACCTAACTCTTATATCGGTACACTTCATCAGCTCCACAAATGTTCGGCTCAAGCATAATTTTTTGAAGATGACTTCAGTCAGACTGCAAACCGTGAAAGCATCGGAGCATTTACGGATTATGGCTGCAGCGTAATCGAACTAATCACAAAAATGCAACGCTGAGATCACAAGTTTGCGATTCGTAGTGATCTCATAGTCATGTTGATCCACTTGAATGCGCTCGGCTTATTTCATTCCAAATATATCTCCAAACTTTTGCTGCCTAATCGATAATTAACGCTGGTGCATCAATATCATCGAGGTTGTCACTGCGATCGATTACTCGAGATCAGTCACTGATCTACGCTTTACATTGCTTCATGTTTTGTATTCATATTGTGCAGTTTGATTTTACGGGGCAATCAATGAGCCAAAGTGCTGCAATTGAATGCATTGTTAGTTGTGATACTTGCGAGATGCAGCTTTTTTTTTTCAAGTTGCAGCTTGCCAACTAAGCGCTATAGTACTGTGCACTCACACAGTCCGAGGCGCTACCAGAAAACAAGATTTGTCTCGCTTTTCAGTCAGTTCTACGATACATTTTCGCTCATCGAGCATTGTGTCGTTTAAAATGAAGAATAACCTGCTGACGTTTTCGCTCTTCAGCTTATGGCGCACCCAAAAAACTCTACCTTCGGAAATCGATTTTGGGCTGCAGCTGTGGTTTAACTAAGTATTTGATGCAGTCAAGCAACAAATGGCTCATGCTTGCGAAATGGCATTCGCTATTTCTATCGCAGTCTAGCAGACGGTAATTTTACGCACTTTGGGCGCATCTTATTAAGAACATTTTTCTAATTCACCATTTCAGCTTTTAGTGCGCTCTTTTTTTTTCTCCATAATAACTTGATCGAGCTGAATCCACGAGAAATTTTATGGGAAACGTTTGTTGAAACAAGTGTCGACCAATAACAAAAATGCTTACCTAAGAGAGTGTATAAAGTCATTGGCGATAGGTATCTAACAATTCATATTAAAAACGATATGCATGATTAACTAATTGCGTTTTATGATTGCTGAATTGTGAAGAACTCAGCTGCAAAACTCACAAAATGATGGCAAAGTCGGATGGCAAACTTCGAAATGGTGGAGGGGAGGAGAGGGGGAGAAGGGGAGAGGGGGAGAGGGGTTGGATGATGGAGGAATGATACCGCATGCCGGTGGCGCGTTGAAAACATGTGCAGTAATCTATCTGTAAAAGATGTTAAATAACGAAGTGCTGGCAGCGCGTATACCTTTCATATGAGGAAATGTATCGCTTCTAAGCGCATTTTTCCTCGGCTTTTAGGACCTATGCAAGTTAAAAGGAAGCCCCTGCTTTTTTTCTTCTGGAAAATACTGATTAGCGCAAGGAGGATTTGGTGGGGAGACCGATTAAATGACTGGTTTTGGTATGACGGTGGCCAGTTTTAATGAGATAGCGAGTCGTTAACAACCTATGGTAACTGTGGAACACCATCCGATCAATCGATTAGTGAATTTTCGACTGAGGTAACCTTGGCCAAACTGTTCCCTCACTTCGTTGACATGGCTGCCAGGAGTTGCCCCCTCTCTCTTCCTCCGCCTTTTCCCCACACCCCACAGCCAAACGTCTTTGTTGTGCCTTACATACTCTCTATTCTTGCTGTACTGCTCTTACTTACTTAATTTAAGTGAAACAACTGAGGAATCAAATTGGGTTATGTGATTTGTGCAAGTTTGCTTACCCGTTAATGGATTGTTCGCTTTTGACTGTTAGTTGTGGTGAACAGAATTTATTTTGCACTCTGCACGGTGCACTAAATAAAGCTCGAACTCTTTAATTTCGCCTACATAAACAGTAACATGTGCGGTCACAAAGAGACCTAATCAGCAACGGGTGTAGTATAGCGTTTACATCTCGAAGTGAAGTAATAAATGAGTGGAATATAAAAGACCAAACTAATAATAAGGAGTAAAGGATTAGAGAGCGACGATCAAAAACACGAGTATCAATTGAACATAAACTCGTAGATTTTTTTTTGGAGTTGATTTAGGCGATTTTTAAATAAAAACGATATGCGCTAAGATGACATTATTGTATAGTCGAACGACCTAAACTAGAAAACAATTACAAACTAAATTTAAAGCTGACCTTCCATGAGCGAATCCATGCAAATTGGGATGATGCATCAGTTGCTGAGTGTAGTTGAATTAGAGCAAAAGAAGCATAGACAAAAGCTAATTTGTTTGACGAATTTCGAATCGAATCGATCTTTTATTTAGTCGATAGGCACGGACTACCTTTACGACAATACAAAGGTGATACAAAGATGATACAAAGGGTTGAAATCAGATACAATCATAATAAGATTCGATTCGATTTCGGATGAGCAACATAGAATTCGGAATTGAGCGCCGTGCTAGACCTTAGAAGGAGGTTGAACGGTGGCGCTACGTTCACAGGATCGGTGACAGTTTTATTTTGGCGTTGTGATGAACAATTTGTGACGAGAAAAGATTTCGTGGAGAAAACGTTTAGAAAACATCCCTATTTAGCGTATTCGATTACAACTTTATCTTCAGTTATATCAAATATCTAGATTGGCACACTTTTATTGCACCTTCCAGTCATCGAACAATCAAGTTTTGGTTGTTTTGTTGTTTGAAAGTAAAACGCTTTATTTCGTTACCAAAACATCACTATTCTCTTCACAGTAACTGTAAACGGGCATCACTACTTTAAATTTGCACACATAGTTTTGCACGTGATTAATTTCTTCATCTCTCATCGTTCGTTCTGTTGTTGTTTCATAGGCTTATTACATTGGTGCCAATCTATGAAAAGAATTGATAATGAAAATTTTTATGAGTAGTTGCAGCTAGGATAAGAAAACTTCTTGTGCTCCTAACATCTTCTATGGAACTGTACGCATTTTTTTTTTCGTATAATAACGGAACCCAACCGAGTAGTACGGAAGTAATTAAGGGCATAAGAAAGTCATTAACTAAGCGAACGCATGGTTTTCTCGTCTTCTTCGATAGTTATTCTCTCTTCATCAGCTTCACCCATTCACAGTTCGGTTATTTTAGTACACTGTCCCACTGAAATTGGAAACAGTAGCAGTCGAAAATTAACGTAATCAATAAGGTTTAAGCTTAGCAAATTTTCAACCGATCTGCTGATCAAATTATTGAAACCTTTTGTCCGTTCACTTCATTTACATGCCCTAATTAATATTAAACGGTCCAACAGTTTCATGAAATCTTGACAGTAATAATATTATTTCTTATGGAAGATGGTACAATTAAGTCCTTCAAGATGCAGGTACAGATTAAATGGGGTTGAGGCAAGAGAGGGGACGGCACGTCTGTTAAAAATATCCGTCAAAAGTATCTGTAAGGGGATCGTTAAAAAATTAAATTACCAAACTCTTGTCTTCATATGACAGTCGAGTTAATCACTATTCGACATATTGTTATGCATGTGAATGGAATGAAGTCTATGAGGCACCGAATGAGGGAGGGACAGTGGGATGTATAGAAAATGCGTCAGTGAATGCAATCAACTGCAAGGAGAGCGGCCTTGCTGGGCCAATCGATCTCCATGCGCTGTCCACTAGTGAATTTGCGCTCATGCGCAGTTTGCTTCTGTCTTGCACGTTTGTCCTCATCACCTGTTGGGGAACCAATCAATCGACCAGCTCTCGACTCTCGAATATGACTGCTAAAATCAACGCGAACGTTAAAATCGACAAACTTTCAACCAATAACCCAGTAATGTCACGATTTTTAAAGTTACCAATGGTAGCTTATATCATTTGCTTCTCACTTAAACGATTCAAGGCCACATACATAATTTTGTCTCGAATTTCCAGCTCAGTGTCGTCGTTTTCGTTTTAATTCACAACAATGATTTTAAAATCGTTTCAGTGCTATTAGATCGAATTACGTATGTAGCGGAGAAAATGTAGCGGAGAAATTTGATCGTTTTTATGCACCGCCGTCAAAATGCTACACTACTTTTGGACTGGGGTATAGCGTATAACACCAAAACAATGCTCAACAACGAGCATACTCCTAAGTTTGGAATGGTATTTAGTAAAAAAAAAATCGTGAAATTAAATCGGGGAGATCAGGTAAAGTTTGGTTGCCGAGTGTAAAGACGTAGAGATCTTAAGTGCACTTCGATACAAGCCGAATCATTCATGCATTTTTTTCCTCTTTCTCTTTCCCTCTCTCCCTCTCTTTCTCTCACACACACTCTACTCAAATGTTTGATGTCAGTTTTTTTTTTCTCGAGGTCCTCATGGAGACAGAATTCATTTGAATCCCAAAACGCAACTCCACGAGAGAAATATGCAAAAATTTTGGTGTTTGCAGTACACCAAATTCGAGTAGTCGGAACTTTTAAAGTGATGCAGACTTTTACCTTATTAAAAATTCTCTCTATCACAAAATTCGTTCACGTACGTGAAATGTTCACGTGAAATGTTTACGTCAAGTTTACGTTTAACAATTTATAAGTTTACGTCAAATTAATCAAGTTTACGTCAAATTAATCAAGTTTACGTCAAATTAATCAAGTTTACGTCAAATTAATCAAGTTTACGTCAAATTAATCAAGTTTACGTCAAATTAATCAAGTTTACGTCAAATTAATCAAGTTTACGTCAAATTAATCAAGTTTACGTCAAATTAATCAAGTTTACGTCAAATTAATCAAGTTTACGTCAAATTAATCAAGTTTACGTCAAATTAATCAAGTTTACGTCAAATTAATCAAGTTTACGTCAAATTAATCAAGTTTACGTCAAATTAATCAAGTTTACGTCAAATTAATCAAGTTTACGTCAAATTAATCAAGTTTACGTCAAATTAATCAAGTTTACGTCAAATTAATCAAGTTTACGTCAAATTAATCAAGTTTACGTCAAATTAATCAAGTTTACGTCAAATTAATCAAGTTTACGTCAAATTAATCAAGTTTACGTCAAATTAATCAAGTTTACGTCAAATTAATCAAGTTTACGTCAAATTAATCAAGTTTACGTCAAATTAATCAAGTTTACGTCAAATTAATCAAGTTTACGTCAAATTAATCAAGTTTACGTCAAATTAATCAAGTTTACGTCAAATTAATCAAGTTTACGTCAAATTAATCAAGTTTACGTCAAATTAATCAAGTTTACGTCAAATTAATCAAGTTTACGTCAAATTAATCAAGTTTACGTCAAATTAATCAAGTTTACGTCAAATTAATCAAGTTTACGTCAAATTAATCAAGTTTACGTCAAATTAATCAAGTTTACGTCAAATTAATCAAGTTTACGTCAAATTAATCAAGTTTACGTCAAATTAATCAAGTTTACGTCAAATTAATCAAGTTTACGTCAAATTAATCAAGTTTACGTCAAATTAATCAAGTTTACGTCAAATTAATCAAGTTTACGTCAAATTAATCAAGTTTACGTCAAATTAATCAAGTTTACGTCAAATTAATCAAGTTTACGTCAAATTAATCAAGTTTACGTCAAATTAATCAAGTTTACGTCAAATTAATCAAGTTTACGTCAAATTAATCAAGTTTACGTCAAATTAATCAAGTTTACGTCAAATTAATCAAGTTTACGTCAAATTAATCAAGTTTACGTCAAATTAATCAAGTTTACGTCAAATTAATCAAGTTTACGTCAAATTAATCAAGTTTACGTCAAATTAATCAAGTTTACGTCAAATTAATCAAGTTTACGTCAAATTAATCAAGTTTACGTCAAATTAATCAAGTTTACGTCAAATTAATCAAGTTTACGTCAAATTAATCAAGTTTACGTCAAATTAATCAAGTTTACGTCAAATTAATCAAGTTTACGTCAAATTAATCAAGTTTACGTCAAATTAATCAAGTTTACGTCAAATTAATCAAGTTTACGTCAAATTAATCAAGTTTACGTCAAATTAATCAAGTTTACGTCAAATTAATCAAGTTTACGTCAAATTAATCAAGTTTACGTCAAATTAATCAAGTTTACGTCAAATTAATCAAGTTTACGTCAAATTAATCAAGTTTACGTCAAATTAATCAAGTTTACGTCAAATTAATCAAGTTTACGTCAAATTAATCAAGTTTACGTCAAATTAATCAAGTTTACGTCAAATTAATCAAGTTTACGTCAAATTAATCAAGTTTACGTCAAATTAATCAAGTTTACGTCAAATTAATCAAGTTTACGTCAAATTAATCAAGTTTACGTCAAATTAATCAAGTTTACGTCAAATTAATCAAGTTTACGTCAAATTAATCAAGTTTACGTCAAATTAATCAAGTTTACGTCAAATTAATCAAGTTTACGTCAAATTAATCAAGTTTACGTCAAATTAATCAAGTTTACGTCAAATTAATCAAGTTTACGTCAAATTAATCAAGTTTACGTCAAATTAATCAAGTTTACGTCAAATTAATCAAGTTTACGTCAAATTAATCAAGTTTACGTCAAATTAATCAAGTTTACGTCAAATTAATCAAGTTTACGTCAAATTAATCAAGTTTACGTCAAATTAATCAAGTTTACGTCAAATTAATCAAGTTTACGTCAAATTAATCAAGTTTACGTCAAATTAATCAAGTTTACGTCAAATTAATCAAGTTTACGTCAAATTAATCAAGTTTACGTCAAATTAATCAAGTTTACGTCAAATTAATCAAGTTTACGTCAAATTAATCAAGTTTACGTCAAATTAATCAAGTTTACGTCAAATTAATCAAGTTTACGTCAAATTAATCAAGTTTACGTCAAATTAATCAAGTTTACGTCAAATTAATCAAGTTTACGTCAAATTAATCAAGTTTACGTCAAATTAATCAAGTTTACGTCAAATTAATCAAGTTTACGTCAAATTAATCAAGTTTACGTCAAATTAATCAAGTTTACGTCAAATTAATCAAGTTTACGTCAAATTAATCAAGTTTACGTCAAATTAATCAAGTTTACGTCAAATTAATCAAGTTTACGTCAAATTAATCAAGTTTACGTCAAATTAATCAAGTTTACGTCAAATTAATCAAGTTTACGTCAAATTAATCAAGTTTACGTCAAATTAATCAAGTTTACGTCAAATTAATCAAGTTTACGTCAAATTAATCAAGTTTACGTCAAATTAATCAAGTTTACGTCAAATTAATCAAGTTTACGTCAAATTAATCAAGTTTACGTCAAATTAATCAAGTTTACGTCAAATTAATCAAGTTTACGTCAAATTAATCAAGTTTACGTCAAATTAATCAAGTTTACGTCAAATTAATCAAGTTTACGTCAAATTAATCAAGTTTACGTCAAATTAATCAAGTTTACGTCAAATTAATCAAGTTTACGTCAAATTAATCAAGTTTACGTCAAATTAATCAAGTTTACGTCAAATTAATCAAGTTTACGTCAAATTAATCAAGTTTACGTCAAATTAATCAAGTTTACGTCAAATTAATCAAGTTTACGTCAAATTAATCAAGTTTACGTCAAATTAATCAAGTTTACGTCAAATTAATCAAGTTTACGTCAAATTAATCAAGTTTACGTCAAATTAATCAAGTTTACGTCAAATTAATCAAGTTTACGTCAAATTAATCAAGTTTACGTCAAATTAATCAAGTTTACGTCAAATTAATCAAGTTTACGTCAAATTAATCAAGTTTACGTCAAATTAATCAAGTTTACGTCAAATTAATCAAGTTTACGTCAAATTAATCAAGTTTACGTCAAATTAATCAAGTTTACGTCAAATTAATCAAGTTTACGTCAAATTAATCAAGTTTACGTCAAATTAATCAAGTTTACGTCAAATTAATCAAGTTTACGTCAAATTAATCAAGTTTACGTCAAATTAATCAAGTTTACGTCAAATTAATCAAGTTTACGTCAAATTAATCAAGTTTACGTCAAATTAATCAAGTTTACGTCAAATTAATCAAGTTTACGTCAAATTAATCAAGTTTACGTCAAATTAATCAAGTTTACGTCAAATTAATCAAGTTTACGTCAAATTAATCAAGTTTACGTCAAATTAATCAAGTTTACGTCAAATTAATCAAGTTTACGTCAAATTAATCAAGTTTACGTCAAATTAATCAAGTTTACGTCAAATTAATCAAGTTTACGTCAAATTAATCAAGTTTACGTCAAATTAATCAAGTTTACGTCAAATTAATCAAGTTTACGTCAAATTAATCAAGTTTACGTCAAATTAATCAAGTTTACGTCAAATTAATCAAGTTTACGTCAAATTAATCAAGTTTACGTCAAATTAATCAAGTTTACGTCAAATTAATCAAGTTTACGTCAAATTAATCAAGTTTACGTCAAATTAATCAAGTTTACGTCAAATTAATCAAGTTTACGTCAAATTAATCAAGTTTACGTCAAATTAATCAAGTTTACGTCAAATTAATCAAGTTTACGTCAAATTAATCAAGTTTACGTCAAATTAATCAAGTTTACGTCAAATTAATCAAGTTTACGTCAAATTAATCAAGTTTACGTCAAATTAATCAAGTTTACGTCAAATTAATCAAGTTTACGTCAAATTAATCAAGTTTACGTCAAATTAATCAAGTTTACGTCAAATTAATCAAGTTTACGTCAAATTAATCAAGTTTACGTCAAATTAATCAAGTTTACGTCAAATTAATCAAGTTTACGTTGGATTTCTTCGGCATCAGATGCTGATGAGAAACAATACTTCACCATTTTTTATCGCTAATAAAACGAGAACCCAATAGTTGCTCGGGTCTCGTTCACTGAATTTCGTGACACTTTAAGAGACGAGAAGAGAGAAGCACTAAACATGAACAGTTTCTCATCATTATCCTTATGTGTTCTTTCTGGAAGTTGTGCCCATGAAGTTCTTGACATACAGAGAGATAAACAAATAGCGACCAGGCTTCAACTCGATTGCTTAGGATCATCCTTCCAGAAAGAGGATGTCGCAAGTCGGAAAGTCAGCCTAAGGCTTATTTCACTGCACTTACATGAAGACAACAATAAGCACATTTCCGCATTTTGTCGGCGTATTATATATGTGCATTAAAGGAGAAAAAATAATTTATTTTCATTAATCTTACAGTCGATTTTCAAACTTATTTGGCGAGAACAACATATAAACGTGAGCACGAAGTTTGGCTTGTGCATCAAGAATAGAATCGTGCTGTGGATGCCAAGCGGTCGCCTTCACTTTGCCGTTGGTCGTCAAATCAGTTCGTTGAATGCTGTCGTCAAATCACTTCTTGCGTTCTGGCCCAAAACCTGAACTTTAATTTACATGAGCGCTCAACATGAGGATACCATAGACGGCGTGAAGTCAAAACATCAAACTTGCAAACAACCGACACAGGCCATCAATCTATCACTTAATTTTATCACAGCTTATCACTTTATCACTTAATCGCTCAATCATACATCCTCATTCGTGCACACACGCAAAGATGGAATACGCTTTAATAGTGATATCACTCATTTAATTTAAGATCTCAACACTTCGTTTACGTTCTTCTAAGGCAGCGAATGCATATGCCATAAAACGACTTGTATTACCAACGATGTCGAAACCGGTCGGGGCGGAGAAGTACCACTGCACTGATTATTTTGAAGTTGCTAAAGTGCCCCACCTTTGAAGCCGAAGATCATACGGTCATAAATGCGAGCCGACACAAGTTTATAGAGCTTTAAAAATAATTGTTAACTAACAGCGTACGTTTTTTTGGGTTTTTCATTCTACCGTCCGTACCGTACTGTACCTTCAAACTTCCGCGACGAACCTGGCAAATGGTATCGTTTGCCGATTGAAGTCGATTTAGGCTGTTTCTTGGGAGATTTTAAGACTTTACCTCATCAAGAGGCCTCAAATCAATAGCGCCCTCAACTTTGGACCTCATTAATGAGCCTTATTTATATCGCCGATACAGAAAGTGAGAACCGCAAACAGTGATTGCGCAACACTATTCGTTCACTTTTGCAAATTCACATACCAAAAGTATAAAAACTACAATTTTTTCATTTGTTTTTTCCGCTATTTTTAATGATGAAAAATCTCCGTGAATTGTCCTTACCGTCTTTTTTTCATTATGAAGATGCCCTAATCAAATTCTCGAAAGAAAAAACAGAATAGTAAATTCAGGAGACAAAATAATCTAGAAGTGAATCTAGCAGATAATCTAGAAGACAAAAACATAGAACAACAAATCAGAAATCATTATTCACCTAACTCTTATATCGGTACACTTCATCAGCTCCACAAATGTTCGGCTCAAGCATAATTTTTTGAAGATGACTTCAGTCAGACTGCAAACCGTGAAAGCATCGGAGCATTTACGGATTATGGCTGCAGCGTAATCGAACTAATCACAAAAATGCAACGCTGAGATCACAAGTTTGCGATTCGTAGTGATCTCATAGTCATGTTGATCCACTTGAATGCGCTCGGCTTATTTCATTCCAAATATATCTCCAAACTTTTGCTGCCTAATCGATAATTAACGCTGGTGCATCAATATCATCGAGGTTGTCACTGCGATCGATTACTCGAGATCAGTCACTGATCTACGCTTTACATTGCTTCATGTTTTGTATTCATATTGTGCAGTTTGATTTTACGGGGCAATCAATGAGCCAAAGTGCTGCAATTGAATGCATTGTTAGTTGTGATACTTGCGAGATGCAGCTTTTTTTTTTCAAGTTGCAGCTTGCCAACTAAGCGCTATAGTACTGTGCACTCACACAGTCCGAGGCGCTACCAGAAAACAAGATTTGTCTCGCTTTTCAGTCAGTTCTACGATACATTTTCGCTCATCGAGCATTGTGTCGTTTAAAATGAAGAATAACCTGCTGACGTTTTCGCTCTTCAGCTTATGGCGCACCCAAAAAACTCTACCTTCGGAAATCGATTTTGGGCTGCAGCTGTGGTTTAACTAAGTATTTGATGCAGTCAAGCAACAAATGGCTCATGCTTGCGAAATGGCATTCGCTATTTCTATCGCAGTCTAGCAGACGGTAATTTTACGCACTTTGGGCGCATCTTATTAAGAACATTTTTCTAATTCACCATTTCAGCTTTTAGTGCGCTCTTTTTTTTTCTCCATAATAACTTGATCGAGCTGAATCCACGAGAAATTTTATGGGAAACGTTTGTTGAAACAAGTGTCGACCAATAACAAAAATGCTTACCTAAGAGAGTGTATAAAGTCATTGGCGATAGGTATCTAACAATTCATATTAAAAACGATATGCATGATTAACTAATTGCGTTTTATGATTGCTGAATTGTGAAGAACTCAGCTGCAAAACTCACAAAATGATGGCAAAGTCGGATGGCAAACTTCGAAATGGTGGAGGGGAGGAGAGGGGGAGAAGGGGAGAGGGGGAGAGGGGTTGGATGATGGAGGAATGATACCGCATGCCGGTGGCGCGTTGAAAACATGTGCAGTAATCTATCTGTAAAAGATGTTAAATAACGAAGTGCTGGCAGCGCGTATACCTTTCATATGAGGAAATGTATCGCTTCTAAGCGCATTTTTCCTCGGCTTTTAGGACCTATGCAAGTTAAAAGGAAGCCCCTGCTTTTTTTCTTCTGGAAAATACTGATTAGCGCAAGGAGGATTTGGTGGGGAGACCGATTAAATGACTGGTTTTGGTATGACGGTGGCCAGTTTTAATGAGATAGCGAGTCGTTAACAACCTATGGTAACTGTGGAACACCATCCGATCAATCGATTAGTGAATTTTCGACTGAGGTAACCTTGGCCAAACTGTTCCCTCACTTCGTTGACATGGCTGCCAGGAGTTGCCCCCTCTCTCTTCCTCCGCCTTTTCCCCACACCCCACAGCCAAACGTCTTTGTTGTGCCTTACATACTCTCTATTCTTGCTGTACTGCTCTTACTTACTTAATTTAAGTGAAACAACTGAGGAATCAAATTGGGTTATGTGATTTGTGCAAGTTTGCTTACCCGTTAATGGATTGTTCGCTTTTGACTGTTAGTTGTGGTGAACAGAATTTATTTTGCACTCTGCACGGTGCACTAAATAAAGCTCGAACTCTTTAATTTCGCCTACATAAACAGTAACATGTGCGGTCACAAAGAGACCTAATCAGCAACGGGTGTAGTATAGCGTTTACATCTCGAAGTGAAGTAATAAATGAGTGGAATATAAAAGACCAAACTAATAATAAGGAGTAAAGGATTAGAGAGCGACGATCAAAAACACGAGTATCAATTGAACATAAACTCGTAGATTTTTTTTTGGAGTTGATTTAGGCGATTTTTAAATAAAAACGATATGCGCTAAGATGACATTATTGTATAGTCGAACGACCTAAACTAGAAAACAATTACAAACTAAATTTAAAGCTGACCTTCCATGAGCGAATCCATGCAAATTGGGATGATGCATCAGTTGCTGAGTGTAGTTGAATTAGAGCAAAAGAAGCATAGACAAAAGCTAATTTGTTTGACGAATTTCGAATCGAATCGATCTTTTATTTAGTCGATAGGCACGGACTACCTTTACGACAATACAAAGGTGATACAAAGATGATACAAAGGGTTGAAATCAGATACAATCATAATAAGATTCGATTCGATTTCGGATGAGCAACATAGAATTCGGAATTGAGCGCCGTGCTAGACCTTAGAAGGAGGTTGAACGGTGGCGCTACGTTCACAGGATCGGTGACAGTTTTATTTTGGCGTTGTGATGAACAATTTGTGACGAGAAAAGATTTCGTGGAGAAAACGTTTAGAAAACATCCCTATTTAGCGTATTCGATTACAACTTTATCTTCAGTTATATCAAATATCTAGATTGGCACACTTTTATTGCACCTTCCAGTCATCGAACAATCAAGTTTTGGTTGTTTTGTTGTTTGAAAGTAAAACGCTTTATTTCGTTACCAAAACATCACTATTCTCTTCACAGTAACTGTAAACGGGCATCACTACTTTAAATTTGCACACATAGTTTTGCACGTGATTAATTTCTTCATCTCTCATCGTTCGTTCTGTTGTTGTTTCATAGGCTTATTACATTGGTGCCAATCTATGAAAAGAATTGATAATGAAAATTTTTATGAGTAGTTGCAGCTAGGATAAGAAAACTTCTTGTGCTCCTAACATCTTCTATGGAACTGTACGCATTTTTTTTTTCGTATAATAACGGAACCCAACCGAGTAGTACGGAAGTAATTAAGGGCATAAGAAAGTCATTAACTAAGCGAACGCATGGTTTTCTCGTCTTCTTCGATAGTTATTCTCTCTTCATCAGCTTCACCCATTCACAGTTCGGTTATTTTAGTACACTGTCCCACTGAAATTGGAAACAGTAGCAGTCGAAAATTAACGTAATCAATAAGGTTTAAGCTTAGCAAATTTTCAACCGATCTGCTGATCAAATTATTGAAACCTTTTGTCCGTTCACTTCATTTACATGCCCTAATTAATATTAAACGGTCCAACAGTTTCATGAAATCTTGACAGTAATAATATTATTTCTTATGGAAGATGGTACAATTAAGTCCTTCAAGATGCAGGTACAGATTAAATGGGGTTGAGGCAAGAGAGGGGACGGCACGTCTGTTAAAAATATCCGTCAAAAGTATCTGTAAGGGGATCGTTAAAAAATTAAATTACCAAACTCTTGTCTTCATATGACAGTCGAGTTAATCACTATTCGACATATTGTTATGCATGTGAATGGAATGAAGTCTATGAGGCACCGAATGAGGGAGGGACAGTGGGATGTATAGAAAATGCGTCAGTGAATGCAATCAACTGCAAGGAGAGCGGCCTTGCTGGGCCAATCGATCTCCATGCGCTGTCCACTAGTGAATTTGCGCTCATGCGCAGTTTGCTTCTGTCTTGCACGTTTGTCCTCATCACCTGTTGGGGAACCAATCAATCGACCAGCTCTCGACTCTCGAATATGACTGCTAAAATCAACGCGAACGTTAAAATCGACAAACTTTCAACCAATAACCCAGTAATGTCACGATTTTTAAAGTTACCAATGGTAGCTTATATCATTTGCTTCTCACTTAAACGATTCAAGGCCACATACATAATTTTGTCTCGAATTTCCAGCTCAGTGTCGTCGTTTTCGTTTTAATTCACAACAATGATTTTAAAATCGTTTCAGTGCTATTAGATCGAATTACGTATGTAGCGGAGAAAATGTAGCGGAGAAATTTGATCGTTTTTATGCACCGCCGTCAAAATGCTACACTACTTTTGGACTGGGGTATAGCGTATAACACCAAAACAATGCTCAACAACGAGCATACTCCTAAGTTTGGAATGGTATTTAGTAAAAAAAAAATCGTGAAATTAAATCGGGGAGATCAGGTAAAGTTTGGTTGCCGAGTGTAAAGACGTAGAGATCTTAAGTGCACTTCGATACAAGCCGAATCATTCATGCATTTTTTTCCTCTTTCTCTTTCCCTCTCTCCCTCTCTTTCTCTCACACACACTCTACTCAAATGTTTGATGTCAGTTTTTTTTTTCTCGAGGTCCTCATGGAGACAGAATTCATTTGAATCCCAAAACGCAACTCCACGAGAGAAATATGCAAAAATTTTGGTGTTTGCAGTACACCAAATTCGAGTAGTCGGAACTTTTAAAGTGATGCAGACTTTTACCTTATTAAAAATTCTCTCTATCACAAAATTCGTTCACGTACGTGAAATGTTCACGTGAAATGTTCACGTGAAATGTTTACGTCAAGTTTACGTTTAACAATTTATAAGTTTACGTCAAATTAATCAAGTTTACGTCAAATTAATCAAGTTTACGTCAAATTAATCAAGTTTACGTCAAATTAATCAAGTTTACGTCAAATTAAAAACAATTTATAAGCCAATTTTTATGACACTTCTTAGAAAAACTGTTCAAATTTACCAATTCAAAAGCGCAAAAATTGTCGCATCTCACTTATTTGGAGTGCGAATGTTCTATGCGGGATAGTCGAAGGTTTGAATTTGTTTCATTCTCTATGAACCATATGAAATTTATTTGCTCATTATCCGTGAAGGTTAATAGCATTTTCCTCAAT
>JPKZ01002633.1:35774-61611 GCA_000803305.1 Toxocara canis | reverse complement strand
TTTTGTCGTTGTTCAGTTATTGCAGTCATTCCTCGCGGCTGCATTTTTGAAGTAAGCTTTATCATGTTCTGCTGAATTGAAATGAACTACTTATTGTTTGGATGTGCGGGGCTGGATGAATGAGGGGAGGAAAAATTGAGTGATAAAATAATTAGGAATCCTTAATGATAATGAATATAATAAATAATAAGTCCGTTCAATTTGTGTATGTGCAAACGCCAATCTGTTCATCTTTCGATGTTATCAGACAAAGAACGGAGAATGAAGCCACTTTTATTTTTGCAAATCACATTGTACAATTTGAGGTTTAGATGTAATCTCAACTGCTTTTTTTGCCTCCTGTAGCACTAGTGTATTTAGCTTGAAAAATTGGCCTCACGTTATTTAAGACCTTAATTAGAGATATTTTAGTTCTATATATAACTTGATCAGCATGCTGGCCATCCATTGCCGAAGCATCCGGGAGTCGAACCCGGGTTTTTTTCGCATATAATTCGAAAGCTCTTTGTATCTTCGTATCATGTATCTTTGTATATGACGTGTGATAAAATTATTATAAAATGTGCCATAAAACGTCTATGTGCCATATTACTGCTTACCATATGCTTTCCGGAAGTCCTTTCTTCGGTGGGATGTCCTGAGAAACGAAAGCTCGTCGAATTCGTTTCGGGTGGAGAGTGCACTTTCTGATATAAAATTTTTATATCACAAAGTTAGAACCAGCTGGCCTTCTTTGCATACAGAAAAAAAGTTTTCATTGGAAGGGTTGCATGAGTGATATGTGACAGTGTCGGCGCACTAGTAGGTAGTCTTTTACGGTCGGAAGACTTTGTGTGGCATTCGTGCGCCATATGAACGATATCTGTGAGTGCCATATTTCAAGCTTTCGCACGATTAGCGTTTCCAATGTGCTATTTTTTCGGCCTGTTCATTTTATGTATCTCGATATGTTGGCTAGACGTTATGATGTATTTGCTCCACTCGTTTCTCATAAATTTTCTTGCCATATTACTTGAAGTTTGGTTATGGGATGCACGAGCAAGTATATTCAGTCATTCGATTGGAGGTCAGAGGAACCATTAAATTCCTTGCGTCTATCTTTCTATCTTTCTTTTCTCTATCCATTCGAGCTCTCGTGAATTTTTTCCTCGTCTATCATAATAAATGAAGATGCACTAAGTTCGCTTTGTTGAGGAAGTGCGTTGCTGATAAAGAATTTTTATCAGACTAGACCATGAAATAACAAGTAGGAATAGGTATCAGAAGGTTGGCACAAAACATGGCAGTTTGGCCTACTTATCAAAGCGATCTCATAAAGTGCTGGCAAATCATAGCAAAACGCCCCCCGTAATGCGTTCGTATCTTCCTTCGTCCAACCGACCGGTCGTACAAATCATTCGCTATGGCTTAAAATTTATTAAGCGAAGAAGAAGCTACAACGATGCCGAAATGCGTCTTTCGTTTGTCGCCAATTACCATCGATCTCATTGGATGTGGGAGTTGTTTTGGTGCCGTAGTTAATATTAGGAGTTACTGGATTACTACAGATGTGACACACTCAATATGCGTTTTAAAATATGCGAATTTAATAAGTATTGCAGTAAGGCGTATTGTTTCCGATAGTTCGTCACTAAGACAACCCTTCGGAGTACTAGTCTATGCGATCGGATCGTCAGTTTGTGTACACTCAGCCATAGAAATGCGCCACCATGTGCATTAGAGCTTGGCAACGATTCATGACCATCCATATTGATCATGTTCGCTGTAATTCTCATTGTCTTATCAATGCGTGCATAAGCAAACCCAAGGGTAATGTGTTATTTGCATTGCAACATTCTTTCGTTCATGTGGAAATCATCGGTATGCTAATATATTAATACATGCAAAGGGATGCAAAAGCAGCTGTAATTTCATAGATTCCCGTATCGATGCAGCTGACAACCATGCTCTCGCATGATTGTTTTGACCGGTTTCGGAACGCCTGGTGGTCAGCCTGCTGGCGATCCGTTGGGTAAGCAGCCGAGAATCGAATCCAGTTCTTCCCGCATGGGAAGCGGGAGCTCTATCACTGAGCTACTGTCCGCCCATATAAATACATGATTAAGTCATATTGCTGTATGGAAATATGTTTATAGTCGCAATCATAGAGGAGCTTTTCCAATTGTTGTTTAGTTGTTCGATACATCGTTTTTTTAAAATATGGTCGTTGATGCCGTTCGTTTTTAAAAAAAACTTTTTATTTGGGTTTTTCAAAAGTATTGTTTAGAAATAGCATAAGTCAGTAGAGAAACAATTTATTGAATGATATCGCTGGTTCACCGACTGCCTATTGATCGAAATAATATTCTTGATGAGTAAAAACATTCGTTATTAACTTCTTTGATAGCATCACTGCTCACATGATTTCGCAATAGGAAACGAAAAGCGTTGTATATGCAATCCGTTTGTAGTCAACGATATCTTGTTATTCGACTTTATGAATAGATCTTGTTGTAAAGGCAGTTTTGCTGTCTATAAGGAAGGATAGTCCAAAAATGGAATCGCATCCTTGGATCGGATGATCCAGTGCACGTGCGTTTCGTCTGAATATTATTCCTTGTATCGTGGCATCCAGAGCGTTGACATCTCTACGTCGGACATTCTCATGAGATGATTAGGACCAGCTTTAAATCTAACAGTTCAGAGAAATATATTAACGCAGCGTAACAAAGTAAAAGATCTCTCTCGTTGTCATTTTGCACTTCGAAAATGTCCGAACTGGAAATTTTATGACATTATGTCTCTTTTCATGAATTTTGTGTTTGGAAAATAGCATTACGGCCGGTTTGGATATTATATTAGATAAGCTGCTTCGGGGAAGGAGTTCAGCTATTATGAACAGCGACGACCAGCAAAGCGCGGCCGGCTGTGCACAATATTTGAGAGGAACCCATTAACAACCAAAGAACTGAAGCCACCTGAATTTTAGTTTAAAATTTATTCTAATTCGCATTAAGGGTATTGGCGAGATATTTCCACTCGTTCATTTTGTATTCACGCCTAAAATTTGCTGTGATACAGCCGCTTAATTGCAGAGTGTCAACAGTTTAGCAAAAGACCACTGGAGAACGTGAAATGTTTCGAGTCGAATTTCTCATTTATCTGCGTGCACAGCCGGCTGTAATTTCTGGATTGCCATGAGCACCAATTGAATAGTGATTGCAAAATGGATGGATGCATTTCAGTATGTTAAGCAGCACAACGTATTGTTGCGCATTAAGAGCATTACGAATGAGAGGAATGTGCAGGGCGATCGGTCGGTCGGTTTATATGCCCCTAGATGGGACGTGTGCACTGTGTATAGCAAGCAATGTGTGATGTGCAAATGTGAGTACGAGAGGCGGAGCGTTGCAGCATTTGCTCTTTTTTTTCGTGGCGTTGAATGAGGCGAACGCGTTGCGCTGTCTCATCTAGTTGCCGTACCCCAGAGTGCAGCCAATCTTTCTCACTGGATGTTGACGTTTTTTTTTGTTTGTGATTTGCTTGCATACGAACCATTTCAATTTCGCGGATAGCCGAAAACTTTTCCCCGAATGCGTCCGTCTAGTTTGGTAGTGAGATTTCGTATTAGTTTGGCCACGCAAAGATGCGCGCCTCATCTCTACACATCTGGCACGTAGTGTGCTGCTTTTGCGCTGAGACAGATGCGCCCTTGGAAGAGTGCGCCAGAGGGGCAAACAATGGGCAGCCAGCACGGCTATCGATCCAAGCTAACGCCATAAGCTTGTTCGTTTAGCGGCGCTGTGCTACTAGGCGTGCAAGGCAAGCTTTTGCGCGTGTCGCCGCTTGCGGCTTATTATGTGTCACGCGTAGCTGCTGAGGTCGTCTTGGGTTTGTGGATTCTAGCAGCGAGCAGCTAGCTAGCTAGCTAGCTTCAAGCTTGTGATCGTCGATTTAATTGCAGGCAGGCAGGCGGTCTTAGTATCGGATGACAGATCCCGGAGCAGAGGGCATCGAATCGGCGGTGGCAAACCCAAATCCATCACAGCCAGCCGCCGACAACAGTCAACACTCGAACAAGGTACTGTGATCGATTTTCGTTAGCCTAGACCTCACTAGGCTCATTTCGGTGGTTGGCGCAAAGCGCACTGGCCAGTTGTCACATCCATCCGTCTGTCTCTATCTCTCAGTGTTGCGATGTCTTCATCGCCCGAGAGGCCGCCGATCCGACCCTCATCAATCGCGTTGCAGGGCGAGAGTAGCGCGAGTTTTCTTCGGGCCGCTCGTGCGGGTAATCTTGATCGGGTTCTCGAACTTTTGCGATCGGGAACTGATATCAACACATGCAATGCGAATGGACTCAACGCGCTACATCTGGCCTCCAAAGAGGGCCATCATGAAGTTGTGCGTGAGCTGCTCAAACGAAAAGCCCTGGTCGATGCAGCCACAAAGGTCGTTAATTCGTTTTCCTTGTGAGCATATCTTTACTGGTAAATAACATGCAAGTGACCTAGGGAATTATATCATGCAAATGACCTAAGCACTTCTTGCGGAAGACAGATAACTACTAAAAGATGGAGCATATGATTAAATAGTGGATTTCTGGTTTGTCCAGACAAAATGTTTTGCGTTTAAAAATTTCTTTTCCAGTCAAATTCAAAATGTTAAAACAAAAGCTGAAGTACTTTCTTTCCTTCGAAAGCAATAGAAGTAAATGGAACATGAAATATGAGATCAACGGTGTGATATCAACCGAGCGCATTAAATCATGGTCGTAACAACTTTTGTTTTAAACTTAAGCACACTGCTTATGTAGCTTCTGGAATCGTTAAAATAATATCTGGCTCAAGGAAATAATTCTTCTGCTGAAAACGAACTTTGAAATGTGGGTTTTTAAAATGGAAGCTTGGAAGTTGATAGCAAATAGTCCTCTTTTTCACAAACGATACAAACGGTCTGTGTGTTTAAACGGGAGATTGCAAACAGTTGTTTCGGTGAATTTAGTAACGCGTTTTTCCTTACCCCTAGCAGTTCCTTTCCACTCAGCCTTCTCCTCATCCCGAATTTTGAAGCGTTTTCCCAAATGCAGATTTTATCCAGAAAAGAAATTTTTTTGGAAGCTTCGCATTGGTCATCCCACCAACATTGCTGCCAGAATAAAAATCGGATAAACTTGTCGATGATATTGCTAATCGAAAGCGTTTTTTTTTTACTTAAAGTTAGTCGGTGATCCTGTGAAACAAAAACCGTTTCCTAGAGCTGTCATGCTTGTTGCGTTTATTATCCTCCATTAGCAGCCTCATTTATTAATTTTGTAATCAACGATTAATTGCTAAGAGAAGTTGTTATTCATGTCTTACACGGTACTCTACATAAGGTTTACGTAAGATGCTGAGATGTATGAAAGAGTCAGCGTTAAGACGTGTTGTTTAAATGAGAGGATTGTATGGGAAGCGAATTTCAGAAGGGTAATACAGCGTTGCATATTGCCTCATTGGCAGGCCAGGAGTTAATTGTGACGATTCTCGTTGAGAATGGAGCGAACGTAAACGTGCAATCATTGAACGGTTTCACGCCGCTCTATATGGCTGCACAGGAAAATCACGAATCGGTTGTGCGATATCTGCTCGCACATGGCGCAAACCAAGCACTTGCCACCGAAGTAAGCATTACTTATCAAACAGGGATTATCCCCTCTTCCAGATTAACATTTCCTACTTTCAGCAAGTTTACCAATAATCGTTGCTGTTGTCAGAGAGCATAAAGTCACTTCCGGCGAATAGGCATATCAGTTTGCGCAGCGAAACGTTTGATACGTTCAACGTTTTGCTTTTTTTTTATAAAGTTTTGGTATTGCTGAGTGTTGTAACGAACATTTAACGTTATTAATGTTGCACGCTAAGCCTAGCAAGCTACTCATTAACAAGTTGCGCTCATATTCTTATATTTTTAATGATGCGATATAGCTTTGGCCGAATTTTCATGAATACTTTACGTCTTATTCTCGGGGTGCGTAAGATGCACGAGATTATTTGGTTGTCCAGGTTTTGGGTTGTCCAGGTAAGGTTGGGTTGTATCCGGGTAGGATTGAGGTTGTAATCATCAGCTAAGCAGGCGGCTCTAGGGATGAAAATTTTAGGCATTTCGCCTCTTAAACGAGCACATCAGTTTTTAGAGTATGGATCCGATTGTTTGCCATAATAGCTCTCCATGCGAATTTTAGTTGTAGCAGCGTTGTGAAAATGATGTTCTGATTAATATAACTCTCACATAGCGCTTATTGTTCTCCTCTTTTTTTCATCAACAATATAATTAAAGGCTTGCAAAAAGCGTTTTTTTGCCGTGTGAAAATTTGCCAATCAAAGCAGAGACTTGTTACGGTACATAAATAATTACGGTATATTACGGTATTACGTTATTATGGTAAATAAATCGTAACTTGTCACATTCGATAAACACAAACTAATGTGTATCATTTTCAAACCATTTCGCTACGTGGCATCATTCCCCCTAGGCATCTTTTTCCGCAGTATGATACACATTCTAGCTTGCGACGATTTGTGAAGGTTGACAAACCAGCAATAATTGGCTGCTATTTCGTTGCGCATATGCTCAATTGCAGCTCTCTAAACGCTTTGACTCATTAGCATAGATCGATCACTTTGAAGTGATCATCTTTGACAAATCAATTTCAAGTGACAAACGACCAAGTTGTAATACATTCGCATAAGTCTGTCACACTTGAATGGCTCGTGTAATAGATCCATATATGAATGAATACTGGAGATGTGGGCAGCTGTTGCAAATGAATCGCATTCTGCAATGGATGTTGCTGTGCAAAAGGTTAAAGCGTTTTAACGGTGACGCGCCGAGCTCAGATAACCTTCGTACGGCTGATTTGCATTTATATAGTCGCAGTCGCACATCTGCATAAATACCGTATAATCTCTAACAGAAGCCGGAAGGTTTATGGCGTTTTCATTCAGTGGGAGTCCAGTTGAGCTTACAAAGTGATTTATAACTCGTCCGTAGTAGTGAATTAACAGCACTGTTAAACTTGCCGGGCTATGCTTTCTTCTTTCTGTAAAGAAATTATATTTGCAAAATTTTTGAAAACTCGATTAGTTGAATAAGGGCTGGACAAAGGCGGTTTATGTGAGGATTATACGATATATTGTTGCTGAAGAGCACAATTGACAAGGTCAAAAGGGTATTCAGGGCGATAATCTCGCGATCTTGAGAGGTGCAAGTAATTCGGGATTTGTTTGGCTGGCTAGCTTTTTAGAATCCTCGAGGAACCCATATTGCCTCAACTTAGATCACTATGAATATATCCACAGTTCGAACACTGTAATTGTGAGCTTAATCACCACATTCTTTTTGGATGACGTCATTAATTATTTTTACGGAAATATGGTCCTTTTTTTTAATGCAGTTCTCTTTTCCTAACAGTCGTTCATTTGGATGTTACAAAATACTTCATCCGTCCGAGTAGGTTGCGTGTATTGCGGGTGTTTTTTTTTTTGTTGTGCAGCCAATGTTTTGAAGTGTAGATGGCTAGTCGACAATATAGACGAATAGAGAAGAATGCGACTAGTTGTGTAAGATCAGGGCTGTTTTTGCACTCTGCACTAGCGTTGTTTATGGCTGCAACGCTGCAAACTGGTGTTAAGCCAACGGTCATTACTACTGTACTGAATCGTACACTCTCGTTCGCTATGCGATACAACCTCATCCGGTTGCACTACGATATACCGCACACCGTGTGAGGTGATAATTGCAAATGCGACAGATCCAGCTAGCAAGGCGGTCGACCAATTTTATTAAGCATCTAGTTGTATGGTTGAGACGAAACATGGCCATATTGAGTGCACCTACTCAATGATTTATAACCGTTATGAGCGCGACACCAACGAAACGAATCTTTTGTGCAGTGCAAGCTATATTCGATTAAACAATTTATTTTGCTTCCTAGCTTTTGAAAAAAAAGAGGCAATTCGAATGGCTTCTGACACATTGGTTTTGTTTGCAAGACATTTTATAAGATGCGATCAGCACAGCTTTGCGGCAAAATCGAAGGTTGCAGATTTTTTTTTCGCATGTTCAACGAGTCGATACAGTAAAACTGCAAGTGGTCAAGGTGCACTATAGTGGTGCAGGCTATTGAGAATGGGAAAAGGCGCATAGGTCGGATATTGTGATTACAGGATGGTTTCACACCGTTGGCCGTTGCGTTGCAACAAGGTCACGACCGAGTGGTGGCTTTACTTCTGGAAAATGATACGCGAGGTAAGGTGCGATTACCTGCACTACACATCGCCGCTAAGAAAGACGACACGAAAGCGGCAACACTTCTTTTGCAGGTGACATTTGCTTTGTTACGCTACGTGTAGCACTTTTACGAGCGCAAACTCATCCTACTTTCATCGAGTAACAATGTCCAGAACTGCCTGATGAAGTAGACGTTTGTACTATCGTATAGGAGAGTGGGTTTTACTTTTCGTCGATACTGATAGTGTAGTAAGTGCCACTCGTGTAAAATCCTAATTACAGCACTGTTGCTGGTAATAGTAATTGCTGGAGTGAGTCATCGCTGCTTGAAGCAGACTCTTAAAATGTTCACAGATTTTACAGCTTTCATATTACACTGCATGAATGTTGTTGGAGTGGGCAACCTGCTTAAAGCTGTGTGCGATGTTTAGCGGTGCTGGGTATTGAGAATGGTAAGCGGGTATATTAGTATCATTCTCAAAAAAACAGCTACTGAATTTTCGTTCCGATTTTTTTTGATCCTCAGAAATTCGCGTATCCCCGTTGCATTCTGTAATTTTTCAACCAAACACCACAACAAATTGAGCACACCATTGAAAGTGAATACGAACGAACGAAATCGATCGTTTAAATTGCTCATCGTTGGAGTGTTGTTGTTGGTCGCACTTGGTTGTGCTGCTGTGGTGCTGTTGGTTGTTTGCAGCGTCATAAATTTGGAAACAAATCGCATTTATGTTGGGCGTGCTTTATGATAGAAATATGTGAAGGGCAACAACGTTCATCGTTGTATGATAAGTCAGCGAGCAGATATGCTTCATTAGCTGTATGGTGGGCGAAGGTCAAAACACGGATTGGCTATCACCTTGATTGGCCATCTCTGGCTAAAAGAAAAAAAATTGATGCACTGCTTTATGATGCTAACACTGCGCTAGCTGAACGGTGCAGATTTGAGAGCGCAAGCAGGCAATCGAAACTCATTTCGAGGGTGGGCTGAGAGATGGTCTGCAGCGCAACGTTTGCTATGGGGTATGGGCTAGACGGCTTGTGACAGAATTGCAGTAGCGAATGAGAGAGGAGGTTATTGATTTCAGAATGAGCATAACGCGGATGTGACCTCGAAAAGCGGCTTTACCCCATTGCACATAGCTGCGCATTACGGCAACGAGAACGTCGCGCAGCTGTTACTCGAGAAGGGCGCTAACGTCAACTACCAGGCCAGGCACAACATTAGGTATATATCCATCCTACACTCCGGATGCGCATATACTTATGTGTTTCCATTAAACACATCATAGGCTTCCTCCACAGTGCATCCAAGCCACTGCCCTCAAAATTTTATGGCTTGTTTGGATGCACGACTTCGTATGAACTTCAAAATCGATGTTCCCTAGAATTTAGTCTCCTTTGTTCCCTTCTCTTCCTTGAAGACCACACAATTTTCCCACCAAATTCAGTAACCCATTCATGATAAGCTTTCTTTTTGCGCGATGACAGATGCTGAAATACTCACGGTTTCACTCAAGAGGTTTACGATATAAACGGTAAACTTATGATGGTCGAGTCAGCGAACATGACACACTCATTCGGCTTCTCATTCTACATGTTCCTTCCTCGGTGATATCACGCGAAAAATTAGCACGATACATAAATCAGCTACCATTAATGCGGCTGACATTAAATCGGCTAACGTTAGGTTTAGTACTGCTTCTTTATTTCAAAGCACGAAGCGTATATATAGGTAAATGAACCTCTGTTACAACTTGAACTGTCGATGTCCCAAGTTGGCAACTTATCGTCGAGAAACACTGGGTTACGCTGGCGTTGGGAATGATGTAGAGGGAAGGAAGAGAGCTTTTCCTACTCAGATTTATAGGAGAGTAGCAAGGTTTAGATGGCGAAATTTTTGCATGGGGATGTGCGTTGTATCATACGAGAAATGGGCATTATCAACTCATTCGCAGTTGACAGTGATGCTTTCTAGTGTGAAACTTTGAATGCAAATCTCCTTATCATGTTTTGCAAATTTATCAGGTTATCGCTCGAGTATCATCGAATATGTATCTGAATACTTTTTTTCTTCGTTATTTGCTTATGTGCTCTAATTAGAGTGCTTCAAGTTCTCAAGTTCTCGTCTATCAAGTTCTGATCTATGTTTTGTTTTCATTTTCAAATACCAGCGTAGTTCATGAACAGATTTGCACCGCTGTTAGCGTTTGTGCGTTGAAAAGCATTTCCTGGATTTACGTTTTTTTTCTACTGTACTTTTAGAATATCCTTCTGCTTTATCAAACTTTGATAAGCATATCTAAATTGACTACAAGCGAAATGAATTGACCGGTAAAAGATAGCGAGAAATATTATTTAAGCGTCAGCATGAATAAAAGTGGTCGTATTTAAGTAGTTATTAGCCGGGTTTATATCTTGAAGCGAACAACGCAATGAAGAGGGAGAGTCTATTCGACGGGCACACTTGGGAAATGTTATATGTAGAATCGACAGGCAACGTTGCAGAGCTCATTTAGCTTGCCAAACCGATAGCCACAAGCTACAGTTGCATTGTCATTTTGGTGAACTTTATGCTAGTTCAACAATCGCAATAATTACACAAAATGAGCCCTGCAAAATGTGAACTTTGCCTTGCACCATCCGAGATGTATCATTTGTGCTTAGTGTTGTATGTAGCAATTACTGACCGAAAACATCGTTGATAATGAGTGCAAGAGATCATGCAAACGGAGTGTTGTTTATCTCAAAGGTTTTGCTACACATCTCCAGTTCATCATGTGTTGTCTTTCAGATAAAAGATAAGTAGTCATATTCAAAACGTTGATGTTCGTTACAAAACTTTATAGTGAATTGCATATGCTAATTTCCGTTACAAATGTGATTTGTTGTTGAAAAACGAGGGGATTCGTAATTATTCGCTTACAAAGAACTCATTTATTTTTGCAACCATTAATAGTTTGCAAGGAGCGTGCTGTTCAATATTCCAATGCGTCATCATAGCTGAACGATAGCACTGGCATTCGTCTTAGGTGTATTTTGCTCAAATTTCTATAGAAATAAATTTATAGTCCTCTTCACGTCGCGACGAAATGGGGTCGAGCCAATATGGTCTCTTTGCTTCTGGCCCACGGTGCGGTAATAGACTGTCGTACACGAGATCTTTTGACGCCGTTGCACTGTGCTGCCCGTTCTGGACATGATCAGGTGGTCGATCTTCTACTCGAAAAAGGAGCACCTATCAACGCCAAAACCAAGGTACTGATAGCACTCACTATTTAGAGACCTTTAGAATCCTTGCTAACTTGTTTACACTCTTAATAGTTGCACTGGAGAAGTGCGCTGTTAAGCTCAAAGCTCTGTTTGTGAATTTTTAAAATGAATTGCTAACTGGGAGCAGGATTGCTGTTTCGAAAAAAATGTAATCTTTGTCGTCATTCTTGTCTAGAAGTCTTTATTCCTCTAAGCATAATATATTATAATCAGAATATGAAAAATAAACAAAAGGTTGTTAAAAAGATGCGGTCGCGATGATTGAAAGCGAATGTCGATTAACCTTAAGCTCGTAGGTTTTTCTGAGATCGATATTGTTTATTCGATTTAAAAATCAGCAAGCGCTCCATTCCATGCTCAAATGGCCCCAAAAAGGAAACGAATGATAGAATGATAAACTGAACTTAAGTTATGGACTTGCGGAAACAACCAAAAGCTTTGCTATCATGACAGATTAAATCGTTCATAATTAGAGCGCATTTAATTGAATGCCTTATTAGAGAAACCTCTAACAATTTTGAAACGTAGGTAAGTCAGAGAGGCAACATCTAAGCGATTGCACATCGAAAATATGCAGTCGAATTGCGTAGTTCGGACTGAATGAACCGGGAAAAGTTGTTTAAAATGTTATTCTCGCTAATCAGATCGCAATTTTCCACCATTTCTATTTCTGATTCCAAAAACGGTGATCAAACTGGATGAAACAGGAATCCATGCGCGTGTGATGGTCATCGCCCTAGCGAAACGTCTTACTTCTCTGCATGGCAGTCGGCAGCGAATATAACGTTGATGACATTTATAAGCTCGTTACTGAAATAGATGGCGACGTTGAGCAGTGGTTTCACCTTCGGAAGCAATTCTGTTTTTAGAATGGTTTGGCACCATTACATATGGCGGCACAAGGTGACCATGTGGACACGGCACGTATTCTCCTCTACCATAGAGCACCGGTCGATGACGTTACCGTCGATTATTTGACACCGTTGCATGTGGCCGCGCACTGCGGACATGTGCGTGTGGCGAAGTTGCTTCTTGACCGAAATGCCGATCCGAACGCAAGAGCACTCAACGGATTCACACCGCTCCATATTGCGTGCAAAAAGAACCGAATCAAAGTGAGCATATTTACTGTGAGCTAAGCCGTTCAAGCAAATCATTGATTTCCCATAAACGTTATAGAGTGGGACAGACGTGATAGCATGGAACTGGGAAAAATTGGAGGGGATGTGGGACTGCTTATGGAAGTAAACGTAGGGCTGAGCTGCCATTATGCAGGTCGCTGGGGGTCCGGCTTGTATCAAGTGTTGCAAAGAAAGACGCTAAAGGTTGCAAATTTCAGTCTTGTACTTCGTTGTTTTCTTTTGACGTTTTTGTATTGCATAGAAGAAATGAACGGCAGCAGGAAAAAACGGTAGAGGCGGAAGTGGGTCTAAGAATGGTTAGGACTTATTTTGAAGTTAGCTGGGCATCTGTTGTGCAGATCTCGTTGTAAATATGGAGCAGTTATAAGTTGCGATGTCCCCAATGTTTAAAGAATGACCACTTGGATTTTATTGCTTCACAAAAATTTGAATTGTTTTTTCGTTATTTGTCGTAAAAGATTTGTTTAGGTGGTCGAACTGCTTCTGAAGTATCACGCAGCTATTGAAGCAACGACGGAATCTGGCCTCTCTCCTCTGCACGTCGCTGCCTTCATGGGTGCCATCAACATCGTCATCTATTTGTTGCAACAGGTTCGAATGCTTTGGAAACGTGTGCAGTTTTCAGCTTACTCTGGAAGCTTGCCTGTTGTTTCTTTTGCATATCATTTCTGCGCAAAACTACTGATTGACATGCAGAACGCTTATGAGCATAATGCAATTTGAAATGCAATTCTCCAGCTGTTTTGTAAGTCGCATTAGCAGATGTAATGGCAACTTCTGGCGTTCGTTCCCTAATGCAAACGAGACGATTATGTCGCATATTGCAAACGGTTAATTTGAGGTATTTGGGAGAATTGATTAAAATAGGCGATTAAAAAATTAAAATAGAGCGCTTACTGATAGCGAGCTTTTTCCCCTGAGGAGCATCAAACAAGCGACTTGCTCGCCGCAAATTGGCTCATTGAAATTGTCTGCTTTTCGCAGCTTCCATCATGCGCACATACCTCACTAGGCGTCCTAGATGGCTTAGTTCTAGTGGTCTAGAGCTTTATTTCTACTGTACTGCTTTCAGATTAGTGAGGGGGGCATGTTTTGCATTTGTGAGCATAGAACGATTCTCATCTTATATGAATCATGGAAAAGTGCTGCTGTGCTAATTACATTCAATTGTTCGACGCACATTCACTAGCACTTTCAAAATTGGCCAACCGAATGGACTACGAGTTGTTCCTCTGGCAGAATTTTCGCTCAATTGCGAAAAGGCGTGCACTGCAACTGGATTGTGCATCATCGGAGATTCATTTCGGAGTTTCAAAACATTGCACTTTCATGTGCACAGGGCATACACACACTCAAGCGATTTGAATGCGCTTCTTTTCGATAGCAAAAATGCACATTCCCCTCAGTTTCGTACGCCTGAAAACTGTTATATTTTTTCTGTTGCTCATGCTTTCAAAGTTACCTTACTTTTGTAAATTACAGTCGTATTTGTTCTATAAGATTCTACATTAAAGAGGAAAGTACTATATGGCATTGAGTAAGGAGACGACAGTCTCCTTAAAAGTAGGGAAAAATAAAAAAATCTGTGGCATTTTATTCAGAGAAATATGCTGTTTTGTTAAATGCTCTGTCAAACGAAATTCTTCCGTTTTATGGCTTGGAAATGGTTTATGCATTATAATATATATGTATCTGTATACATATATATACGTATATAAATGTAATATGTGTATTTATATACGTTATGTATATTTACATGTATACATATGTATATGTATATACATGTAATGTATATACATACACTAGTATATAAATGTATATATACATATTAAACCATTTTTGCATATAAATATATATACGCATACATGCTGTATGTATATATATGTATATATATACATATATATATACATATATGCATATACATATATACACTTGTACTTATGTATATATAAACATATATATAAATGCACATACACATATATATACATATATATAATATAAATGCGTATAATGTGTATATGACAACCCGTATTACCGTCGGTTTTTTCTGATGAGCGGAAATGGATCGTTCGATTTTAAAGTGGCGCATAGATAATTTAGACATTGCCGTTGTTGAGTATTTAATTGCGCATACAGCGGTTGTTGGGAACGTGTGATTATGGCTATATTTGTGACACCAGTAGAGCGATGCGTTAACGGTAAACCTACAATGAGGCGTGATGCTTTTAGCCTTACTCGGAGGACACATCCGCCATATATTCGTCCACAGTGACCTTTCGGCATGCCAATTGCACATCATAAAAGTTTTATGCTTGTAATATGCAAATTATGGATTTCATCGTAATACTCATTTGTAATTTCGAACCATCGGTCCTTTTAACGTTGTTTTATGTGACACTCTCAGCTAATCTCCGGAAGTCGAGCTCGACCACTAGGATAGATACAGTTTGTGAAAATGTTCATATCTGTGATAATGGGTGCAAGTTGATGTTCATAGGAGAACGCGGTTAACTCCTCCTTTGGAGGGCAGTATAAATGAGGAATAGTGCGAAGAAAATTGAATCGTGAGGCCGTTTGAAAAAAAAAAGGAAAAAATTGGTGCCAGTTGAGAAATAAAGGCGTGCATGAGTTCATTTTCAGAATCGCCAACGGTAATTGACTCGATTTTTTGAGCATATATGGGATAATCAGGAAACGAGAAATGCTTTGTCTGGACTGTCATCAAAGTGTTATGGGCGCGTGGATGATTTGTGCAAAATGCTTGAAACTGATCTAAAAATAGTCTAGTCGAATAAACAAACGTTTCCAGCGACATTTCTTTCCAGTTTTTTCAATTTTAGTTTCATAAAACCATGTAGCATATTCCTACAAGGGAATTTTTCCTTTAAAACTTCTGGTGGCCGTTATGCATAAAACCATCGGCACCACGTATCGTAATCATTTCGAATTCTCTTCGATGTTGGCGTCACAGTGAGATGAGCATAGATTCGAACTTACAATTGAGCAGTTTTAAATTTGAATGGCATGATTTATAGGAGAAATTCTGGCAATCCTTACTACATTTCCGGTGAAGTTTTAGTGCTTTGTAGGGCGCCAATGCAGACGTGGCGACGGTGCGCGGTGAGACCCCATTACATTTGGCTGCGAGGGCCAATCAGACGGATATCGTGCGTGTGCTTCTACGAAACGGAGCTAAGGTAGACAAGCCACTAGCTGTCATCAGGCTAATATCCATCAATTTCACTTTTATTCCATACGAAATTCTTTGTTTTTGAATTTATTGCCTTTACTTGTAAAAAAAAATCACTGCAATTTTTTGGTAGGACATGATGTCATCTTCGTCGATATTAAAGATTTCATTACCTTTCTCTGTGTGAACGTTTTTATTTTAATTTCTAATTGTTCACAAGGCTTTTTATCAGAGAAGTATGTGAATAGGTCGCTTCCCTGTTAAGTGATACCCAGTTCAATCAAAAGCGTATGGAAAAGCGGCCTTGTGTCTTATACTTCCCTACTCGCAATTCTTTGATGCTCATACACTTCTTTGGCCAATTTCGGCACTTAGTTTAGTGTTATCTTTCGATGCTGACAATTGTTATGGTGTGCAGTTGTTTATTTTGTAACTGTTTAAGGTTGGCCCCTGAATTAAGGTGCATACAGCTAGTAGATGTGGTGGTGGAAAGTTTCTGTGTATGTTATGTTTTGCAAATGATTTCGCAGAAAGATGCGCTAGGAAACAGGTTCTTTAAGGTTGATGCTGCTGCACGAGAGTTGCAAACACCATTGCACATTGCATCACGACTTGGCAACACGGATATCGTTGTACTACTGTTGCAAGCGGGTGCATCACCCAACTCCGCCACGCGGGATCAGTATACTCCGTTGCATATCGCCGCTAAGGTAATACTAAATCTTCCGGCTTTCTTTTTTTTCTTAGTCATTTGCGAGATAAACTCCTTATTTAAAACTTTTTATCGACTTTGGTTATCCACTAGAGCCCTGCGCTGCTTTTATTATATTCTCCGTTCACGAATAATCTCTTCTTTTACTAAGGTCGGATCGTCAACAGAAATTTTTCTAAAATCTTTGTATTTATGGTTTATTTTATGCTATTAGAAAGCATTATACAAAGGACTACACTAGCCAAGATAGCGTTATGATAAATCGCGCATTACGCCTTCGAAAAGTGTTTCTGAATTCGTCGAGAGCGCCTATCGAGTAACTTGCTATAGCTATAATCAGTACGCGTCATTGAGTGGTGCTCAAGATTCAACCTTTATTTTCAACTCTCGTGATTGTTTTTTTTTCATCCCAGTTACGCGCAGTTGTGTTAGTCTTCGTTTATTTCTTTACCTTCAACTTGTTTTCTTTATCGCTATTAACATTTCCATATTCATTGGTTGCCCGTTTGCATATGGCACGATCGATCATCTCATGCACTAAACATTCGCTTTTCATGTTCCGTTTCCGTTTATTCAGTAAATGCAATGAAATTTGTGAACTTAAAGCTTTGCAAAGTCAGTGGATAAAAAATTGCACTGTCGATGAGATATGAACATTTATTTTGCGATTGACGATAAAACGTTTGCACTTCAACCCGTTGCGCTATCGCTGGTAATTGAATGCTTCCGTATTTTCAAGTGCAGTGCATAGTATCGAGTATCCGCACTGCGCAAATCATGTCTCATATCATAAAGATGATTTCTTTTCATCTACAACAGACATCGACCATTCCTCGCAAGCTGTTTTCATGTTCGCTAAGATGGTTGTCGAAGTAATTGCTTTTACCATACCTTACGAGTACACTGGCTGGTTACATATACTTAAAATAATTTTACACAATGCGATCATTTCTGAAATTTGCGTCGTTTGCATGTGCTGCGTAGTTAAAGATATGATTCATTGCTAATATCTAACAAGTAGAAACTCGCCTATAGCTGCTGCCATTAACAAATGCAGCCAATTTAGGATGCATGAAAGAGGTGCGGGCCTATTAATTATCTCGTGCCGTTGATTGCTGATTACCGCGCATCTGGTCGCGACCAATACGCGGGGATTCTATTTCATCGTTTCTTTTGTTTTTTTTCTCTCCATCTCTTTAATCGCTGGGGAAAATATTTTTAGCGCTATGTTCAGCTTTTGTCGGCATTTACTTATCAAATCAAGGGATGGTATATGGCACTGATCGGATATCTAAATATATTTTATAAAATAATACTCATCGTGTTTCCGTAGAACTTTCTTTGATTCCCATTAAAGATCATAGCCATATTTCAAGTTTCGCCTTAGCAAATACCTCCTGAAATCATTTCCTAAACCTTTGCCCCTCATTATCTTTCTGCATTGATGATTTGAAAATTTCCAATACAAAAGTTTAACTCCATTGAATGGTACGATAGCCGAATCTTTATTGTTGGGATTTAATTAAAACACTATTAATGTCGCTTCTCGAGCGCATAATTAACAGGTACAAATTGGTTACAGATCGCATGCAGTATATTAATTTACGGCATACAAATTTTGTCGCATCGTTTTGGAATAAGGCGCAGACGCCTAGAGCTTCAGAAAGATTCAATTCCTCTATATTTTATGCCGAAACGCTTGATCGTTTAATAAACAACACTGCTCATCTCGTTCTCATACCAAAGCGTACGCTCTTGCGTCCTACATTCGAGGAACCCAAATAGTGTTTTCCAAAATGATAGTTCGAAGAGGGGAATATTAATGTGTAGGAATTTACTGCCATTACGATGTGATGCTCGTTGAGGACCGAGATAGCGGTATTCATTGTTATCCTTGTCCACCTTACAGTGTACATCTTTCTTTCGATGGTTAATTAGCTCTTATCTAATGGTTTTTTTCTTTTTGATTAATCAGTTATTCATGTAACACCTCGAAATTGCATGTGCCATTTCTTTGTTTTTTTTTCCATGATTGCTTTTTTGGTTCACCATTTATTACAACAATTTAACCGAACAGTATTCTTGTCAGCAAAAACACTTTCGCTCTTTCTCTTCAGATTTATGTACCTTTGTCAATCTGCACTTGCGAAGCGCTTCACATCAATCATATCGACATCATGATTTGATGACATTTTTGCTGTTTGTGCATTTCTAATGATTTGAATCGAAATATTGAAAATTTACTAATGAAACTCCCAACTTCGTCCATATACGCGTTTTTAAGTTCATTCATCACCCTACTGTTTATCATAGATAGACCCTTGAAAACGTCTTAATTGGGCCCAATTAATGAGTTCTACAGTAAGAGATTTTAAGGGGTTTCACAGTTCTAATATACGAGGAAAAGTGAAGAAAGCTATTTGTTAGCTGAAGATTCGTACGATCGATCGGTCATTAAAATTAACCATCAGTGCACTCACTGTTAGGCATCTTTCATTATTTTTTTTTGGCATTTTATGAAACCATATGATTTGATGAGATAAAGTATAGGAGTGCGTTCATCCTTCTGCCAGTCGCCGATACGGATCCTTGTTTATATTATTTCTTCCCTGTAAAGAAGTCTTAACGGATCACTAGCAGGCTGACCACCAGGCGTTCCGAAACTGGTCAAAACGATCATGCATGGGCATGGTTGTCAGCTGCACCGATACGGATATCGATGAAATTACAGCTGCCTTTGCATCCCTTTGCATTGCAAAGTAATCTTGAGCAGATTTTGCGTTAGTTCGCCACTTATCGCGATATCTTTCTATATGCGCATCGTTTCAATCTTCAGCATGAATAGCAGAAGATTGCATACGCCCAATAAAGCCTATTGCATATCTTGCAAACGTAAACGATTATATCGACGTTTCACTAACGAGTAGTCAAAAATGCTTTCTTTTGCTCTCGAAGACTAGTATTTCTGCTTAAATTTCACCGTGTTGATTTTTATTTGTTTTGACAACGTTTAATTTGCACTGCACATCATCATGGCACCACCATATTTGCGTGTGTGTGTTTGTGTATGTGTGTGAGTGTGTGTGTATGTGTATATGTCTATCCAACAGTTTCAGCTGAGGAAGTAACTGCTAGAGCTGAAGTCAAATTACAAGTTGAACGATAAATTTTTGAATACGTTATGCACACTTGAATATGCGAGAAGATAGGCGCATTTTGTAGCATGTCAACCGTCGAAATATGACGATCCTTTCATCGAGGAATTATTCGAACAAATGGATTATTTGAAATATGAGTTGATGATTTCATACGTTTTAAGAATTTTTTTTAATCACGTTACAAAATCATTTCGTGTGATCAGTGGATTCATGGATTTCTTCAAGTTCAATAAAATTTTATCCCTTAACTTTAAAATGATTTTCATACTGTAGAAGTAATTCCCAGTTATTTTTTTTCCATATAAGCATTCACATGAATTTTATATGCACGTTGATTGTCTCCCACCTTCAATGGATTAACTTTTCGATTGTTCTAGTTCAGTGCTTTCACACTGTGCGTACCCGAAGAAGATCCTGGTGAATTGAATTCTGTTGCATGGGTCAAGTCATTCTCTCTACCAAATCGAAACGTTAATTGCAATGATCTGAAGCGCATCATTCAGAATTGCCGACAAGCCGTTAATTTTTCGCATTTTTATTTCGCTTTAGCTTCCGCTAATTATCCGTCTTAATTTTGCAACTATAGCATTGAAGCGCTCTTTCACTGATGGTTTTCATTAAACGATGTTTGCCTCTCCACTTTTCCATGTTCGGTTGTTTTTCTTGTTTTGTTTCCCGGTCGGTGTGCTTTACTGTCTTTGAACCAATAGCACAGGTGAGCCCTTCCCTTCCTCTTCTAACATGGCAAATTGACATGCCCCTTGAGGCTTCCATTTCACGAGAGGCTTATCGCTTACGACTTTTCCTCCTCCTCTCCCTTCTCCCTCCATCTACCCACTTCCTTTCCGAGAGGGATGTTCACCTGTCGTCGGCAAGTGGCGATAAAAACATCGAGAGCTTTCCCTGCAACGTGTGGACTTACTAAATAAACAATTTCTTGCACGCGATGTCCTCCCTCGTTTGATGAAGAGTAAACAAATTTGGGAGCACACTTGAATGACCGAGAAAATTTGCAAAAGGAGGCAAGTTTATTCTACAAGATAACTATAACTCGATGCGATAGGGCGTGAACTCTATTAAAATAATGTGCACGTTTGTGTCACATACGTCATACCAGCATGAGTAACCCTTTAGTTGTTGATTTTGCACTTTTGTTCGATATTTAAAGTTTCTTTTTGTTTTTGTCTTTTACGTTTATATTTCGACTGTTTCATAAATGTGCGATTAGCGAAATGAAATAAAAAGTGGAAAAAAAACGTGACGAAACAATGAATCCAATTTTTGTATTGCAGGAGGGCCAAGAAGAGGTAGCAGCAATATTGCTCGATCATGGAGCTGATAAGACCCTCCTAACGAAGAAAGGTTTCACACCATTGCATCTCGCCGCGAAATATGGAAATTTACAAGTTGCGAAACTACTTCTCGAGAGAGGAACACCAGTTGATATTGAAGGCAAAAACCAGGTCACATTCTTTTACTTGTTTTAACTTTTTCACTGAGCATAAAAGTCTTCAGGAGCATTGAAATGAATCTGTTAGAAACTAGTAGGTGCAAGAGTTTTTATGAATAAAAACGACTATGTTAAGGAGAAGATAACCATCCACTCTTGGCAGAACGTTTTGCAATGAACTAAGCGAAAGCCGAAGTTGATAAGGAGTTATGCTATGCGCCATGCTAGGTAAATGATTGCAGTAAAGTACTTAACGAATATTTTTTGATATATTAATGAAAGAATGAATTAATTAATTACTGAATTGATGAAATACTTAATGAATTGCAAACGAACGCATATTTTCCTACGCCACATATATACTCTAATTCCTGTGCGTCCCGTTTTTGTGGAGAAAAAAGTTGTTTGTGCGGAAAAGGATATACAGTGCTGTTATAAAGAATAAGGGAATGAATAACGTGTACCGTAGTGAGATAAGGAGGTAAACATGCTGATGAGAGTTTAGTGGAGAACAGCGGTGTGTTTAGCAAGGATTGTTTGTTGGGCCGAAAGAATGTCACCTTGTAAACCCGTGCAACTCGGCTGAATACTCTCTCCGCGTACGTTTGCAGTTTATCGTTGAACTAACACCAGCACGCAAAAGAGAGTACCACCGAAGCGGCGAACGGGCTTGCCGGCAAAACTTTTCGCGGCTGACCCTTAATTGATTGATTTTATTCTCAAAACGGTTACACATATCCCTTTCTCGTTGTCATTCTCCCTTTCTCGTTGTCATTCATTTCGAGTGGAGAGAGGTCTTTTATTCCCACAAGTTTCTTCTTTCTTAACAACCGAAATCAGTATTTTTTGTTCTTTATTTATAGGCCAACTATAGTATAGCTTGCCAAAGAAAAAAACAGTATATCAGACTGTATGATGCTCCTTCTTCGTCCATTTGTGACGAATTTTTATCTAGCAGTTTCTCGAACAATTTTCGGACTGCGTTGGTTCGAGGAAATAACTTCGGCAGCGTTTATAGTGTAGTAAAGCAATTTTGAAGGATATTATTATCTTTAATGTTTATCATAATTTTATGAGGGAAATGAGCACGGATATATAGATCCCCCTTTTAAGACATCTGGTGAAGGGGTTGTTGATGAGGCTTGTGGTTTGGGTGATTTGGAGTTGTTGTATTCGATGACTGTAGGTGACACCGCTACATGTGGCCGCGCACTATAACAACGATAAAGTGGCATTGCTTCTGCTCGAAAATGGAGCGTCAGCACATGCGGCTGCCAAGAACGGGTACACTCCTTTGCATATCGCTGCCAAGAAGAACCAGATGGACATCGCAACCACACTTCTTCACTACAAGGTAACGGTTTTGAAACGTCCAGTACTACCAAGTGGTTTAGGCAAAACAGACGCCGGACAAACCACAAGTATTTCTTTCTTATGAGAGACAGCCTTCGGATGGGACTGAGAGAGGAACGCATAATATTTTTGAGCATGTGGAGAAGTAATCTTAGATTGAAATGAAGCATATAATCTTAAAAGCGGATGCCTAGCATTGTGCTCTTTTTACTTTCTATATTTGATTTTAGGAACCGTCTTTAAAATTTATGATCAAAGTGCGAATTTCTTGTCGTCCAAAAAAGTGGCGAACATAGGCGAGTGAGCCTGTCTGTGGCGACTTTTTGCTCTGTTGTTGTTTCCTTCCAGTGGAGATTTTTAGCAGCCAAAAAAAGCACTTTTCAGGCGGATGCGAATGCTGAAAGCAAGGCTGGCTTCACGGCGTTACATCTTGCCGCACAGGAAGGACACCGTGAAATGTGCGCACTTCTTATCGAAAACGGTGCAAAGGTCAGCCTTCTGGTGTCCACCGCATTTGAAAAACAGCTAAACAGAGGCGCCAGCACTTAAATTTTGAAGTTTTGCTAATTGGATTTGTTTTACTTTTCTAGTCAAATGGAGAATAGCATATGCGTTAATGTGTCTTGAGGATCGTTGTATATGGAAAAATTGTATTTTTCATATCGGACTTTTCTTAGTTCGCCTTATATTTTTCTAAACAATGTCGATTATATATAGCTTATGATGATTTTCAAGGTGGGAGCAACTGCGAAGAATGGTCTTACGCCAATGCATCTTTGTGCACAAGAAGATCGCGTCAACGTCGCAGAAGAGCTGGTTAAGGAGCACGCTGCGATCGATCCTCAGACCAAAGCCGGATACACGCCCCTTCATGTTGCTTGCCACTTTGGTACTGTTGTACTTCCTATTTTGTATCTTTAATTAGGCGCAGAAGTTTGGATTTCCATGATCATCTGTGGTCTAATTTATCAGATAGTTAAGATTTTTTCTTTCTACCGCAAAACGCCGTCTTTATAAATGTCGCGATCTTGGATGGTCTGAACTTTCTTGCGAATGTTATTGATCGTATTTTGATCAACTGTTGAAATAAATATAGCCATCGTAGCTAAATTTCTGTGTATCCGTATATAGATGGCATTATAACAATGTTTAGCAAATTTGCTAGAATGCATGAAACTTGTTGTTTCATGCGTAATATGATTGCAGAAATTGAGGTAGAGATTTCTGCCGGCATGACGCCAGAAGATGCTTCATTGAAGAAGTTTCATTTGCAGGTCAAATGAACATGGTGCGCTTCCTGATAAAGCATGGTGCACCTGTGTCTGCAACAACACGTGCCTCATATACACCTTTGCACCAAGCTGCCCAGCAGGGTCACAACAATGTCGTGCGCTATCTGCTCGAGCATGGCGCCAGTCCCAACGTTCATACTGCGGTTAGTTAATAAACACCTTTCGAAGGGCTTAACCAAAGCATCAACCGAAGGTATTCCAGCTGTTTTAATGTAGACAAGCTACCTGTTATATTCGAGTTGAAGTTTCATCCCGTCAAGCGTATTTTGATATCAGTGTATAACAGTAAGCGAATCCAGCCGAATAACCATTACGCAGTCGCATTGGTTATGATAGTTGGGTCGCACTGTGCTGTAAAAATTGGGTTCCCTTTGGCATAGGACCTTGTTGACATTTATGTCATGGCAGTTTAAAGATGAAAAGAATCTTCCTAAATTCTGTTAATACTCTCAGTGGAGAGCAATTTTGAAACGTTTGAGTGCGATGTAGGGCTGTTACTTGTTGCAGACTGGACAAACGCCTCTGTCGATTGCCGAGCGACTTGGCTATGTGTCAGTGGTCGAAGCTCTAAAGACGGTCACTGAAACTACCGTAATTACTGAGACAACGACCATCACCGAGGAACGATATAAGCCACAGAATCCGGAAGCAATGAATGAGACAATGTTCTCAGACTCTGAAGATGAAGGTATATTAATTAAGCGTCTGATTACTTTCATAAGTGGTGAGTATGACTAGTGAGTGAGTGGGTTGAGGCATCTAACTGCTCAGAGTGTTTTTTTTTTTTTGATTCGGTTTACCGCATTTTTCGTTCAACTTATTTGCATGTCAATTTGCGTTGAATCGTTTTGTGTTACCGTTGCGTGGTGGAGTGAGTAATGTCGTAATGCCCGCACGCTGCACACGTATCATCGCTGCTGAGCTCATCTGTACGATTGGTCGTGAAGACTAAATCTGCATATGGTTTTTACTGAATTGTCTTATAAGTCGATATCTCTTCGACTGCGTAGGTTGAAAAGAAGAAAACTGTTAGCATTAGAATGGTAATTTTTGTATCATTAAATGAGTCAGCATGCATTCGATTTATTTGTTGTGCATATCAGTCCGTAAAATAGGAGTATGATAGCATTCGCTGAAGGTGAATAATAAAACTCTTCGAGTGTGTCGCTTGGTTAATCTCATGTAGAATGCTCATAAAAACTATTCTAAGTGAGAGGTTTTCAAGATTTTCTCTTGCCATATGAACCCACAAAGGATGTGCATTTGTAGTGTCGTCGTTTTTAAAAATCGCTTGCACAAGAGATTTAAGGCCATGTACATAGTGTGGATCGATAGTGCTTCGAGTGCCAGATGTGTTTAATGTACAATGAGTTTTCACCGCGTATTTTTGATTGGTTCGTAGGGTGGATTGATGTGGTGTGTTGGAAGTGTTGTTAGTTGTTGTGTTGTGTTGTGTCGGTGTTATTGAGTGCCCTACAACGTTTAGCAACAGCGGCAGCGCTTGACGAAGATCCATCACACCTGCGTGCCTTAGTGCATTCTCCACTCCGGCTATCCACTTCAGACGACCATGACCTCAGTTTCTTCCCCAATCACACGTCCAGTCCCTATCCATCACCGGCAGGAGAATTCAGACTATCACCGTCACGTATGCTTTTTTAGTTTTCCTGCACTACTTTCGTTTGCATGCATTTTTCGCGGTTTTGCACAATTTCACAGGTGTTTTCTTAACATCATGTTTAGGTTACCTGTGGTCAGAAATATGGCTGCAACCATCATTTGCTGTATCACTGCAAGTTTTAAGGTAGTGCAGTTAAGAAGTTTAATAATTTAAAAGTGCTGGTACTTCTGCGCAACGCAGTTTTCATTTAATTTGCTTTTGATCCGTAATCAGCCTTTAAAATTTTTTGTCCATTCAAGGATTTAATTTCATTATAAGGGGAGAAAATTATGTTCTGTAGTTTTCAGTTAGTTTCAGTTTTGCATACACTTCATTTGTTCTGAATGTTTTCGT